>CM035419.1:171665736-171830736 GCA_020310875.1 Ceratopteris richardii
CCTGATCTATTGTTCTTCATCAACATGAGCATCTTCCAGTATTTCTCGATCAATCTCATAGTCTACATCATTTATGTTCTTGAACAATTTTATTATCTTTCCTACAATCAAAGACCTTAAAGGAGTACCGTCAGATTCTCAAAGCTCAGACGTTCCATTATTAAACACAAACATCACTACATAGGGCCCAAACCATTTCTTTGTTAGTTTCTTCCTAGCATCATACTGAGTATCGAATGTACTGTTGTACACCAATACCCAGTTATCTATCTTGATCTTACGTGTTCTAAGCCGATGAGTTTTGAAGTAGATTTTTTTTTCAACCTTGACTCCTTTATCGTTTGAATTGCTTCCTTTAATTTCTCATTTCCTTGCTTTAATTGTTTAATCCTCAGTGATAAAAGCTCTTCTCTCGTCATTCTATCATTGCATGGGAGCGTCATCCAAGTCAATATCTGAGTCTAGATGGGGAAAACTGGCTTTTGGTAGTACATCAATTTATTAGGCATAAAACCTATGGACCACGTATACGTCATCCTATTTGGCCATAACACGAATGGAAGATATCTAGGCCATTTCTTTATATCACCACTGCAGGACTTAGAGATCGCCTTCACGATGTAAGGCTGACCACTCTCAATCTTTCCATTTTCCTTAGGGTTATAGGTAGTAGTGAGAGACAATCGAATTCCATGGCAATCAAATAACTTTTTTGCCTATCTCACATTTAACTCTCCCCTATTTGCAACCACTTTCTCAACATATCCAAATCTTGAGATCACTTCTTCTAAAAGGAATCTGCATACATTGTAAGTTGTCTTCATGCAACAAGCTCGACCTTCCACATGGTTGGTCAAGTCCTCTCTGGCAAGTACAATATATCTCATTTTATCTATCCCCTTGGGCATTTTACAAGGTCGACCATCCGCTTGTAAAGGATACAAGGAGGATAAGTCAGATGTAACGTGTCCCTATGCCTAACTAAAGAATGCACTTGATATGTGGCACAAGTGCTCACAAAGTCTCGCACACTCGCATATATCCTTGACTACCAATAGGCTTCCCTAATCTTTTCATATGTCACATAAAATACTTTGTGACCTACCCATAAGGTCTCATGCATCTCTCTCATGACCCTGCTCTGAGGACTCCTACTACTCAATACCCTATGTGGATTCTTCACCTTGCCTTTAGCATTTCACAAAATAAGTCCATCCTTCAAGAAGAAGTTGTAAGACTTTTTCTTGATGGATCTGTACTTATTTTTGGACCATCCTAAGGAAGGTTCTAATGAACTCAGATAATTCCCTATGTCTTTCCACTCACCATCATACTCATTCCCGCAGAATTGCTCGTAAACATAAACTAGTGGATCATATCTCATCATGTTTGTTTCTCTTTCTACCTCATCATCATCATCATCAGAATCATCACCAAATTTTTCTCTTGAAATCAAATCAACAATTGTGTTCAACTTTCTAGCTATGTGAACAAAATTTGGATTAAAAAACTTAACATATGAAATCCACCTAAGCATCAAAATATACGGAGAAAAATGATTTGCTATCATACCAATGAGTGGAAGACATCCAATCTCAACTATAACATTTGCTCTACTCTTTATCACCTTTTTAAAGCAGTCAGTAATCCCCATAACTCTCTCTTTATTTGTGGATATTTTCTTTGAGTGTCATGTAAAATCTTCACACCAAAGTGAAATTCATATCTTTGCCCCTCATCATCATATTGTCCTATGACCCAACCTATATCAATAGGACTAGTATCAATACTATGATAGGCTTCTAACCCAAATAATCAACACGCTTTAGAATCCAAGCTTCAATTAACAGTTGCTTCAATTTACATATCGATCTCGACTATTTTTTTGTCCAAATAAACTTCTTTCTCTTTTTCAACAGATCATATGAAGGGTTCACAACATGAGCGAAGTGAGGAATCCAAATCACGTAGAAGACACAAGCTCCCAAGAACCTCCTTACCCCATTGACATTATGACATACCTCAAAAATCCTGCTAATGGCTTCAACTTTTTGTGGGTATGGATTGCGGCCATAGTGTCCACACAAATGTCCTACAATGAGAAATCCATTGACTCCAAAAATAGATTTTTCTAGAGAAAATGTTAGCCCCACCTCTTCAAATCTCCCAAAAATTTACTCACAATCAGAGGTATGGTCACTAACAAATTTCCTACAATCAAAAGTATCTAAAATCTCATCTTTCACTCTTTCCTCATATCCTTTTATCGGAATATCATCAATAAAATGCACAGTCACAGAAGGTATAAAGTCTTGTAGGAATAGATTCATGGCATTCATCATGTGAGTACAGAATTTGTTGCTCCCTGTGGCAAAGTACACATGCATACAAGGTCGAGTGGAGTCTTCATCATTGTAATGTCTCTGCTCTTAATAGCCAACTGAAACTAGTCATATCTTGAATATAGATCACCCATGGAGTAGATGGAATGCCCAACAAATGCTTCTATAAACTCATCTACTATAGGTCCTATCCCTACATTTCTAATCATGACTTTATTTATAGGCTACAAATCTTGGATGAAATGAAGTTTCCCATTTGTCTTTGGCATCGTGAACCTCCTATTCAAATATGGAGATAAACAAGGTTTCTATATTCACATGGATATCTTTTCCTTTAATAGCCTCATCAACTCAAGTAAGTGAGCCTTTGGGAGTGCTATAGGTTGAATATTCCATGGTATATATGGCACTATAATCACTAGATGACGAGATTGAGCCTCACAATGTCGAGATGATTCTTGTATCTTGAATTGAAGGCTAGATATTTAAAAAATCTTTTGCATGTGAAGCTCTCACGTTTTTCTATATAATTATGTTTTGATCTCTCTCTTTAGAATATTTGATGAGTTTTTTTCTTTTGTACCTACAAGAATGGAAACAAAGGATAGTTAGACGATTGTGGATGTGTGTCCATATATGTGCTTATGTATTTTGATGTTTGCATATACATGCATGCATATATATATATATATATATATATATATATATATATATATATATATATATATATATATATATATATATATATATATATATATATAGAGAGAGAGAGAGAGAGAGAGAGTTATATATATGAATGTGTGTGTGTATGTGCATGTGTGGCCGAAGTGATTGTGTACATGCAAAGTGCTTAAAGTGTATGTGCCTATATGCATATGAATGTGTGACTGTTACTACGTGTGTGTATGTGTGACTCTTTATGTTGCTTTGTGTGTGCATGTGTGACTATGTGCTTACCATGAGTTAATATACTTATGAATGACTATAGGTTTATATGTTTGAGTCTATATGTATGGTCATATGTATGCTATTTCTTATGCATGTGTATGTTGAATTACCTGATTCAATATAGACTATAATCTATTGTTTGGGAGGCCATACTTGAAGCAAACCAAAGTGATGTGACACTGGTCTTTGTAGCAGTTATCTTTCAAGTATAATCATTGACAATATATAGTGTTTCTTGATGAGTTAGCCCCATGCGACTCTCATACCATTCCCTAAATAACTAAATGCTCAAAGGATTGATAGATGAATAATCTTCTTTATTGGTTGCAAATGAGGACCTCTTATCATTAGGAATCATTAATTTCTAGCCCTTGTTGGAGGAGATGATGTACAATTTTACCAGGAGTTGCTCTATCACCCTAAATAGGGAAGAAGATATATCGATCCCAAACCCTCTAACCCCACCCTCACTGACTGATAAGGAGCATTGTATGTATTTATTCCAAGTTCAAACCATCTTGTGTAACATTAGGACATTAGAAACATTGTGCTATGTGAGAGTCTCCGCTTCATTATGTACTAAGTTTCAAGCAGATTTTTTGGCCCTTTGGAAAGAGTTCTCGGTTGTTTTTTCTTGGGATTATTGAGATTATGGTAAGCTTGGACCCCCAAATCTCCTAGCTTAGGATCCTACTTAAGCTAGATATATAAACAATGAAGAAATCCAGTTATAGGATGAATCCTAACTACAGGAAGCGGGTTAATGATGAACTCGATTGTTTGATCACACTAACTAGGTTTCTTTGATTGTGATAGTCTATAAAAGGAAAAAGTAGTTCTAGATTTGTGTGGATTACTAGAACCTTAGTGCAACAACGGTACCTGACCCTTTTTTGTTGGTTTTTTTGGATAGTATGTTGTCGAAGCAAGACAATCAACAATTGATGATTACATGACGCTTAGGAGTGAAGACTTGAAGAAAAGATTGAAGCCTAAAAGCATGAAGTAAAGTGGAGGTTCAGAAAGAGATGTTCTATATACACATGTACATTAGCTTTGTAAATACTTCACAAATACTTTGAAGTAATGACGAATCCACACTCATATGTATATATACACTTGTATATAGTCGTGCTACATATGAGAGATGATAGATAAATGAGATATAGGAGAGAAAATTATGAGTTGAGTAATCAATATCTATGAGATGTACTTTTTGTTCAAAATAGAGAAGTTTTGAAGAAGTAGCACCTCGATGTTTTCCATCTCTCTCCTTCTGTGCTTAATCATTTGTAAAATCCTTTTGTGTGATTTGATCAAAGTTGAAGGAAAGGAAGACCCCAACTATTGCAGACATACAAAATTTAACATTTGAAGAATCAAAAGGAAAAGTGTGAAGGAAAAGATAAGTGGAGACACACGAGAGCATCAAAAGGATCAGAAGGATTAAATTTAAAAGCAAAGGTACATCCATTACTTATGAGGTTGAAAATTTGTTAGTACAGGTGAAGAAAGAATGGGAGATAATCTTCAAATTGAGAAGCTGGACAAAGAGAACTATCTAGCTTGGTCCAAGAGGATGGAAGCTCATCTTATAAGCAAAGATCTGATGGGATACATTACAGGAGAAGAAGAGAAGAAAAAATTCAAAGATCTTAGTGTTCCTACTAGCAAGGAACTTGCAGACTTGAAAGTTTGGATGAAGAAGGATGCTCAAACAAGGAGCATCATCTATATGGCAGTAAATGATTATTTTCTTTGTCATATTAGAGGACTTGAAAGTGCAAGTGATATTTGGAGCGCTTTGGAGGAGCATTTTCAAAATACAACAAAATCAAGAAAGGCATCAATATGGGCTGAGTTCACCACATTCAAGAAGAAAGCCTCACAGTCAATATATGATTATGTGACAAAGATGAAAGACATTGTTGATTCTTTAGGTGCAGTTGATGAAGACATTGAAGAAGATAAATTGGTAAGACGAATTCTAAGAGGTCTAAGAGGAGATGAGAAGTGGAAGCCTTTCATATTGTCAAGTGAACTTTCATTAGATCATTTCACTCCTTATTTGAATCAATTGTTAGGACATATGTTAACTATTGAGCATGATATCAAGGGAGATGTTGATAAGAGTGTAGGTCAAGCAATGTATTCCAAGGATAAGAAGAAGTCTAGCAAAGGAAAGCAACATATAGTTGAAGATGAAGGTACTCTAAGCCAAGCAAACTTTCTAAGAGGAAGAGGAAGTGGTAGAAGTAGAGGAAGAGGTAGAAACAACAAGGATAATGTCAAATCTTGTTGGATATGTGGTAAGACTAATAATCTTTCTCATGAATTTTGGCATAACAATCAAAGTGTTAGCATCTTTAATCAGAGTTATAATCAAAGAGGCAAAGGTGGAAGAAATCAGAGAGGAAGTTTCAGAGGTAGAGGTAGTAGAGTCTTCTTTGGAAGAAACGGTGGAAGAAACTTTCAAGGTCAATCTTACAGCAATACCTACTACAATTATGCATCAGATCAAAAGGAGGATTCAACCCTAATCAAGAATGCAACATGTGAAGTTCCAAGTGAAGACCAAAGAGTGTTTTACAGTGATTCAGGATGCCGCACTCATCTGAGTGATAACATTGCTTTAATGACTGATTTAGAGAATAAAGTGGTTAATCATATAATTCAAACAGGTGACAATACAAAGCACAAGGTGAAGTCTATTGGATCAGTAAAAGCCAAGGATGGAATTACTCTTTTGAGTAAGGTTTTGTATGTTCCTACAATTCCAAAGAATTTGATTAGTGTAGGAAAAATTGTGGAAAAAGAATATGAGGTAAGGTTTACTAATGATGGAGTTTATGTTGAAGACCCTAGTCAAGGGTATAAGCACATTTTTATAGGAAAAAAAGAAGGACGACTTTTCACATTGAAGGTGCAAGGTAATGTTGGACATGCCTTGTTCACATATGGAAAACGAAAGATATCTGAGTTAGATCTTTGGCACAAAAGGCTTAGACACTTCAATGAAAGAGGTATTAAAGAGATGATTAACAATGGTTCAATACTTGGATTACGTAATGTTGCAGGTCAACACATGACATACAAATGTGAAGCATGTCAATTAGGTAAGGTTCATAAGAAATCATATAACAAACAAGGTTTCATGTATTTAGAAAAACTTGAATTGGTGCATAAAGATGTGTGGGGTCCTTCAAAGGACTTTAGCATAAGTGGTTCGAGATATTATTTCATTTATGTTGATGATGCTACCACGTGGATCATTATTTATGTGATCAAAGATAAGTCAAAAGTATTTAGCACATTTAAACACTATCATGTATATGCAAAAAGAGTTATAGGACAAAAATTGAAGAGATTGAGGTCAGATGGAGGGGGAGAGTATTTCTCAAATGAATTTAGTGATTATTTGCAGAATGCAGGTATAAAGAGAGAAGTTACTTGTAGGTACTCTCCTCAACAAAATGGTTTAGCAGAAAGGAGAAATAGAACTCTTGTTGAGTTTGCAAGGTCAATTATGAAAGAGAAGAATTGCCCTAATTATTTATGGGATGAGGCTATAAATACAGCTACATACTTGGTTAATAGGCTACCATGTAAAGCTTTGTAGGGTATGATACCATATGAAGCTTCGTGGGGTAAGAGACCTACATTAGATCATTGCAAAGTATTTGGTTGTTTAGTCTGTGCTTATGTTCCTTCTCAATTAATGCATAAATTGGAACCAAAGGCTGAAAAATATTTCATGAGCAAGGTACTTGGTATATAGGTACAAATAGTGCATATGCAGGTCTTGAAGAATTATTGAGTCAAAACAAGGGTAAATCAAATGTTCAAATATCTGATGAACAAGAGAATGTTGAAGCTCAAATTGATGGTGAAGAAATGCCACGATTTGGTCCAGAATATGATGAATGACAAACTTCAAGGAGTGGAGAACTCAAACGATCATCAAGGAACAAAAGGCAACCCATAAGGTATAGTTATGATACTTCATTCTTGACTACTAAAGATTATGCTAACATGATAAAGACAGATGAAGATCCTTCTACATATGATGAGGCAAGAGGAAAGGAGAATTGGGAGAAAGCTATGAAGGAAGAATATGATGCACTCATTGAGAATGAGACTTGGGACTTAGTGCCAAAACCAGGTAATTAGAAAGTGATAGGATGCAAATGGGTTTACAAAACAAAAAGGTATGCAGATGGAAGTGTGTCTAGGTACAAAGCTAGACTTGTTGTAAAATGGTATGCACATACATATGGTGTGGACTATGATGAAAACTATAGTCTTGTTGCAAAGATAACAACCATATGAACTCTCATAGCCACTACTGCATGCATAGGTTGGAAATTGTCTCAATTAGATGTGAAGAACATTTTTAAATGGTTATATTTCAGATGAAGTTTATATGGAACAACCAGATGGATTTAAAGAATCAATTTTATCCAGATCATGTGTGTAAGCTCAAGAGAGCTTTGTATGGCTTGAAGTAGGCCCCAAGGGCATGGATTTATAGGCTTGTGATGTTCTTGAAGGAACTTGGTTTCAAAGCATCAAAGGCAGATAGTAGCTTGCTAGTCAAAGCAAGTGAAGATGGGTTTATCTATGTTTTTATTTATGTTGATGACATAATACTTACAGGTACAGATGACAAAGGCATACAAATACTTAAGAAGTAGATGGAGAAAGAATTCAAGATCAGTGACTTGGGAAATTTTTTATATTTCTTGGGAATGGAGATTTCATATACTCAACATGGAGTATATGCAACTCAATAAAGCTATTTGAAGAATTTGCTAATCAAGTTTAAAATGGAAGATTGCAGGATAGCACCAACTTCAATGGAAGTAAATCACAAACTGAGTAGATATGGAGGAGAAGAATTCAAAGACATGAAGGTTTATCAGAGTTTGGTGGGTAGCTTGATTTATGCTACATTAACAAGGCTTGATTTGTCTTATGCAGTTGGAGTTCTATCTCAATTCATGCATTGTCCTAGAAAGGAACATTGGATTATAGGTCAAAGGGTGCTTAGGTATATCAAAGGCACACTTAAAGAAGGTTTTTATTATGGGTTTACTTCAGATACAAGGATCAAGATATATGGTGATGCAGATTGGGCTGGTAACTCTGATGATAGAAGATCAACAAATGGGTATTTGTGTTGTGTGGGAGATAAGTTAATTTCATGGTGTTCTAGGAAGCAACATTTGCTTTATCATCTACAAAAGCAGAGTATAAAGGTATGGTAGAAGCTGCAAAGGAAGTCATATGGATAAAAACTCTCACGAAGAGTTTTGATGTCATCCAGAGTACTCCTATCATTTGTGGAGATAACATGAGTTCTTTGTATTTGGCAGCTAACCCTGTATTTCATGCTAGGACCAAACATATTGAGATTCAATATCTTTTTTTGAGAGAGAAGGTTGCTGATAAAGAGATAGAAATTATGCATACTCCTACAAAGGATCAACTTGTAGATATTTAACAAAGATCTTGGATGGACCCAAATTGCAGAGGTCTAAAGATATGGTAGGGATAAAGAAGATGCAGGTAATCACAATTAATGATTGAGGGGGATATGTTGGAGCAAGACAATAAAAAATTGATGATTACATGAAGCTTAGGGGTGAAAACTTGAAGAAAAGATTGAAGCCTAAAAGCATGAAGTAAAGTAGAGGTTTAGAAAGAGATGTTCTATATACACATGTACATTAGCTTTGTAAATTCTTCACAAATGAGGAGATATAGAAGAGAAAATTATGAGTTGAGTAATCAGTATCTATGAGATGTACTTTCTGTTCAGAATAGAGAAGTTTTGAAGAAGTAGCACCTTGATATTTTCCATCTCTCTCCTTTTGTGCTCAATCATTTGTAAAATCTTTTTGTGTGTGTCTAAGTCCATAGTTAATGCATCTATGGTCAAGTTTTGAGAGTCCAATTGTAATCAAGCTGAGAGAATTTTGTGTAGGAACGTTCATATGTGACCAGGTGTTGAGAGACTACTAAAACAAGCACAATCTCAATAATCAAAGAATTGATCAAATCTCAGTCTAAAGTGTAAAGTTTTGCAAAAGTAAGCATTCGAACTTTAAGTTGGAAGGCAAGCAACTTGCATTCAATTAGACGGGGTCTAATTTGTGAGAACCATGCATTTAAAGTTATTCAAAGTTTCATAAGAAACTTTAATAATTTCATAAGTCAATGAATGCATTTTGTGAAGCAGACTTTTCTGAGTATAGTCATAGTTCACAGAAATGTTGATAGTTCATAAATTGACAAGATTTTTCCAAATTTGAAGAAGTATATAAGTTATACTTGATATAGAGGTGCTCTAAATTCAAATATAGCTTGTCTTTTGGAGATTAATCATCTCCATCATATGTTAGACTATGTTGTGGGTTAGGAGATCTATTCTTTTTTAGATGGTTATAATGGTACAACCAGGTAAGAATGGATAAGAAGAATGTTTCAATGAGTGCATTTATCAAGAATTGGGGAGTGTATACTTGCACTATGATATGGTTCATACTATGGAATGCACCCAACACTTTTCAATGGTGTATGGAGAAATATTTTCTCTATATCTCACTACATTAATGTGAATGTTTCTGGAGGAACTTTCAATTCCAGGTTCTTAAACAAAACATTTAGAGCATGTGAGACTCCGTTTTAGCAAATGCCAAGAATTTCATCTCTGCTTAAATTTGGTCGAGTCAACATTTGCACTCTCCTCTAGAAAATAATTGGGTCATATTATATCCTCAAATGGTATTCATGTGGATCTTGATAATTTTTGTATAGTCTTTGAATGATCCTCCTCCCACTACTCCTAAAGATGTTTTAAGATTTTTCAACCAAATTTGATGACATGGATGCCATCTAAGGATCCTACCTCATTTAGCTATTCCTATAAACATATTGGGAACAATACCATCTCACGAGTTTAGATGGATTGAGGAATGTCAGCTATCCTTTAATTGCATGAAAACCTTGTTGACCCATGCACCCATCGTGCAAGCACCCAATTGATCCCAACCTTTCATGTTTTTGTGGATGTCTCAGACCAAGCAATTTGTCATGTCATAATGTGCCATGCAAGTAAATAGTTCCACCCTATATACTATGCAAGTCGATGGTTAACTCCATCCAAGCACAATTATTCAGTAACTAAGTTAGAATTCTTAGGCTTCATTTATTTTTTCAAGAAGTTTTGGTATTACTTAATCGATCACTAATTTCCATTCCATGTGGATCAATCAGTGCTATTGTACTTAGTAAAGCAACATAATTTCTTTGGCTCACTTGCTTGCTCGGTTCTTCTATCATAGGAATTTCATTACAATGTTATCCATCTCCTTGGATCTTCACATGTTATTGCTGATTCTTAAGAGAGGGAGAGAGATACAAAGAGAGAGAAAGAGAGAGCCATTATTGCTGAACATTCCATGGAAAAGAAAAGCATTAGTTCTACCTATTTTGATTCTATTGTAGATGAGAGCTTTTGCTATGAAAATTATTTTCAAACACAAACACACACACACACACACACACACACACACACATATATATATATATATATATATATATATATATATATATATATATATATATATATATATATATAGACATACATATATATATATACATATATATATATATATATATATATATATATATATATATATATATATATATATATATATATATATATATATATATATATATATATATATATGTGTGTGTGTGTGTGTGTGTGTGTGTGTGTATGTATTTAGAGAGAGAGAGAGAGAGAGAAAGCAAAAGATCCCCTTGATGCAATGCTTTTGTATGCTCGGATAAGAGAGAAATCAGAGGACATGAAAGATAGAGAGAGGGGGAAAGGGAGGAGGAGAGAGATAGATGCATAGAACCAAACAGAGAGAGAGAGATATAAAGAGACAAGAAAGAGTGAGATAGTGAAGAGAGAGAAAAAGAGAGAGTTTATGAGAGAGAAAGAGATAGATAGAGATAGATAGATAGAGAGAGAATGGGACAAGGAGGAAAGAGAACAAGAAAACCAAAAAAGAAATTAGGTAGAATAATATTTTAGATTACATAAAGTAATAGAAGTGTGTGTATTAAAAAGCACCCTATTAGATTACTAATAGAGTGATTTTTATGCTAGTTTTCTTGTAGACCATTCAAGTGATTGAAGATGAAAGCTTAAAAATAAGAGGAAAAAATTGGTGAAAAGTTGTGGACACGCATATGCTCTTTGCTTCTATTGACATTTTTTACATACTTGACATGAATCTAAATCATGTGTTCATTAAAAATTTATTCATGATGATATTTGTACTTGAGGTATAGTGTATCCACCACTTTCTTGGAACTTGAGGTATAGTGTATCCACCACTTTCTTGGAATGGTTTACTAAAACAAGTTGCATGTAATCAATCTCCATATTGGTGTATTCTATTACCACATGTAATACAAACCCCAAATAGTAATGATTCTACTTCACTTGCTAAAAAACCTACAACGAGATCATGGATATATGGTTTTGTAATTCCCATTTCTCACAACTAAATACGTTTATTATGAAGCTTGGTTTCAAAATTGAAATGTGTATGCTTTTAAAGTTGAAGTAACTCAACTCATCCTCTTGACTCACTTAAGCACATTAACATGCACAAGCATCATATGTGTATCATGTATAGACACATAGAAAAATAGGATTTGATCCACCAGATGGCCTGCTCACTGATAACAATTGGGTAGAAATACTTGCAATCATGGACGTGGCTATGAACAAGGGAGATCAGACACTCCATTGTGATAAGGATGTTTATGATGTATTGTTGGCACTCAAGGTCAAGCACGAGGCATGGGAACACATCAAAGAAGTGGACACACAAGAAGACGGAGCATGTACAGAGCTCCAAGAAGTATATGTCAAATTTTCAAAAGAAACCCCCTTAAAAACAATGATGTTGATCACTAGAAACCATTGTAAATATCATTTCACATTTTTCAACTCCATTTGGTTCAAGCTGAAGATTTCTCGAGCTTTAGGAGTACTAGAAGTATCTACCTACCAATTTTCATGATTTTTAGACTCCATGTGAGCCCTCAAATAATTCTTGGAACCTAGTTTTTAACTAGGCAAGACACTAGGTCTCGACAAGGCCAAAGCTAATGAAAAACTATAAAAAGAGCTAGAAAGCTCATTTTTTAGGTTGGCTTGGTATTGAAGCTTTTCAATAGAGTTCTTTTGTAATTGAAAGCATTCCATTGTTCCTCTCTTTTTTCTTGACTTGTGTGCATGTGTGTGTGTATGTGTGTGCATGCTTGTGTGCTTGTCACTCACTCATGCACTTCACTTGCTCATGGTCATCATACCATCCTTACGTCTCCATGGATTGACATTCATGAGGTGGATCTCCTCACGTTGGTACTCACTATTGTGCTAGAGTAACACCAAATTTGGCACTGCTGTCAGGAAGTGAGCTTTGAGGATGAGCATGCGATGGTAAGATATAGATTTGTGAAATTGGAGTCATAGGTAATTTCTTTACTTTTTATTTTTTTCTTACTTTCTTCATCACCATCTCACCACCTTTATCTCCTTCTTTGCTGAATTTTCACCTTTTTGGTCATTTTCCCTTCCCTACCTCGTTTCCCTCATTCCATTGTGAGAGAGAGCAAGAGAGAGAGAGAGAGAGCTATTGTGAATTCAATTTTCATATTGTTTGTGAGCATTTGTTGCAAGTTTTGGCTGTATCACCATCTCTAGCAGCTTTTGTAGATACGATAGACCTTTGCACAATTTTTGAGATGATGAACTCTCTTTATCACGATAGACAAAGAAAGTTGGCATTTCTTGTTTTCATGCATTGCACAATAAACTGCACCACTAGAGCATCCCAAAATACTAGAAATTTTTCCAAAATTTGCATTTTTTTGGTCTATCACAATAGACACTGTCTATTGTGATAGAACAAATTCATGATAGACACCATCTATCACGAGAGATATCTGTCTATCACCATAGATGCATCTATCGTGATGGACATCGTCTATCACAACAGATGACCCCCCATGACAGATAGGACCCACGATAGACACCTATCTAGTCGTGACATACCAAAATCCATGACTGAGGATAGATGACAAACACCTGTCTATCGTGACAAACCAAATTCACGATGGACATACGTCTATTATGATAGACACTATCTATCATGAGAGACTGAAATCCATGACAAATCATGACAGACATCTATTTATCATGAGAGACAAGACCCCATGATAGAACCCATCTATCGAGATAGACACCATCTATCGCGATATACAAAAGGCCAGAATAGATGACAGATAGTGTCTATCATGATAGAAACGGATCTATCATGGCAAACAACCATGCATGATAGAGACTGTCTATCATGACAGACATAGTCTATCATGATAGATATCCAATTGCGGCCAAAAAAATTGGGGTTTTTATTTTTGAAAATTTGGAATAAATTTGGGTAATTGTTTCAAGCAACTGAGGTGTCTTGGAGACCTAAAGAGGTTCTATTTATCTCTTTGATCCCTAGGAGCCTGAACTCAATCCAACAGTGCTCTCAAGAGTTCTTGCAAGAAATACAAGAAGCGAAATGGGCCAAGAAGAAGGGTAATCCCCCTTCTATTCCTGAAATTGATGTTCTTCATGATCAATTTCCCCAAGAGATTCCATCTATTTATGGTGACCAAGTAGAGAAACAAGAAGAGGAAAGGTTAGATTTTGAATAAATTCTTCACAAGAGTTGCCATGTTTCACAGGCCCATGGGAATTGGAATCTCTTCATATCAGAGCTCCCACAATACTGATAGAAATGAAGACTCAATGGTTCCAAGAAACACTAAAGCCCTTAAGAACACTTTGGTGCAATGTCAACTCACCTTAGAAGAGGTGCTCAAAGTAAAACCTGAGTTGTGGAAACATGTGGCAAATCAGGTTCCAAAACTTGGTTCAAAAGCAGGCTCTAAGCAAAAAGTCCTAGAGATACCTCTAGACATAATAGGAGACATGAGTGAAGGTGAAGAAGGTAATACTATCTTCCAATCACCTACCAAGGTTACAGGACCAAAGCTATCTTAGATTCAGGTGCTGATGTTGGGATTGCAACCACCTCCTTGTGGAAGCAATGGGGCAAACCTACATTAAGAACAACTAGAATGAGGCTTCAAATGGCTGACAACCATGTTGAAAGACCTGAATGATTGTTAGAAGGGATAAATCTAACCACTTATGGTGTAGAGTTTGAACACACCTTTGCTATATTTGACGTTGGCAAAAGTAACGTCTATGAAATGATCCGAGGAAGACCCTTCCTACGACAACTAAAAATAAAACAAGATTGGGGAACCAACTCCTTGTACTTGCAACAATTAGGGGTCACGACCAAGGTCAATATGAAGGATTATACTAGAGATGTACCACCCCTACAGTGGAATCCTATCCACAAGGTGCAAGAAGATTCGATCTCTATGCATTCTATAAGTTCTTCTAGTCCATCTTGGATGCATGAAGATACTCACTTGTGGATGTGCAAGCTCACAAAGGAAGAGGAAAGATGCCTTAAAGTGAGAGTAGAAGGAACTTCTCAAGGAGCCAGAATGGTTAGAGACCTAGCCTACACATCGATGATCTTTCCAGATGAGGAATTCAAGCCTCATGGTTGGGTAGAAATCCTAGCCACCATGGACATCACATGAGGAGGGTTATGATATCTCCGTGTTCATGTGTGAACCCTTCCTATAAGAGTGTGACTCTAGTGAGTTCATAGAAGAAGAAGAGGATGGCAATGATCTAGAATCCATTGTGATGGATAGTTTCTTAGAATCAGAGAAATATTATCTAGAGAATGTAGGAGTATCTACCCAAAAAGAAGAAGAACCTCTCACAATCATTAAAACTAGAAATTCAAGGGATCAAAGTCAAGGTAGTCAAAAGAAAAAGAAAAAAAAAGCAGTGAAATGAGCACAGGAGGAATCATTGTTCGAAGTACTAAATAATTTCAAGAAATATGAAGTTGAAGATTATAAAATTTTGGTACGAATTCCTGAGAGAGATGCCATCACAAGAGAAGCATATGATAATTAAAAAAAAACAAAAAAAAATTGTAGTAACCATTGAAGATAATGAAGAGTGATGTACATACAGAGGGGAAGGCCTAAGTGAAGAAGAAGAAGAAGTAGAGCATGTAGCTTTATTAAGGGAATATAGAGATGTGTTTGCATGGACCTATAGAGACTTGAAGGGGGTAGATCTGGAAATATGCTCTCATATGATCCCCATGATGACTGATGCCAAGCCCACAGAAGCCTTAGACATATAATGATACTTATGCAGCCAAAAATAAAAAAGAAATTAATAGACTGATTGAAGCTAGATTTATCTATGAGATTGAGCATACTGAATGGGTGTCCCCCATCATAGTGGTGCTCAAGAAGAATGAAAAGTTACAAGTGTGTACTAACGTTAAAAAAGTTAATGCCGCTACAATTAGAGATAGCTATCCGCTTCCAATTATTGAACATTTATTAGAGTGTGTTGTAGGGAAGGAAGTTTATAGCTTCCCTAATGGATTTTCACGTTACAACCAAGTAGCCATTGCCCCAGAAGATCAACACAAAATGGCCTTCATCGTAGAGTGGGGAATCTTTGCATTTCATGTGATGCCATTTGGGCTCATCGACGGACCTACAAAATTTCTAAGGCTCATGTTTCATGTCTTCAAAGAGTTCTTGCAAAAGAACTTAGAAGTATATGTGGACAATTTATGTGCTTATTCGCAAGGAAGAACACACGACATCCCTGACCTCAGACATATCTTCAACAAGTGTAGAGAATATCGAGTTTTTCTGAACCCAAAAAAGTGTGTGTCCATGGTACATCAAGGTAAGATCTTAGGTCATATTGTTTCTAAGAACGGAATATCAAAAGAAGAGGACAAACTAAGAGCCATTGCGTAGTTGCAGATGCCAAGGAATGTTAAAGAGGTACAAGCCTTTATGGGCCATTGTGGATATTACCGTAGGTTTATCCACATGTATGCGATCATAGCTAAACCTCTTTACACTCTCTTGCCAAATTTTGAGTGGAACAACAAATGCAAAAATTGCTTCAATGAGCTGAAGAGACATTTGTGCACATCACCAATACTGACTAGTTTTGATTGGAATAAACCATTCCATGTCCATATAGATGCATCCAATTCTGCAATAGGATGTGTGCTAGCACAACCTAGAGGTGAAGGAAATCTAGATTTTTCTATAGCATATGCTAGTAGACAACTAAACATAGCTGAATGAAACTACACAACAACTAAAAGAGAAGGCTTAGGCATGTTGTATGCCATGAAGAATTTTAGAAACTATCTATTGGTCAAAAATTTTAGGTTTTTCACTTATCATCAAGCTTTATTATATTTGGTCAATAAACCTTGAAATATAGGATGCTTAGTAAGATGGTTCATCTTATTAATGAAATAGGACTTTGAAGTGGTTGTTAGGAAAGGTAGGACCCACCTCAGGGTAGATCACCTTTCTCGCATCACTTCAAGAGAGTCACCACAAGGAGTGTTTGGTGAACTATCCAACACTTATCTGTTCAATTTATAAGTTTTTCCTAAATGGGCAAATAATTTGGTATTTGTCCTAATCTTTGGACCCACAAATAAGAATATGAAAACCAACAAAGATGAAATTATAAAATCACAAAAATATCAAATATTAACAAGAAGTATGTACAAACAAGATATGGAGGGCGTACTAGCTTGTTGTGTGGAGGAGGATGAACATAACAGTTTGTTGCAACAAGGCCATGAAGGGTTGCTAGGAAATCACTATTCTAAACAACAAACATTGTAGAATTCGAAGTGTTTAGGAGTGTATTGGCCTACTATGGACAGAGAAATACTTGAGAGGATTAAATATTGTCCAATGTGCAAGAAGAGACCCCTAGTGGAGTATGCTACCCTTTATCACGTGTCCTTCATTCTAGAATGGAGTGCTCCATTGGTGGAATTTATGAGATCGGGAACACTACCCAACGAGGCTAGTCTAGCAAGATTACGAAGCATGGAACAAGAGGCTCATGATTATGCCTTGGTAGGAGACAACCTATATCAAAGAGTCAAAGATGGTTACTTAAGACTATGCATATACAAATCAGACTATTTGACAATCTTAGAAACTACACATAGCGGTGTTGCAGGTGGACGCTTCAGGCTTGACTAAGTAATTAAGACCATTCTATTCTTAGGATTTTGGTGGCCCGATCGTCATATGGATACACATACCTATGTGAAGAGATGTGACACATGTGAATGTGCCCACTATTCAATAAGCAAAGATGAGATGCCTTTGAGGCCAATAATAAAAAATAATAAATGCTCTAAAAATAAAAAACTTCATCATGCTATTTGGGCTTGGCGACTTGCCTACAAAATGGTACTAAATGCCACCCCATTTCAGATGGTCTTCAGACAAAATGTTGTGTTACCATTAGACTTCTTGATCCCAACTTTAAAAGTAGCACAAGAGCACAAGTGGAATGGACACGAGTTGTCCTCCAAGATATTTGATCTAGAACGCTTAGGTGAAACCAGGCTATGAGCGACAACAGGCATCTATGCTGCAAAGAAAAGAAAAAAGGCATACTTTGATGCACACATCAAGGATAAAGGATTGAAAGAGGAAGAACTAGTGTTGTTTTATATAGTAAAACAACATGCCTAAAAATTTGAAAAATGAGGATATGGACACATGGTCATTAATAGAATTTCCACTAGCGGTGTGGTTCAATTGGCCACTCTAGAAGGTGACAACTTGCCAAGCCATATTAGTGGATGTCGAGTCAAGCTATATTAAGAACCTCTTACAGAAGATATGCTAATGAGACTTAGCACTGCTAAGAAGCGGAAAGGAGAAGAGTTAAGGGTTAGAGAAGAAGCGCATGTAGATCTTGGAGAGTGTGTTAGGCAAAATAAGTTAAGGCGATAAAGCCTAGATGTCAATCCCAATGCCCCAAGATTTCACATGGCTATGTGCACCAAAAAGAGTACACATCATAGCATTATAGATAGATGACCATTCATCATGGTTGAGCTAGGGCACGATGTTGTAAATAAGATGATCAAAGCTCTGATCGATTCTCAAGTTACCACTACTGCAATTAGGTACTCACGCTATAAAGGATTGGGCATGGAAGTTAAGCCGTTAGAAGCTTATTTAGTGGGCTAAGGAGACATGGAAACCCCTTGTATTGGCAAGGTGGACATTCCTATCCTCTTAAAGCATGTACATTTGATAGTAAAGTTGCTTGCGATGATGAGGACATCGCAGAACATATGATATTAGGGCAAGATTGGTTGTATGATCATGCAATTGACTTAAACCTAAGGTAGCGATCATTTGAGGTCTAGGTTAACAAGCAATGACTAATAGTTGAATTGGAAGGAAAGGGCCCTTTTGATTCTAGTACCGCGCAGTTTGCAAGCACTATAGAGTCCAATTTGCATCATTCCTCACCTGGTGATGGGCAGTTCATGCAAGTGTTCAGACCCCCTTCTCTCCCAAAAGTATCAACATCACAATTCGAACAATCAATTCTGCAAATTAGAGGAGGAAAAATGCAACCAGATGGCAAGAAGGATGCCACCTTGATGAAAAAAGCTACTACACAACCTCGCTCCTCATGCACAAGGACAAAACCTGAACCAAATTTCAAGACTAAACAAATATGGCTAATGAAAGGAAATTAGCCACCAACTTTGCCCCATCAATTCCCATCCACACAAGCCAACCATGCCAAAAGAAGAACCAAGCAACTAGGAAAAGCTCAACCACAAGGTATCTGACAAATTTGGGTGCCTAAGGAATAAGCTGCAGCTCAACAAGGGTGATTACACACGTGGGTACCCAAAGAACTCTTACATACACAAAACCCTATGCTCTCCCTCATAAGAAAAGTCTCAACAAATAAGCCAAGGAGAGGCAAGGGTCATAACCAAGCATAGAGATCAAAAGAAGATCAACTCACCTCTTCGACAATAGTAAGAAGACAATAAAAAATAGTATGGGTTCAAATGCCAAAAGCACTAATAGCCCCCATATAACCAAAGACCCAAAGATGAAGAGGCCAAAACTGATCTATACACGCCTGAACATTGCTCTAAAATGAATTCCTATAAGGATGAATGATCAATTCTCATTCAACCATGGATTGATTGCATCATTTTGAGATCAAATGGATACCTCCAAACAAATATTGAATCAACATCTACACGTAACATCGGAAGCCTTGACATGAAAAAACGATGTGCGCTTGGCATAACTTGTCTTTTGCACCATTCAAGTCATGCATTTCCATAGTATGCATTAATATAGGACCACATTACAAGGCCATGCATAGACACATTTGAGAATCCCAGGCACATGCGACACATTTGACATATGTAAACCATTTCATTGATACTAACCTCTTTCTTCTTGTTTTGTGACACTATTCTAAGGAAAAAAGGGAGGGAGGAACAAAAAAAGGGAGAAGAGGTAGCACCATGTGCTCAAAGAATCTCATCAGTGAACCATCAACAAGGACATCCATCAACAACGAAAGACAAGCCAATGCTCAATCACCGTGATGGGAGTACGACATGAAGATATGAATATCGATCAACCTTTCACCATGGTAAGAATCCCCTACTTTGGCAACACTATAAGAATGATAGATTAGGAAACCTCTTCCTTTCGATACCCTTGAGCACTTAGCTCAAGACCCAATTTTTTTCCCCATACATCTCACAATGCATTACCCAAGTAAACATGCATAGGGCCACATTACAAGGCCATGCACAAGGCACATATTTTCTTCAACCCATTCACTAACACACTTACCCATCATACACTATGGGTTACAATTACTTGGCATGATAACTATGAAACCCATGTTTGAAAGATCCAAAGGACATCAAGGTTACAACATCAGTACCTATGAAGCAATTCACAACTGACAATTGCTCAAAATCAACATTAACAACCTCTTTTGAGCAAGTAGCAATTTTTTAAAGCTCACAAATACACCATCATATTGGAATCCAAGGAAGAAGTACATACAAAGGGAATAAAACCTGCAAAGGATAGCAGCGAAAAAATGAGGAAGAAGACAATCCACCTTGCTACAATTGGGAGACAAACCTCTTTTGTTGACACATAATAGACACTATCTCTCAAAGTACTACATGGAACACCTGCTCCGACAAGGTTCTGTCAGCTATTACAGACTCAAGAGGGGGGGACTATTGGCACTCAAGTCAAGCATGAGGCATGAGAATGCTCAAAGAAGTGGACACACAAGAAGAGGGAGCATGTAGGGAGCTCCAAGAAGTATATGTCAAATTTTCAAAAGGAACCCCTATAAAAACATTGATTTTGACCACTAGAAATCATTGTAAATATCATTTCACATTATTGCAACTCCATTTTGAACAAGCAGACAATTTCTTCAGCTTGAGGGGTATTAGAAGTATCTACCTACCAATTTTTATGATTTTTAGACTCTGTTTGAGCCCTCAAATAAGTCTTGGAACCTAATTTTTAACTAGGCAGGATAGTAGGTCTGGATAGGTCAAAGCTAATGAAAAACTATAAAAAGAGCTAGAAAGCTCATTTTTGAGGTTGGCTTGGTAGAGATTGAAGCTTTTGTAATAGAGTTATTTTTTAATTGAAAGCAGTCCATTGCCCCACTCTTTGTTCTTGCCTTGTGTGCACGTGTGTGTGTGTATGTTTGTGCATGCTTGTGTGCTTCTCACTCACTCACTTGTGCACTTCACTTGCTCATGGTCATCATACCACCCTCATGTATCCATGGATGGACATTTATGAGGTGTATCTCCTCATTTTTGGTACTCACCATGGTGCTAGAGTGACATGTATCCTTATTCATGTGTGAGCCAATCATAGAAGAAGAGTGCAAAGAGAAAGAAGATGAATTCGTTATTAAGGATACCAATGAATGATCATAGGTTAAAATTCTTTCAACTGACGATGAAAGGATGATTAAGATATCATCCTTTTGAAGTATCATAACGATGTAAGTAGCCAAAACAAGAAAGATTTTCCATTCCACTATGAGATATGTGGACCAAATGGTCATTCCATAAACAAGCCATAGGGTATTCTGCAATAGTGAACAAGTTTTCTTTCTTTGATACAAATAAAGGATAAAGTGAGCCAACTTTGTTTCGTTTTGCAATAACTATATTGCCCTTTTACATGCAAAAGGATTGATCATAGAAAACCATTTTGTGGACAAGTTGATCAAGTTGACCAACTAACCTCAAACAACATGATAATTGAGGCCCATGCTATACATTATGCATAGTAAATGTTGGACCATTAGTCAACTGCACAACCACATCTCCAATCCCAACAACATCACACTAATAAGAATCACCAAGTCTCATTGTACCAAGAGACTTTGCTACATAATTAGAGAACCATTCTCTATGTGGTGTCACATGGAAAGGAGCAGCATAATCTATCAGTCATGTGTGGGAAATAGAATCAACCATAACAACCTCAATAGGAATAGTACTTTGAAGTTTCAACATATCAACATCATAAAAAATAGCATTAATTTCTTCTATCTTCACAGTCAAAGCACATGGTGCATGTAACTGTTTAGCATGTGCATCAAAATGTTGTCCTTTACCTTTTGCATTCTTTAACACATAGCAGTCTTCCATCATATGTCCTTTATTGTGACAATAATGGTACTCGATGTCCATTTTTCTTGATTTACTTCTACTCTTATTCCCTTGATGATTATTTTCCTTGTTCTTGCTCCTACCACATTATTAATCCTTTCCTCCATAACAATCACAAACTCCATATGCATCTCCACTCTGAGCGACAACCATAGACTTTCTATAGATCCCTTCAAGTGCTCCACATATTGTTGGTGCATATGGCAAGCCTAAATTCTTGGCCATAAACCTTGGACTCCATTGCACTATGAGTGTAGACACATGTACACATATGAACTCTTAGTTCATTTCTAAGGTTAAAGGCTATATCATTTTTTATCCACTTGTAAAATGGTTCTATGAAGAGAGAATCATATGCATGTAATAGAGACAAAACCAAAAATTCCATTTTAGTTGAAATTCAAAAGAATTCCTAAAAGGAGGTAGAATATTAGGTGAGATCTATCAAACACTCACTTTCAGAAAGTGTACTTACACACAACCTATTTAGGCATGGGATACAATCAGTAATTTCACTCACGTCTGAGTGTGCATTGTACTTAGCTAAAAGCTCTTGGATTCCTTCAACACCTCCATGTACTATATACTTCACATATCAATACTTATACATCAAGTTCTATCATCATTTGTAGCTATTGCAATCTACTACTCTCTACTTCTCAAAGTTTGTCAACTTCTCTAAGCTACTGAAGTAATTTTGTGATCTCATTATCTTGGTTATTGAGTCTATCATGATGGTAACACTCTTATAAGTGTGCCTACAAAATTTTATTCATTGGCATTGTGTGCACTGAGATATGACCACATCTCTATGGTAGTGTCTCTCGATCATCTTGTTCCAGAAAAGTAGGGATCACCCCTTGACTTCTTAGATATCTATCTCATAGTATATTCAATCTAAAATCATGAAATAAGTTGTTTTAGCTCAAGTAATTTTCGAAAAAAAGTTTTCCAAAAGGATTTGGGTCAATTCCTAGCAGATTATGAGTTTTGAGTATTTTTCTGAGAGCCTTCTTCCATAAATAGAAGGTTTTCTCTACGTGTGAATATTTTGAAAGTTTTCTATCTTGAATCAAAAGTTTGAGTTCAATGCTCCAAGGTACTATGGTCGCATTATTGCATAAATTTCAATCTTAAGAATTCTATTAAAGATTCCAAGTAAGAAATAGGATGCTTTGGAGCTACTTGTTGCCAAAACCCTCTCATCTCTGCAAACTGCCATCACTCCTCATAGTGGGATGAGAGAATTGTCATAGTTTAGAAAATATGGGTGATAGATTGCTTTTTCCAATCAATACATTGGATTAAAGAAACTACTTAACATCGTCTTTAAGGATGGAACCATACTTGCAAGGTAGAAATCTTTATAGATATATCTTTGGAGTTGAGATGATACCTATGCTAAGGACCAAAGGTCAACCAACACAAGAAGAGTGGGAAATGTTGAACATAGGGTGTGCAAAGCATGAATTGGCAAGTTCATACATTCTAATCTCTATCTTTTATTTCTTAATTCCACGTATTAGGAGTTGTAAGACAACATAAGGGAATTGGAATGCTCTAGAAGCATTCTTCTCTTCAAGCACCAAGGCCAGGAAGAACCAACTATGGATGGAGTTCACATCTATCAAGAAGTAGCCAAGTGAAGTGTCTTCGACTTTGTCACCAAGATGAAGGATATTTTTTTATCAATTAGGAAGCATTCAAGAGATCATAGATGAGGATAAAATTTTGATACAATTTATCAATGGGATCAAAGTGTAAGGAATTGAACTCACAACCTCTTGTTTAGGAATGTGATGGGCTAACCACTTGCCCCAGAAGCCATGGTTGAGGATTACTTCCTAATCCTCTCTCTTAGGGTGTGGTTCAACCATCTCCTACCAGGATTATGTTACATTCTTCCCCCCTTGGTCGATCATTGTCCTCAATGATCTACTGTTGTATCCCTCTAGCCTCGGTGATCAGTCCCTTGAACTCCCTAGGTGCCCTTGAATTGATGTCCCTCAACCTCGCATAGTTTCTTGAACCTTGTTCGCAACCTTGATCTCTTGAACCCTTGCTCTCAACCTTGGTGTCTTGAACCTTCTTGTTCGCAACCTTGGTGTCTCGAGCCCTTGTTCTCAACCTCAGTCTTGAACCTTGTTCTCACCCATGCTTGGTATCTTGAACACTCAATCAAGTGCCACCCAAGGATTCCCAAGGAATTCACACTTGCAAGCTAGCTCATTGGAAAGTTCGTTCCGAGAGCTTTCCAACGGTATATTACACGCCTCAATCCGACCTACGGATTGAGAGATACACCCCAATCTATGTTAGGTCCATCCTTGAAGCCGACGCGCGCGCCTTCCATAATTCCTACCCTTTCACATAGAGGATGCCCAAGCGCCTTTTTTAGAGGCCATTGGGTCATTCCACCTTGCCCAAGCCTACTTCCTAGGCTCTGATACCAATGTAAGGAATTGAACTCACAACCTCTTGTTTAGGAATGTGATGGGCTAACCACTTGCCCCAGAAGCCATGGTTGAGGATTACTTCCTAATCCTCTCTCTTAGGGTGTGGTTCAACCATCTCCTACCAGGATTATGTTACACAAAGCCATGACAATTAAGGAGCATTCACCACTACCATGGATTCATACATGGATATGTAGTGCCAGATTTCAACATGCTCATGGGACAACTCTTCACTCATGAACCTAAAAAAATGGTGAAACACAAAAATTTAATCAATCTTTTGCCCTTTATGAAGATAAAAGTAAGGGTAAAGATTCCAATAGAAAAGCCAAGAAACACAAAAAAGGTAATCAATCTTTTGTCCTTTATGCAGATAAAAGTAAGCGTAAAGATTTCAATAGAAAATCTAAGAAATTTGATGAGGAAACAAGTACCTCCCAAGGTAGAGGTTCAAGAGGACGAGGTAGAGGTTCAAGAGGACGAGGTAGAGGTGACAGGAAAGGGAGGGAAAGATCTCAAAGCTCTTCACCTTGTGCCATATGTGGACTAACCAACCACATCACTCAACATTGTTTCAAGAACCCAAGGGATTTGAGAGGAAAAGGATACAAAAGAGGAGGATATGAAGCTATTAGAGGCCAATACAACTCTTATGGATACAACAACAACAACAACTACTACAACAACAATTGCCAAGGTGGTTATAAAGGAAGAAGAGACTACAAAAACTACACTGATGATCAAACTCAAGAGGATTCATTGTTTCTCATGAACATGAAAATGAAAGGAGGTAAATCAAATGCGCATCTGTTTTATATTGACTCTTGATGTTCAACTCATGTAGCATGAAATGTAGCATTACTTTCATATTTGGAAGACCCCAAGAATAAGAATGAGGTCTAAACAAGAGATGACACAAGGTACCTTGTGGAGAATATTGGAAATGTGAAGACATCCAATGGTAACATGAATTTGTTGAGTAGATTTATCTATGTACCTAGTGTTACTAAGAACTTAATAAGTGTAGGTCAGATTGTGGAGAAAGGATTATGAGTGAGGTTCACCAAGTATGGATCCTATGTAGAGGATCCATACCAAGGTTTCAAGAAGATAGCTAAAGGAGAAAACATGGGTAGATTGCTCACCTTTGGATTCTAAGACACTAAGAACATAGCATTGTTCAATTATCGAACTTAAGACTTATCAGAGTTAGAGGTTTGACATAAAAGATTGGCTCACATTGGAGAGAGAGACCTAATGCAAATTAGTAGAGTTCAAATTGTACTTGGAATACCGAACATCTCAAACAACATATTGTCTATAAATGCAATGCATGTCAATTTGGTAAATCTCACAGGAAACCATTCACAAAGAAGGGGTACATACATGGAGACATTTTGAAGCTTGTCCACACTGATGTTTGGAGACCAAGCCAGGGGCCATCCATCTCACGATCAACACACTATGTGTCCTTCATTGATAATTGTTGCACATGGACCATACTTTATTTCATGAAGAATAAGGATGAAATTTTTTCATGTTTTAAAATGTATCTAGCACTCGTAAAATACTAAAAAAACTAAGGTCAAACTAAGGTATCTAGCTTGTAGAAAATCAAATAGGTAAAATACTAAAAAGACTAAGGTCTTATAGAGGGGTGAATACTTCTTCCATAAGTTTGATTCTCAATTGCAAGAAAGGGTAATCAAAAGAAATATAACCACTAGGTATACACCTCATCAAAATGGGGTAACAAAAAGGAGAAATAGGACCATTGTGGAAGCAAATAGGTCCATGTTGAATGAAAAGAAGTTACCGAATTATCTATGGATAGAGGTACTATCTACTGCCAGCTATCTTATAAATAGGATACTATCAAAGTCTTTAGAAGGAATGAATCCTCATGAAGCTTGGAATGGAAGAGGTCCAAGCTTGGATCATTGCAGGATATTTGCATGCATTGCATATGCACATATAGCATCACAAATCATAGGTAAACTTGATACCAAGGCAAAGAAATGTGTATTTATAGGTTAGCTACTCTTGTGGCCAAGGGTTATGCTCAAACCCAAGGTATTGATTATGAAGAGACCTTATCTCGTGTGGCAAAGAGGCCCTCACTAAGAGTAGTCATGAGTACTGCAGTTTCCAAGAATTGGAATATATATCAGATGGATAGGAAGAATGCATTTCTCAATGGACGGATCCAAGAAGAGGTATACATGGCCCAACCTCCTATGTTTGAAGACTCACATTATCTAGAAGATGTGTGTAAATTAAAGAGATTCTTATATGGGCTAAAGAAAACTCCAAGAGCTTTGAATCATAGACTTGCAACTTACTTGCAAGATAAAGGGTTTGTGTTGGCAAGTTTTATCTTTTCCTATTCATTCAGAGATCACATGGAGAATTCATATACCTTTTTCTATATTTGGATGAAATTACACTTACAAGTAATGATATCGAGGGTATTAGAAGGATCAAGCATCAAATTATCCTTACAAGTAATGGCATTGAAGGTATTGGAAGAATTCAAGATAAGTGAATTAGGGCAAATCACTTACTTCCTTGGATTGGAAGTAGTGTTATAAAAAGAAGGGCATGTATCTAACTCATTAGAAGTACATTAAAATATATGTTAGCAAAGTCCAAAATGGAGAATGCTTAGGTTTAGGTATAGATGCCACTAAGACCTATGATGGGAGGACATGCATTCTCTAAGTGGGTAATAGACTTTGTTGATCCTATTAATCCCCCAGCTAAGAGTTCACATGCTGAATACATTATTGTTGCCACATATTATCTAACCAAATGGTAGAAGTAAGAAGAATGATGCACAAACTAGTGCCAAGTTTCTCTTCAAGAATGTGTTTAAAAAATATGGTTTGCCAATAGAACTCGTAACCGATCATGGTACCCATTTCTTGACAGGTTCATTGTTACAAGAGTTCATGGTCATTCACAAGAAGTCCACCCCATGCCATCCACAAGCAAACAAACAATTTGAGCACACAAATAAGATCTTACGCACTGTGCTAACAAAGTTTGTGAATAATAAATGTCCTGATTGAAACAAACGGTTACATCATGCTGCTTGGGCATACAGAGTGGCCTACAAAATGGAACTCAACACCAAACCCTTTCAGATGGTATTTGGCCAAAATGCAGTGTTTCCATTATACTTTTTTGTACCTACTTTAAAAGTGGCACAAGAGCATCAATGGAGTAGCCATGAGCTCTCATCTAGAATTTTTGACCTAGAATGACTTGGAGAAACTAGATTAAGAGCAGTCGTTGGGATTTACATAGCCAAGAAAAGACAAAAGGCTGAATTTGATGCACATGTGAAAGATAAGGGATTAAAGGTAGGAGGATTAGTCCTAGTGTGTACATTAAAGCAACATGCCATGAAATTAGAAAAGTCTGGCCATGCACCCATGATCATTAACAAAATATCAACAAGTGGATCTATCCAATTAGCCACTCTAGAAGGTGATATACTACCTAATTACATTAGTGGATGGAGAGTGAAATTATATCAAGAACCCCTCACAAAGGAAATGCTAAATCGACTCAACACAGCCAAGAAATGCAAAGAAGGACAAAACTGGATTAGAGAAGAGGCTCAGGCTGAAGCCCTAGAATACATCTGATGTATGAAGCTGAGAAGACAACGTGGAGATAAACCTAGGAAAGATGCTTATGAGGCACCAAGATACCACATGGCTATGCGCCAAACAATGAGTGGAACCCATCATGAAATCATAGATGGGCATCCTTTTGTGACCTTAGAAATAGTACAAGGAAAGAAGGCAAGGACTATAAAAGCCTTCATTGACTCAGGTGCACCCACTAGTGTAGTTAGATTTTCTTATTGTCAAGACTTGAAATTGAACATCAATCCTATTGAAGCTTACCTCATAGGATTGGTAGGTGTAGGAGAGGTGGAGCTTCCAATCTCCATTCAAGAGTTCTAGATGATAGTTAAAACTCTAGTGTGCCTAGATGAGGACCTCACAAAACCTCTTATCTTAGGTCAAGATTGGATCTAGAATCATGCAATAAACTTAGATCTAAGAAGTGGACTTCTTCACGTCTAGGCAAATAGCAAAGGATCAGAGTTGAACTAGCAAGTTGTGCATTCAAGGAAATAGGAAAGGCACCAACTCCTGATCCTTCTAGCAACACACATAAAGGTAACCATGATGTTTTTGTCCAAATATCTGTGATGTAGAGGGATGCTGATCTCACTAAAAGAATTGAAAACAAAGTGGAACTCCCTTCTTTTCCTAAAGGTAATCAAGATGAAGCATGCACAAGAAATGGTGAAAGAGAGAAATCAAATATCCATCTCTCGTAACGAGAGGACATACCATAACAAGTTGACAACTAGAGCAAAGCAGATCTAGATACACAATAGTGAGCAATCCTTTGCTCCTGTGAGAGGGCCCCAACGACGAACCAAACAAACAACTCAATCAAAGATTACAACAAAGGAACCTTCTAGAAGTTAGCCATGGCGGACTATTTCTATTTGGATACCTGAGCCATCCATGAAGGTTGACCCCAATGCTAGACGAATCTAGGTGCCTAAGACCTGCTTACAAGCTCAAGTAGATACACATAAGATCATAGGCTTGAATTGATACTCATAGGCATTGAATTCAATCGATACTCACATGAATTCAATTCACACACTTCACGATGGGCATCTATTATCACCACATCAACACAAAAAATCCTACCTAGGACTATTTGGAAATGGGTACCTAAAAAGCCCCAAATCCTTATGTAATTATCTCAAAAAACTTTCAAGGTCATCAATAACAAAAAATGTAACCCCATAAGAGAAATTTGGCAAGTCAAACTTTGTAACAAACCGTGACCAAACCAAGTAAAAATCCCCTTGCAAATGGATATATGCATTTTGAGTACATTGCACGTCCAGAGTATGCACCTAGTGAAGTGACTAACCACTTAACATACACTCACATCTGCACCACATGGCACCATTACTAACTTACTAACCACAATGAATATCATGTTGGTATTGTAAAGGGGACAAGGCATCATTTAGTTTCCAATGTAGTGCTAATATGATCTTCTTACTTATAGTAGTTTCAGGCACAACAATCATTGCTAGCACTATGGAAGATAAGACAAGAACCAGTTTGCAAGTAGGGATCAATTATAAGATAGTGGACATAGAAAGCTTGCTTATTCAACTTGAACTAAAAGAGTGACCCAAAGATATATAGGTAGTGCAAATTATCCCTATACAGGATCCACCCATAGGCCACACTATGAGAGTTAACAAGAAATCACATAAGTTCAGTGAGATGGTAGGACCATTAAGAGAAGGCGCATACATGTGGGAAGCTAATATTGAGTACAATAACACATGGGAAAAATACCATTTCTTCACTAGAGAATTTGAGAAGTTACAAATGCAATAGACGTAAGGCCTGAGTGGCAGAAAGCAGGCTTGGAAGGATACTTTGCTACCAGATTTCATGCAATGCTTTTACCTCATCAACTCATTAACTCCCACCTAGGACCCTAGAGCTTCAAGCACTTTTGTGGTTCCATCATTAACATGTGGGAATGAGTTAAAATGATTTTGTCTTGCCAATAATTTAGTTCGAGAAGCCTTGGATATGAGAGGTATGCATATTCCCACCAAGAAAGAAGGATTGATCCTAGAAAACATGAAGAATCAGAATTTGACAAAGCTTAAAGACATGGTGGCATTGATCCCAATATTGTGGTGCATTTGAGAATGTGCATGCAACATTTCATGTTTCTAGGGCAAGACAAATTCATGATGTCACACAAAAAGTTTTGGTTCATCTTGCATGTAGCTAACACACAGAACTTGATGATCAATCTTCCACATTGGATTATTGATTAGATTCATCAAGCATGCAAGATATAGCCATGTAAGTGAGTATTACATGGCTATTGCACTCTCACTAGAATCATTTATGCCTTGCATATGATGTTCCGATTCAGAGAGCTCTTTCCTAGAATAGAGTGTGGTAGTTTAAAAGCAAAATCTTTGGCTCCGCCATTCAAGGATTAGGGGGTTCTATACCTTGTGCACAACCCACAGGTGCACCTTGACACCAGATATATATCTCCTACACCACAAAGAGTAGTCAGGCCCTCAACACTCAAAATACCAAGGCACAATATAGATGGATTCAGCTTAATCTTCCCCCTAATGCCAATGGATCTAGAATTCCCTAGAAGACTTCTCTTAGAAGAGAACAGTAATGCAAAATTTCAAACAAATCCTTCAAGAGATAAATCTAGATTCATGAAAAGAAGGAGAAGGTGATCAGCAGCAACTACATGAAGAAGAGCAATAAGAGCAGGCTAGAGAACAAGAAGATGAAGAAGATGAAGAGGACAAAGAAGAATAGCATGATGAATAGCAAGGAGAAGCTGCAGGAGCCCTTGCTTACATTGCACAATTGCAAACGCTCTATGAAACAACTATGAGTGTACAAGAATGACACCATCTTTCCTTCAGTATAGACAAAGCATTGATTTAGCAGATTTCAAGTGAGGAAGGAGTAGAGCCACACTTTATCAAAATACTCCAACTTCTGACTAAATCATTGGGAGCATCGAAGCAACCTACACCATGTTGCACAAGCCCACATCTCACTATGATCAAAGGCATGTGGAAACATGCCAATGCACTGGCAAAAACATATGAATTCCTGTATCTGAACACAAAGCAACTATAATGCAAGAAGCTACTTCAACTACAACCATTGATTTGACATCGAAAACATTTGTTCAAACATCTCCAATCTCACCTCAGCAACCTCCATACCCTCTCACCATGATTGATGTGCATACCACCATTGAAACTTTTGCGACCATGGAAACCAGAGAACCCATTTACTAGACCTCTTCGCAATCACTACCTCATAGCATCCCAATCATCTTCACTACCCAAATTGTTACATCCACATCCTCTTTCAGCTTCCACAAACCAATCTCCCAAGCCACCCTCTTTTCTTCCATCACTAACCCTCTCTACACCACCACTATTGAACTTCCAAAACCAGCCATTGGTCACTCAATCATACCTAGTACCACAGGCCACCCTAGACCTATTGAGAGCAATATTGGTTTCCCAATAACCCCCACACCCAAGTCGCATTCACCACGAATCCCTACTTTCCATTATCTTCTTCCATTTTCCCATATGCAATCATCCCCACCACTATCTGACTATTGGTACATTTTTCTTGTCGCTACAAATTGGTCCAGCATAGCCAATCTGACTTGAATTGAGAAAATTCAATTACATGGAATTCTAAGTGGTTTTCATTTGAAAACCCGAGCATAGAAGAGTTGATATTCTATCAATTGGTTTTCAAGTTCCCAAAGAAAAGCACAAGATCGTGAAACAATCGTGTGAATGAATTAAAACCTAGAATATCAAGTTAGAGGTTGACAAGTCCAACTTGACTTATTCATTTGGGTTTGCTTCCAGTTACTAGCATAAATCTCATGAATTTCTAGAGTTAAGTACACTCTAGAATAGGAATTGCTCATAAGATTGACAACTCCCAAGAACTTTTAGCTCAATTCTTTGAGAAAAGTAGCCAAGGTTGGATGATTTTCATTTTGAATTTGACTTGGTCAAGATATAGTAAGGTTGAACCAAAGTAAATGGAAAAAATTTCTTCTTCAATTTACATAGGATTTTCAAGCCCATTAGGACAAAGTAGTCCTCCAATCGGGTGCAAAAATCAAGTAATTGTTGGATGAAAGTAAACCATTATACAAACATCCAAGTTAGATGTTTGGATCAGCCAAACTTCAAGTTTTCCAAATCAAATTCAAGTGAATCAAGAGTTCTTAAAGTCTTGCAAGGGATAAGAATCCCATCTTAATTACTATGTCCATGCATTAGTTATGCCCAAAAATGGACTAGTAATTGAAATCCATCCATTTCATATGTTTGTGTCTAGATCGCATATCGAGAAACAATGAAGTGGCTAGGGATATTTTTAGATCCACCCTCATAATTCATTCACTACTTTTTACTTTGACCATTTTATCAAAGTGCAAAGCCAGATAATATTTTGAATCATTTGGGTAGGGATCCCACCACAGAGATGAGACATGTTCTTCTAGTTTTAGAACATGACCATGTTCTTTTGATTTAAGAACATGAGGCTCAGGGGTTGCCTAGAGTTATTATATATAGCTTTATTTTTTAGGAAAAAAAGCTTTTCCAAGGTGGAAAGAATGTAATAAATTAAGTCTATGATCTAAGTTTTCGAGCAGTTCTAACAGATCTGAAATTGAACATCGTTTGGTCACTCGTGTGTATGGTCAAAGATCTCAAGACTAGACTTATGTATAGGTTCATGTGCTCCTTTAAACAAGTGATCCGCTTAGCCTAGTGGTTAAGTCTCAAGATTGTGAAGGAGGAGGTCTTGGGTTCAACCCCCATGGGGAGCATGGGAAGAGAGTTTTGCCCAAGGAGCTCTAGAGGATTCTAACTCAAGTTAAGGTGAGTTAACTTGAGTCTAGTGAGACTTAACTCGAGTGGCGAGTACACCAACAACTAGTGGACTCTAGTGGAAGGTGCTAAAGCAGTGGTGGAGATCACTCCAGCCACTAGTAGACTCTAGTGGAAGATATGAAAGGACTGGAGGAGATTGCACATGTACTTGTGGACTCTATTTACATTTGTGGTCCTCATTGATTTGAGAAACTCTAAATACAAGCATAAGGTTGGGAGGACAATCATCTCTCTAGCATGTGGTGGTCGTAATTGTTAGTTTCTTGTAATCACCCACATGTAGTATATAAGGAGAAGAGAGCTTCCACTTTATCATGAGGTAAAGGGGAAATCCACTATGAACCTGGCCCAAGAGCTATCCCTTCTACACAAGAGAATCATCTTTAGATTATGAGGCTAAAAGTCACCAACCTATCATCACCCAAGTGGAAAAGCCATTGCCATGTTGGGTGAGGTAGCTCTATGATTTTGCAAATCCCATCCCATAGTCACTAGAACAAAATCGCAGATGGATCAAGGCAATCACAAAGAATAGAGGAACAGAGATGGGCAAGCGCCGATATTGTAAACATAGTTGTAATTGCTAAGCTCATCCAAGAACAAGCAAAGGAACCAACTAGTGTGGAAGAGGCACTCCATGTTCCGAATTGGAGAGCTACCATGCAAACACAATACAATAAAATCATGAAGAATGGAACTTGGGAGCTAGTGGATTGACTCCCTAAGTGTAAAGCCATAAGCACCAAGTGGTTCTCGAAGCTAAAGTACAAGGCTGATGGTACTTTGAAAAGTAGAAAGCAAGACTTGTTGCATAGGGCTACTCATAAGTTGAAGGCATTGAAATTTGTGAATCATTTGCCTCGATTGCAAGGATGACTACTATCTGAGTAGTACTGGCTATGGCTAGAAACAAGCAATGGCTTGTCTATCACATGGATATCAAATCAGTGTTCCTAAATGGATACCTCAAGGAGGAGGTATATGTGTCTCAGCCACCAAGGTTTGAGGCTCCCCATTTAGAGAACAAGGTATGTAAGTTGAAGAAGCCATTATATGGGATGAAACGAGCCCCTAGAGCATGGAACTAGTGGATAGATAAGTATCTCTTAGATCTAGGTTTCAAAAGATGTGGTTTTGATGCTAGCTTGTATGTTCTAAAGAGAGGAGGGAAGATAATTGTGCTTGTACTCTATGTAGATGAATTTGTGATTACAGGAAATGATGATGCTCTTCTTCAACAAAAAAAAGATGCCTTGAGTTTAGATTTTGAAATGATAGACTTGGGATTAATGGATTACTGCTTAAGTCTTCAAGTCTAGCAAGAAACAGGGAAGATTTTCATCTCTCAACAAAAGTACACAAGACAAATATTGAAGGCATTCGACATGGAGGATTGCAAGGAATTTCTAAACCTATGGAGGTTAACACAAAATTATCTATTGAAGATATTTCACCTCCATTGGATATTGGAAGATATAGGAAATTGGTTGGAAGTCTCATCTACTTGTGCAATAGCAGACTAGATATTTGTTATGCTATTGGAGTAGTAAGCAGGTTCTCTAATAAGACTTGCCAAACTCATTGGAAGGGATGCATGCAGATACTTAGGTATGTGAAAGGAACCATTGATTATGGCATTCTTTATGAAGAAGGATTATCTCTCTTTGGATATTGTGACTCACATTGGGCAGGAGATATTGAGACCACAAAATTAGTTTCTGGATATTGATTTTCTTTAGGATCAAGGATTTTCTCTTGGATCAATAAAAAGCAATCGATCGTAGCATTATCTTCTACTAAAGCTAAGTAAAAAGTAGCATGTGTTGTAGCATGTGTTGCAGCATGTGAAGTAGCATGGTTGAGGAGGATCCTATGGCACATAGGAATACAAGGATAGGAGGCTATAGGGTTGAAGTGTGACAACCAAAGTTGCATGGCCATTGCCAAGAATCCTATTTTCCATGCACATACCAAGCACATAGAAATTCAATATCACTATGTGCATGAGTTGATTGAGGATGAGGTTGCGGAGATAAGCTATTGTCCAAATGAAGAAAAAGGAGAAAACATCTTCACCAAGGCTCTTGGGAGAGAGTAACTTCATCGACACTTTCCAAATCTTGGCATTGGGACCAAGGACGTAGTTCACCATAGGGTGGACATTGAGTGGGAGTCTTAGATATACTCAATAATCCACCTTCAAGTGACCACAAGTGATTGATGGTGATCTAAGTTGTAAGGCAACCATTATGAGGAGACGCCATTGTGAGAGTGCAGACATTTGTGGAACCCTAATTTCCAAGTTAGATGAGGTCTATGTGTGATCGTTGATGGTAATAGATGATTGTTGTGAGTCTAGCCATTAGGTTAGGTAGGGCATAAAATTTTGGGGCATTGGGTTTCCATTCAAGGCAAAAATAAGGCCTTGTCATGTCATCTGCTTTCCCTATAGAACCTTAATGGGGGGTGTGTAGAGTGGGGTTTGCCCCCTTCTATGGGGTCTGAGGGGCCTATCCCCCTAGCCCATAGGGCAGAGACAGCCTAGGACTTTTGGTCATGGAGATATCGTCGGATTGTATATTTTGCCGACTACTTTGTATCTCTTGACTACATTTATCTATACCAACTCCCCTTGTAAAATCTATATAAGCATGGTCGGGGTTGAGCTTTATGGAGCATTGTGCACTAGTAAGCCCTTGATTTAGAGTCTGTCTAGATCACCATCTAAGATCCACATTGGGAGCACATGGGTGTACAACACCACCATTGTAACTGCATTACTTTTGGGAATCCCAGAAGGGTAGTTGACACCCATGAGTAGTCATTTGTGAGCTTTATTGGAAGCTTAGACTAAAAGTTTTATAATAATGATCCTACCTCTCTTGGTAGACTCCTTGCCCTTGCCACCTTTTGAAGAGCCATTCTTCTCTTCTGCCTTCTTGATGTGATAGTATTGGATTCTGTGGCCTTTCTTCTTGCAAAGGAAACACTTTGCCATAAACTTCTTTTTTTCATTCTTCTTTTTGTCTCCATCTTTTGAGGAGTCCACTTTGCCTCCTTTGGCATTTGTTGTGAATGTAGCATCTCCTTTGCTATCAAAACTCCTTGCCTTGAGGCGCAACTCCTCTTCCATGAGTAAGGCACTGAATTCTTCAAACATTAATGGTTGAGGTCTGATTTGAGTATTAGCAATAGTTAAGAAACCATCAAAATTTGGTGGATAGATTCAAAGAAAATGCCAAGCTATCTCCTCACTTGACTATTGTACTCCTACTCCCACCATTTGATCTTGTAGATTCTTTGTGCAATGAAAAATGTTGGATTTTGAGGTCTACAGAGCACACAAACAACACAAGGAAGAAGAAGAAGTTTGGAGCACAACACACAATATTAAATGTATTACCAAGAGAATGTACATAGATAAGTGACCTGTTAGGGTTCTAGACATTTATACAAGGGGGGGATATCCTAAAGAGGGAAAAAGTAACCCGGTGGTCCTAGTGTATTCACACACATCAATACCTAAATATATCAACAAATCCCCCCTAGGAGTGATGCAATGAACAAAGAGCTGGCACTCATGTATAAGGAAGTGCCAAGCTACGTGGAATCAATCCACAAAAGGAATTAAGCCCAAAGCTTTTTGGAAAGCTTCAAAATTCTCCTTAGGCAGAGTCTTTGTGAAAATGTCAACAATTTTCTCTTGTGTGGGCACATATTCCAAACTAATCTCTCCAACACAGAACGTCTCCTTCACATAATGATAGTGCATCTCAATGTGCTTAGTATGAGCATGGAACACAAGGTTCCTCGCAATTGCCAATGCGCTTTGAATGTCAGTGAAGATGGTGGTGATAGAAGACTGAACAACACCCAAATCATCCATAAGGCATCTGAACCATACACACTCAACAACCGTTGTGAAAGCTACCTTATAATGAGCCTCACAACTTGAAGTGGCCACAGTAGGCTGCTTCTTGCTCAACCAAGATATACATAAGCTACCAATCATGAAGCAAAAGCCACTAGTGGATACATGAGTGTCATAGCCACCAGCCTAATCAGAGTAAAAAAAAGCATGTAAGTTTGGCGGTAGTGATCCCCCCAGGGATAAAACAATCCAAGTATCTAGGTACCACTCAAGTAGTGAAAGATGCACTTAACCACCTACCAATGCTTGACACTTGGGCAATGCATAAACCTGCTCATATGTGAGACAACAAATTGAATATTTGGCTGAGTAATGCATAAGTAAATCAAGCATCCAATAAGCTTATTGATAGAGAACAACATCAAATGCATCTCGAGTATCATGAAGACTCAACCCTAAACCTCTTTCCATTGGAGTGGCAATCCGTTTGTAGTCTTCAAGGCCAAAATGCTATAATAATGTGTCAATATATTTTTTTGACACAAATCTATTCTGCCATCAACCTCCATAAATTGAATGCCCAAATAATAATGCAAATTCCCCAAATCTAACATCTCAAATGATGCATGCAAATCAGCCTTAAAGTTATCAATATGCTTCTCATTAGGATGCATGAGCAGCATGTCATCAACATAGAGAACAATGATCAGAACCACATAATTTGCATGCTTAACCTATAGGGTGCTCTTAGTTGGATTGTTCTCAAAACCATGTGCAATCAATTAGGCATGTATCTTTTCATACCAAGCACATGGTGCTTGCTTCAAACCATATAATGCCTTTTTCAACCTGCACCCTTGGTTTTCATGCCCTTTGTGCACAAAGACACAGGGCTGAAAAACATACACTTCCTCATGCAAGTCGCCATTTACAAGTGCAGTTTTAATGTCCAACTAATGCACATTCCAACCATGATGATCTGCAAGTGCACAGATGCTATGAATAGTAGTCATTCGGCATGTACGAGCAAAGGTCTCATAAAAATCAATGCCTCTTTCTTGAGCATAACCCTTTGCAACAAGCTTAGCCTTATACCTATCAACTATTCCATCAGGCTTATGCTTCAACTTGTATACCCACTTAGTGCCAATGGCCTTCTTTCTAGGAGGCAATTCACATAAAGACCAGGTACCATTTTTCATGATAGCATCATATTCTGATTGCATGGAAGCCATCCAATTTTTAGAATTTTGTGCTCCATGGAACAAAACAGGCTCATTCTCATCATAAAGACTAGAGGCAGCCATAGCATAGCCATCTGATGCAAAAGAAGAACTCTGAGAGCTAGAATGAGTACAATATGATAGAGGTGCATCTAATTTTCTATCTTGCCAAGTCTGCACCAACCATTTTGGCATAGTTTTTGCCTCCTCAATATTAGCTCTCTCATCAAAGTGCATGTAAATCTGCATTAGAAGTGGAATGGTTTGCATCATCACATGAAACCTGTAAAGGCTGAGAAACCACCTCATTTGGACCAGAACTAGACTTTCCACCTCTAAAAAAAGGTAGGAAAGTGTCATACATGTCTTTGGAGCTAATTGATGTCTCCTGAGTACATGAAAGTAATAGCTGAAGCATCTTCCACAAAAGCAACATCACGACTAATCAAAATTTGTTTAGTTTGTGTATGATACATACAATGACCTTTGCTTTCAAAATTGTACCCAACAAAAATACATTTCACTACTTTGTCATCCAATTTCCCACATTGTTTTTCAGGCACTAATGCATATGCGAGACAACCAAAGACATGCACGTGAGCCACAAATGGCTTGTGACCATGCCAAGCCTCATATGGACTGATAGATTGCAATGCTTTAGTGGGACACCTATTAAGTACATATGTTGCACACATAATAGCCTCAAGCTAGAAATTAGGTGGTAAAGCTTGACTCTTGACCATACACCTCGCCATCTCCATGAGTGACCTATTCTTCCTTTTAGCAACTCATTCTGTTGAGGTGTATACGACACTATACACTGATGTTTTATCCCACATTCAGCTAAAAATGCAAGACATATATCCCCCCCAATCAGAATGGACTGCTGACAAATTTTCAACCAAAATTACAAACTATTTGAAGCACATAAACACTTCAGACTTTGCTGTCAATGGATATACCCACACATGCATGGAAAAATCATCAATGAAAGTCATGAAGTAAAGGTAGTTCCCAAAAGAAGGTGTCTGCATAGGACCACAGACATCATTGTGAACAAGCTGTAATTTTTGAGTAGCTTGAACTGAACCATCTTTTGGGAAGGAGGAACGCTTCATTTTGCCCAAAATATAGCCTTCACAAACATGTTTACTAGGTGCCTCAATTATGGACAGAGAGGACACCATTTCAGATTTCTATAGGTATAGCAGACTAGAAAAATTTAGATGACCAAAGCATGCATGCCAAAACTTTGCATCTGACATAGCCTAAGAAACATGTACTGCACATGTTGAATCACTCACAGATTTTATTCTATGAGCTTATATAGCCCACAACATAAAATTTTAGAAGCAATAATGACATTGCCATTTGATAGATCATGAATTGTACATCTGTCATCAACAAATTTCATAACCAAGTCGTTCTTAGCTAATGTTGAAACTGATAACAAATTTTTCTTGATCCATGGCACAAATAAAGCATCCAACAATGTAAAAGAACTATCATTAGTAGTATTCATAATGATCTTACCAACTCCCATGACAACATAAGAGGATTTGTTGGCACATGTGATAATATTCCCTATAGGGGCAGGCTCAAGTGAAGTAGAGAAACTGCAATACAAGGTAATATGTTTGGTTTCCCCAATATCAAAGTACCAAATATCTATGTCTACTGCAAACATACACTGTTCATGAGAATATGGGTCATAACTGCAAACAGTAGTAAATGCCCATTCTTCATTCTACACAAGATTAGCAGACTTTGTTTTCAGTGTAGAGGCCTCTATAACAACCATTCCAGCCTCTTTCTTCTTTGCCTCTTTTGCAACCAGTTTTGGACAACTATTTATGACATGATCATTTCCTTTGCAAAATTTGCAAAACAATTTCTACTTTTTTTTTTCTTGTCATCTTTGTCATCCTTCTTTGATTGTGCAGAATTAGCAGATTTTTGCTTACTAGTAGAAGAGCTCCATTTACCTTTGCCCTTCTGACTAGCCAGGAAAGCTTGATCTGCAACATGCATAATGGACTTGTTCTGCCTAGACTGATCTTCCTGCAACAGAACAAATACTAACTCCTCAAATGTTAAGGCATTTGGATTGACTTTCATCATCAATCAAAGAGTAGAAGCAAAGCTCTAATATGAATCTGGAAGACCGTTCAGAAGAGTCTGCACAAGTGAACTGTCATGCAAGACTTCATCAACAGAAATCAACAACTCCTTCAAATCTTTTTTCTTTGTCAAAAAATTGTCCATGGAATCTCTTGCATTCATGTGCTCACTCTACAACTATTTTCGAAGGTAAGCAACACAAGCCTCATATTCCTTGCCAAGTATAAAGTAGTTAGTGTATCACAAGCATCCTTTGTTATTTTCTAGGAGTGAATGTGGAGCATAATGGCATGTTTGATAGATAAGGCTATCAATGCATGTGCCTAAGCATCTCTGCCATTCCATCAAAGTTGTAATATAGTAGGTGCAGCAAGAACTGCAACACGAATAGGAACCTAAAGAATATCACCATCTTCAATGCCATCTACATCACCTTCAACAAATGCATTTGCAAGTGAAATAGGATGTTTTTCAACACCCTGCACAATATTCCATAGTCCTTTTGCAACCAATACATGATGCACCATATAAGGCCATAATGGGTAATTGGTACCATCCAACTTATCCTCAGCAACCAACATACAAAATACATCATAGCTTTTAGCCATGGCCATTGACTAAAATACTCTGATGCAAAAAAATGATTGTATCTCAAAAAGTTGAACAAAACTACCCTATCAAGTTTTGCTAAACCTATAGTAGACTTTGAGATGCATCTGCATAGCCACTGTGATAGTGCATTCAGAGGTTGAAACGAGCTCAAATCATGATTTCGACACCAACAGCGAAGCAGTTTTGAAGTTCTAGTTGCCCTAAGTATGCTCACCAAATTTTGTGAGATTTTGAGACTGTGATCGGAGGGGTGTCGACGAAACCCTCGATGAAGTAGTGACCTGCTGGATACCAATTGTTGGAGTTTGAGGTCTATGGAAGCACACAAACAACATAAGGAAGAAGAAGAAGCTTGGAGCACAACACACAATATTGGATGTATTACCAAGAGAATGTACAAAGATAAGTGACCAGTTAGGGTTATAGGCATATATACAAGCTGGGGTAAAAAACTTCCTAAAGAGGGAAAAAAGTGCCCCTGTGGTCCTAGTGTGTTCACACATATCACTACCTAAATATATCAACAAAAAAACACCTCTACAGTCTCCCCATCAACAAACCTTTTTGCTACTAGTTGATTCTCCAAGTTTTGAATCCGTGTCTGATTAGGAGTTTCATATTGATTTCTCAATATGTTCCATGCTTCATAGGCCTTGGTAGTATGTTGAATGAGAGTTAGAACACCATCAATGTTGAAGAATCACTCACAAATTTGACATACAGACAGACATAAAGATGAAGAAAGACAAAGAGAAGCAGAAACAAAGCATTCAGAAAATCAAAGCCTTAGTGAAGGGACAAATTCACGTCTGTAATGTACAACATAGAAGTTTCCAGAATTATGAGTTTGTTGAAACCCGGATCAAAAATTGTATATAAGAGAGCTGAGATACATAAAGAGAATAAGAAGAAGAATTTGAGAGAGAGTCCCGTAAGAGACAAGGATAGTGATATAGAAGACGCCAGAGATAGTGTATGTAGAGATGAATAATAGAACCTGAATTCTCGGGTATTCATCTGAGAGAGATGGTAAGGAATAACTACTCAAAGTAGGAGAGTTTTTCCATAGCTATGAGCAAAGTGAGGCCAAGCTATTTTGTACACATCTTCTCTAATAGAAAACACATGTTCATGTGGAAGATTGAGCGCATTCTTTGTATGTGAAGAAATCTGAGTAATTTCATGTTACTGTGAAAGTTAGTTAATAGTTACAGTTTTTCTCAGTAAACATTTTTCGGTACTTCTGAGAGTTAGATCTCGTAACACAGTGTAAAGTTTTTCATGAGTGATAGCTCATGTTGAAGTTAGGAGTCTCAACTATAAGTTGATCAAAAGAATTCTGTAAAATGGGACAAGTACACAGTACAAAGTCTGACCGCAAAAAGGCATTCTGAACTGGTGAAGTTTTTTCTTAAACTTCAGAAAGAGTTCATTTACTGAAGGAAGCTCAGGTATTACTTCCTTACTTCATCTACAATCATTTGAAGTAATTACAAACAGAATTGCAGTTGATTCTGGTAAGATTACGATAAGATTATGGTGACATTCCGGTGACAGTTCGGTGAAGTTCTGGTGAAATTTTGGTGAGTTCAAAATACAGTTCTTGCACAGTTAAGTAACGGAAAGATTATCTAACTGTAAGCAAACACATTAGTGTAAAGTTTGAAGTAAATCAGTCCAGAATTAAAGCTTGAAGGAAACACGAAGCTTTCTGTAAAGTGAATTTTCAGTTTTCATTTAATACAGTTATAAAGTTTTCAGTTTCAGAAGGTTGCTAAGCTACTGATGATTATAGAGGTGTTCTAATATCACTATAGCTTAGTTCAAGTAGAGGCGTGGCAATTTTCCGTAGTCTCGTTAGTGAACAAGCTTTTGTCACGAATCAACAGTGGTATCAGAGCGAAAGGTTCTGAAGAGCAGAAAAGGTTTCACAGAAGTAGAAACGGAAGTAAAGATACAAGAGAATTCGAAGAACTTTCACAAGAAAGGTGAAAGCTGAGATGATCACCAAAAAACGGCGTCAAGAAATGTTCCGAAGTAATTCTCAAGGGTAAAGGTTTGTAAAAGGTAAAACCTTTTAACATTACACTCACCGAAAGTAACAGAATCAAGAAGATTATGGCAGATCATATCTCTATTGACAAATTGGACAGAGATAATTATCCCGCATGGGTAATGCGCATGGAAGCTTTACTTATGAGTAAAGACTTAATTATATATGTGATAGGAGAAGAAAAGAAGGCGAATTTCGAAGACGACAGTCAACCGAAGAAAGAAGAGTTAGAAGCCTTGAAGCTGTGCCAGAAGAAAGATGCAACGGCAAGAGCTTATATCTACAATACAATTACAGATCATCTACTACCGCACATTAGAGGTCTGGAGAAAGCGGAAGACATATGGAGTGCATTGGAAGATCATTTCCAAAATACGACGAAAGCTAGGAAGGCTAGCTAATGGTCAGAATTTACAACGTTCAAGAAAAAGCAAAGTCAAAGCATTAGTGATTATGTCACTAAGATGAAAGACTTGGCGGATAGTCTTGGATCTATTGATGAAGATATCGAAGATCACAGGTTGATAGCACGTGCTTGCAGGATTGAGAGGAGATGAAAGGTGGAAACCTTTTGTACTCTGAACTAAACTTTCTTTAAATCATTTTGTACCAGATTTAAATCAGTTGCTTGGACTAATGCTAACGTTTGAGCAAGATTTTAAGATAGATGGAGATAAAGGACATAGTTTGGCTATGTACGCAAAGAATAAGAAGAAAGGTGATAAAGGTAAAGAAAAAGATGAAGAGGAGATGTCTACTCAAGCAAATTTTGCAAGAGGAAGAAGTAATGCCAGAAGTAAAAGTAAAGGTAAAGGAAGAGGTAATCAGACTAACAACAAGAAGACTTGTTGGATATGTGGATTAAGCAATCATTTGGCTCATGATTGCTGGCATCATTCTCAAGGATCAAGTCAAAATCAGAACAATAACAGTAGAGGCAGAAGCGGAAGGTATCAAAGAGGAAGATAAAGCCAAAGAGGCGGATATGGTAGAGGTGGAGCAAGAAGTTGGGGACAGAATCAGTCTCACAACACTACCTACTACAATTATGCAAATGATACACAGAATGACAGTCATACAACGTTGATGATGAACTCGATAAGTATGACAGAGAACGAAGACCTCAAGGTATTCTATATTGACTCTGGTTGTTCAAATCATTTGTCAGGAAATATAGAATTGTTATAAGAACTTGAAGGAGGTATTTCAAATCATACAGTACAGACAAGTGATAACACAAAACATAATGTAAGGTCAATTGGAAAAGTAAAGTGTAAGAATGGAGCTGACCTACTAACAAATGTTTTGTATGTTCCAACAATCCCGAAGAATCTGATCAGCGTGGGTTAGATAGTAGAAAAAGGTTTTCAAGTCAGGTTTACAAATGAAGGAGTATTTGTTGAAGATCCAGAGAATGGATACAATCAGATTGTCCATGGTAAAAAGGAAGGTAGACTTTTTACTCTTAAAGTACAAGGAAATGTTGGTCAAGCCTTGATCACACATGGTGATGAGGTATTCATAGAATTAGACCTCTGGCATAAGAGGTTAGGGCATTTTAATGAAACAAGAATCAAAACTATGGTGGAAGAAACAATACGTGAGAGGATTACCAAATATGAAGAATCAACATATGATTCACAAGTGGAGACGTTTAGTCCAGTGGCAAAGATGTCAACCATAAGGACATTGATTGCTATAACAACATCAAAAGGATGGAAGCTAAGTCAGTTGGATATAAAGACTGCATTTCTGAATGGATATATATCAGATGAAGTGTACATGGAACAACCTAAAGGGTTTGTAAGTTCCAGTTACCCAGATCATGTTTGCAGATTAAGAAGAGCTCTCTATGGATTGAAGCAAGCTCCAAGAGCTTGGAATTACAGACTTATGAAGTATCTCAATGACCTTGGATACCAAAGCTCGAAGGTTGATGCAAGTCTACTCGTTAAGAGAACAGATGAAGGTATGATCTACATTTGCATTTATGTAGATGACATAATAATCACAGGAACCTCAGATGAAGGAATCAAGGAAGTAAAAAGATTGCTTGAAAAAGAGTTCAAGATCAATGATCTAGGAAAGTTATCATGCTTTCTTGGAATGGAAGTTACATATACAGATCATGGCATATATGTTTCGCAAGAAAGGTATCTCCTAAACTTACTGAAGAAGTTTAACATGGAGAATTGCAGAGAAGCTTCAACACTGCTTGAAGTAAATCATAAACTCAGCAAATATGGTGGTGCAGAGTTTAGAGATATGAGGAAATATCAGTCGTTAGTGGGAAGCTTAATTTATGCTACACTAACAAGACCAGATCTTAGTTATGCAGTGGGAGTTCTCTTACAGTTCATGCATTGTCCGAAGGATCAACATTGGGTTGCAGGAGATATATCAAAAGAACTATAAAAGAAGGATTATATTATCCTTTTACGTCAGATATACAGCTAAGAGCATAAAGTGACTCAGACTGGGCAGGAAGTCAAGATGACAGAAGATCAACACATGGGTATATGATATACCTAGGAGATAAGCTTGTAAGCTGGTGTTCAAAGAAGCAACACACAGTGGCTTTATCCTCAACAGAAGCAGAATATAAAGGACTTGTGGAAGTAGCTAAAGAAGTGATATGGATGCAGACCTTGTTCAAAAGCATGGGTATTGATCAAGGTATACCTATCATACTTGGAGATAATATGAGCTCATTGTATCTTGCAGCAAATCCAGTATTTCATGCAAGGACAAAACACATAGAGATCCAATATCATTTCCTGAGGGAAAAGGTAATGGAGAAAGAGATTGAAATAGTATACACTCCGACAAAGGATCAGATAGCAGATATCCTGACAAAGAGCTTAGATGGAGTAAAGACAAGCACATTCAAAGAAATGGCAGGTATAAAAGAAAGAAGAATATATGAAAGATTAGAGAATGCAAATTAGTGATTGAGGGGGAGCTGTTGAAGAATCACTCACAAATTTGACATACAGACAGACATAAAGACGAAGAAAGACAAAGAGAAGCAGAAACAAAGCATGCAAAAAATCAAAGCCTTAGTGAAGGGACAAATTCACGTCTGTAATGTACAGCGTAGAAGTTTCCAGAATTATGAGTTTGTTGAAACCCGGATAAAAAATTGTATATAAGAGAGCTGAGATACATAGAGAGAATAAGAAGAAGAATTTAAGAGAGAGTCTCGTAAGAGACAAGGATAGTGATATAGAAGACGCCAGAGATCGTATGTAGAGATGAATAATAGAACCTGAATTGTCGGGTATTCATCTGAGAGAGATGGTAAGGAATAACTACTCAGAGTAGGAGAGTTTTTCCATAGCTATGAGCAAAGTGAGGCCAAGCTATTTTGTACACATCTTCTCTAATAGAAAACACATGTTCAGGTGGAAGATTGAGCGCATTCTTCGTATGTGAAGAAATCTGAGTAATTTCATGTTATTGTGAAAGTTAGTTAACAGTTACAGTTTTTCTTAGTAAACATTTTCCGGTACTTCTGAGAGTTAGATCTCGTAACACAATGTAAAGTTTTTCATGAGTGATAGCTCATCTTGAAGCTAGGAGTCACAACTATAAGTTGATCAAAAGAGTTCTGTAAAACGGGACAAGTACACAGTACAAACTCTGACCGTAAAAAGGCATTCTGAACTGGTGAAGTTTTTTTCTTAAACTTTAGAAAGAGTTCATTTACTGAAGGAAGCTCAGGTATTACTTCCTTACTTCATCTACAATCATTTGAAGTAATTACAAACAGAATTGCTGTTGATTCCGGTAAGATTCCGGCAAGATTACGGTGACATTCCGATGACAGTTCGGTGAAGTTTCAGTGAAATTTTGGTGAGTTCAAAATACAGTTCTTGCACAGTTAAGTAACGGAAAGATTATCTAACTGTAAGCAAACACAGTAGTGTAAAGTTTGAAGTAAATCAGTCCAGAATTAAAGCTTGAAGGAAACGCGAAGCTTTCTGTAAAGTGAATTTTCAGTTTTCACTAAATACAGTTATAAAGTTTTCAGTTTCAGAAGGTTGCTAAGCTACTGATGATTATAGAGGTGTTCTAATATCACTCTAGCTTAGTTCTAGTAGAGGCATGGCAATTTTCCGCAGTCTTGTTAGTGAACAAGCTTTTGTCACGAATCAACAATCAATAGTACTTATACCTAGAGGACAAAATGCATTTGCTTTTCTATGTTTCCAAGCATGCAAAAGATCAACATCACAAGGAATTGGACCAAGATTATTTGGATCAGGTGTTTCTTGGGGCTCATGATCAGTCCCAAGAACAGTCTCTAGAAGCTCATATGAATCAAGCATAGTAGTGATTTTAAACTTCCACAGGGTGTAGTTCACACCATCAAGTTTATCTTCTGTGAAGGCTAGTGGTCATATTGATGATGTTGGGATGATTGGTATCATTTCTTGTCCTATCTATGCTCTCCCTAGTCATGTTTACAAACCACCTTGATTCCAAGTTGTAGATGATGGTGCACCACTTGACATTTTCTTTCTTTTGTCATTCAAACCTTTGCAATCTCTGCATTTTTTGTTCTGCACCACTCAAAGCCTCCTCAGATCTCTGATACCATGTAAGAAAATAACAACATGGCAAAATAGAACAGTAGACAGAGTTGAGAGAAAAATGCAAACAAACATAGATGTGGATTGAGAGATAGAGAACTCAAATTCTCATATTGCCAAGAGTAATGTAGTTACAATGATGGTGTTGTCTACCTGTGCACTCCCAATGTGGAGCTTAGATGACGGTCTAGATAGATTCTAGATGAAGGGCTTATTAGTGCGCAATGATCTACAAAGCTCAACTTCGGCCTTGCTTATATAGCTTTTACAAGGGGAGTCGGTATAGATAAACGTAGTTGAGAGATACAACATAGTCAGAAAAATATACTATGTGACAATATCTCCATGACTAGAAGTCCTACCATCTTGGCCCTATGGGCTAGGGGGATCCCAAAATGTTGCAATGGGGTGCAAGCCCCCCTCTACACTCCCCCCATTAAGGTTCTATGGGCAAACCGCACAATGCCACAAGGCCTTTATTTTTTGCCTTGAATGGCAATCCAATGGCCCAAAAGTTTATGCCCTACCTAACCTAATGGCTAGGATTACAAAGATCATGTATTACTATCAATGGTCACACGTAGGCCTCATCTAACTTGGAAGTTGGGTTCCACAAATGTATGGGCCCTCATAATGGCTTCTGCTCATAATGGGGACCTTAGAACATAGAGCACCATGGATCATGTGTGGTCACTTGAGGGTGGAGTATCGAGTATATCTAACAACATTGTATGACAAATAAATTATATTTCATTCCCCTAAAAAATAAAATCATCCTCAAAAATATTGATGAAATCTCTGTAATGGTAGAAGAAAGTGCTTGGACTTCCATGAACCCCATGTACTTTATGTACATGGTCATCTCTTTGTGTTGTTTCCTTAGGAAAGGATTCATATCACATCCAATTTGGAGTCTCCTACCAGGATATCACCTCTAAAAAGTGTTACCGACCAAAATAGTCAATAGGAGGAGGGCCAGAAAAAAGAGGAAATGTGATCTTTGAAGTGCCCAAAGTCACTCTTCCATCATGTGAATCTTAGATTTGTTTGCATACCATACGAGAGTATTATTTGAAGATTCCTTAATGTATTTTTCACATTCCCCAATCCTCTTTTCTCATATCTTAATATTCTTGCAAAAAGAGGCATAAATAAAGTTTGTTTAATTCTTTCAAAAATGGTGAACGAGAGGTTTAGGCAAGCTTCTCATCCATCTTCTAATATTATTTTTTTTAATCTTCCTAACTCCATATGATAGTACACATGCTATACTTCATGTCTTTATCATTTCTTCCATGAAAATCCTCTAAGCTCTCTCTTTTCTTGCTCCCAAAAGTGGAGACTTGCTAGAATTTATACTTGAAAATTAGTCCAAAAAGAGTGGAAAGGGGAATTTTGAGGATGAGAAATACCTCTTAAGCTCATCCAAATGGAATACTGAATTCCAAATGGAATACTATCTATGTGCATGTTTGACTACACCAATCCATACCTAATGCACCTCCTTTTCCCTTCCCCCAAAGAGGAATTTATTAAATTTATATAATCAACTATATGACAATCAGTGAGCATCAATCTTTCTTTTAGAGTGGAAGAAATCAAAGTTGCGAGGTGAGATGATGGGGTGGGTGGGGGTTTGAGGTTGAGGGAAATTGAGAAGAGAGTTCCAAGATTTCTTCTTGGGTCTTTTTGATGCAGCCTTCTAGCTCAATAAACTTCTTGATTCACTTTATATCAACTCTATCCCTGGTTCCCTTCCAAGGTCTAGCCTTCTTTTTACTTCCTCTTTCGTTCCACATCCTTGGGTTGATTCAGAGCTTATGAGGCTACTTGAACTAGGGTGATCTATGTTAAGTCTTGAATGGCTCTTTGTACTAAGAAAACTAAATTTACAAGTAAAATCTTAAGAACATTGGTGGGGTTTGAGGAAAATCTTGGATGAGATGCCCCTTGCCACAATCTAGAAAATATATCTAAGTCATGATGGATTGGGATTGATATGGTCTAGGGTTCCGGTTGGTATACATAAAGTTTGTGTAGTTAGGGTCTCAAGTGGGTTATGGTGGGAGGGCTTTATATTTATGTGCTTCGAGATGTTAGCTGACTCATTATAATAGGTAGGCACACTATGTGTTGAGTCAAAGAAATTTTCATTTTCTTGGCTCTTCTATTGTTGCATATTTGATTGAAACTATGTTGGCAAATGGTGGTGGTTTCTAACCTTAAAGTGGTTGAGGTCTCTACTATGGTAGGTACTATTTTTGATAGTTAGGTTCATACCTATAGAACGATTATTGTTGATATGCAAGAGGATATTGATTTTGGTACCTAGAGGGCGATTGATATGCTTGCTTAACTACTTGTTTGTTGTAAGGGAAATCTTGAGCTAGGTTATTGGTGTATTTTCTCTCAGTGGTGCAATAATAGGAAACTTGGTAAGTTGTAGCTTGTGCTTGCATGGGGCAAGCACTTTCCATGTGATCTTGTCGATAAGTATAGAAGTGCTCTACTATGGTTACTTGTTGGACCTACCTATTTTGGAAATTTCCTTCTAGCTTATGAGCTACTAACTATGCTATCTCTTTTGACGATGAAGAAGATTTGGAAATGGTACTAGCCAAGTGGCCATATCCTTTATAGAGCTTGGAAATCTCTAGTTCCTATCCTCAGTTATCCTCAATATCAATACACATCTTAACACATCGGTGGAAGGTGTTTGGTTGTTTTAGGTGCACACTGTAGAGGCATTTGCAACAACCATTCTAGCATCTTTGTTCTTTGCCTCTTTTGTAGCCAATTTAGAGCTAAGGTGATAGGACTTATGTTCTTGGAGATATTGTTAGATTGTATATTTTGCCGACTATTTTGCATCTCTCAACTACATTTATCTATACCAAATCCCCTTGTAAAAGCTATATAAGCATGGCCCATGTGTAGCTTTATAGAGCATTGCACATGTGTAAGCCCTTCATTTAGAGTTCATCTAGATTGCCATCTCAACTCCACATTGGGATCACACGTATGCACATCACCATATTTGTAGCTATATTACACTTAGAAAACGTGAGAATTTGAGTTCTTTATCTCTCAATCTGCATCAATCTTTGTCTACATTTTTTCTCAAATGTTTCGACTAGTATAGTCCATTGTGCCACTATTTCTTACATGGTATCAAAGCTCAAGAGGCTTTGAGTGGTGCATAAGTAGAAAAAGGATATTCTAGAGGCCTCAACAACAAAAGAGAGAAGATGTCAAGCAGTGCATCATCATCTATGACTGAGAATCAAGGTGGTTTGTCAACATGAGTAGGTGGAGCACAAGCAAGAGAAGCAATGATGTGGGTAATCCTAACATTGTGGATATGATCACTAGCCTTCCTGGAAGGTAAGCCTGATGGTACGAATTACACCTTATGGAAGTTTAAAATCACTTCTATCCTTGATTCATATGAGCTTGTGGAGATTGTGCTTGGGAGTGATCATGAACCCCAAGAAACACCTAATCCAAATAATCCTAGCCAAATGATTCCTCTTGATGTTGATCTTCTACATTCTTGGAAATGTAGAAATGTAGATGCACTTTGTGCTAACTGATAGTGTTTTGACTCTCATTCAACATACTAGAAAGGCTTGTGAAGCCTCCAAAATATCTAGAAATCAATTCGGAACTTGTAATCAAACACAGATTAAGAATGTGGAGAATCATCTAGCAATAGAAAGGTTTGTTGATCGGGAGACCATAAAGGCTTTTATCACTCACATGAAGAATCCACGGGATCAGATGGCGGGAGCATTTGTACAAAAGTCAAGTGAGGAGCTAGCTCGACATTGTATTTGAATATTTCCACCAAAGGTTGATGGTTTGATGACTACTTTTAATACTCAAATCAGACCTTACCCTCTAACTTTTGAAGAATTTAGTGCCTTACTCATGAAGGAGGAGCTCCGACTCAAGGCAAGGAGTGGTGGTAGCAAAGGAGATGTTGCATTCATAGCAAATGCCAAAGGAGGCAAAGCATACTCTTCAAAAGATGGAGATAAAAAGAAGAATGACAAAAGGAAATTCAAGGGAGAGTGTTTCCACTACAACAAGCCAGACCATATAATTTTGGACTATCACATCAAGAAGGTAGAAGAGAAGAATGGCTCTTCACAAGGTGGCAAGGGCAAGGATTCTATCAACACTAGAGAAAAAGTGCTTGAGTTTTTATTGCAATAGAGGAGATATGCTCCTTGGTTGAAGATTCAGGAACATATAACTCATGGGTGTTGGACAATGGTGCCTCTCATCACATGAAGAGCAGAAAATACCTTCGTAGTTCCTTACAGCCTCTAAAGGAACCCATCATAGTAAAGGTAGAAAACAATGCAAGATGTCCTATAGAGGGTGCAGGTACAATTTCTTTCATTAACTCTAATGGGGATATCAAAAAGCTTTCAAATATGTTGTATGTTCCACTAATAAAACAAAATATTCTTTCAATAGCTTCTATAACTAATTAAGCTCATGAAGTATCTTTTAGTAAGATAGGAGCTAAGATTATGGATAGTAACAACAATGTTGTTGGGAGTGTCATAAGGAGAAACAACATGTATGAGTTATCTAATCTTATAGCTACTATAGGTGTGGGCACAAGTAAGCTATGACATGAGAGATTTGACCATATCGGATACCTTGTACTAAACTATATGCATCATAGGGCTATGGCTGCACACCTACCATCGATTGTAGGGATGAAGAAACCATGTGAAGCTTGCATGATGGGCAATCAAGAGAGAAACGTGTTTCCACAAGAAAGCAAGAATAGAACAACCTATCCTCTAGAGTTATTGCATGCTGACTTGTGCAAAAAAATGCCTACATAGGCTTTGGGTGGATCTCCCTACTTCATGTTCGATGACTATATGATGAAGATGTGGGTGCACTTTCTTCATGATTAGGCTCAAGCTTTTGGTAAGTTTAAAGAATGGCTTCAAATTGGTGAAACTGAAACATGGAAGAAGATGGAGAAATTGAGGATACATGGTGGTGGTGGGTTTACATCTGTAGAGTTTGAACATTTTTGCAAGAGTAAAGGAATCAAGCACCAACTCATAGTGGCACATAGCCCCCAACAAAATGGTGTTGTAAAAGGTTAGAATCAAACCATCATGGAGATGGCAAGGTATATTTTGAAGAGAAAGGTTTTGCCAGATCAATTTTGGATAGAGATTGTCAACATTGCTATCTACATCTTGAATTGAAGCTACACGAAGGCGCTTGATGGAAAGAATACACAAGAGACCTACACTAGTAAAAAGCCATCTATTCCTATTTTGAAAGTATTTGAAAGTGAAGGTTATGTACATGTTCTAGATAGGGAGAGAAACAAGATTTGACTAAAACGCATCAAATGTATTGTTAAAACTTCAACTTCGGATTAAGTTATCTGTTTAAAGTTTAATTCAATTCTAGGTGCTTGGGATGGTTAGGGGTATGTAAGACAGAGGCCCTGTTTGTATTTTCCCGAATCTACAGATGAAGAATATACTGCTTCACCGAACTAACGCACTAACAAGGATTATCTTCCAGTATTGTTTTGAATACGTTCTTCAACACACTTCTACACCCGACAGCTAATTGTAGAACTTCTTCACTTATCACGTTAATCAATTTACTTAATACTTCATTAACTTCACTTAATGATTTAACTTAATCAATAGAATTGACAACAAACTCAGATTACACAGAGTTTTAGCAACAGCGCTTCACTTCCGGCCCTCGCCCAGACAAACAGTCCGGCGATTACAACTTCTGCTTCACGTGACTCTTTTCATTAATCTCTCAAGGGTTACAACTTTGCGCTACGCCTTTACATCATGCGTGCAACTTTTCAGAATATATATTACAAAATTTATGAGTTCCTTTCCGGCGGCTTACACTAGCACGCACGGTGGACTCGAACCCAAAATTGTAATTACACAATCACGGTTCATCGATGATGCCCTGAATATACATAGTGCGAGCTAGTTTGAAGGTATGTGTAATCTTCTGCTTGAGGGAATCTAGCGCATCCTTCAAAATGCAGGTTCTATAAGATGTGCATCAGTCCTAACAGAACTGGTAGCTATGACCTGACTGATAAGTAATTCCGTCTGCGTCTGCAAAAAGGATTCCTGTAGATAAAATTCGTTGGCCAGAGCCACATCTCTGCACAGCTTGATATCAGGACCTCTGCATCAATACGTGAGAGCCTGCCTGCCTGAGCTCCTTATTTCTTTTCTCTTCTCTCGAGTTCTTGATTTTGAAACTGCATTGTTTTGTAGAAATCTTCTCTCTCTTTTTTAATAGCTTCCATCTCCTTCTTTAACTAAATAGTCAAGCCAATCTCTACTTCCAAATCATGACTTTTCTGGAAAAGTTCTTCGGACACCTTTTTAATTCTTCAATGTTTCGCATAGCAAGGTCTGCCATTTCCTATCCTTTCTGTTCCACCAAAGCAAGATCTGCACGTGTATCCTCCAGTAGATTTCCTAGCGCAACTCTGGCATCTTCTTTATCACGCACCATTTGGTCCAATTGAGAAATTTCTTCATCGCGAGCAGCAAGGAGAACGTTCTTCTCATTCAATTGGGCTTGCAAAAATCGCAGGAACTGGTCTCAGCCTTCGCAGCGAGCACTTCTTGAAGGGGTGCGATATCAGCTTCCAGGATATCGACTTTACGTTATAGCTCTTGTTGAAGAGATTGTTGAGCCATCTTCATCTGAAGAGGCAACTGTTGGGAGAGTTGAATGAGTAGTTGGCCCATAGATGCTAATTCAGTGAACATTACGGCTGGAGAAAGAGAAGAAGGAGGCTATGACGATGAGGTAGAGAGGAGGTGAGGTGATGATGGGAGAGTAATCGGGAGAGGAGAGGAGATTAGCTAATGTCTCACAAATGGCAGTTGAAGGTGCAGCGGGAGAAACTTCAACAGCATCAGGAATGTTGGTTGGAGGAGGTAGAGGGATAAGAGAAGTCGGAACTAAAACTATTCCGGTCTCATTCTGGGGTACCGACAGGGCAACTTCGATAACTGCTTCTTCATTACGGGTCGATTGATTGACTGCATCTACTTGGGCGTCTGCGGTTGGTGAAGAAGGAGATTGGCATTCACTAACAATGGTAGCTTCCACGGTCTCCTTCATAGCCTCAGCATCCGATTGATGAGATTGCTCCCACTATGAGGGTTCAACTATGTCTTCCATAATAACGTGTGATGATGCAGATCATTCCATTTCTGATGTAGATTTACATGATGCACTTGCTGATGAGAGAGCTGATATTGAGGAGGCAAAAAGTATGCCAAAATGGCTGGTGCAAACTTTGCGTGATAGCAAATTAGATGCACCTCTGTCATATCGTACCCGTTCAGGCTCTCATAGTGCCTCTTTTGGATCAGATTGCTATGTTATGGCCGCCTCTAGTCTCTGTGATGAGAATGAGCCTATTTCGTTTGATGAAGCAAAAAATTTTGAAAATTGGATGGTTGCTATTGTTGAGATATCAAGCTCAACATGTGATGATCCAGTATGATATGTATCAATTTTTCATTTCTCGGACATGTATAGTGGTCACACCAGTATATATCAGTGATACTTCATTGAGCTTTACTAGATTTATCCATCGAGAATGATGGCATATTTCTTTCTTGCCAACTCACTCATTTGCGAACATTAGGTTTTTCCTATGTACTATTCCTTATATATTGCACTTGTTGTATTTTTGTTTTTAGGTCATTCTTGTACATTCATTTTATGTAATAGAAGAAGAAGAAGAAGAAGAAGAAGAAGATCATTTCTTCCTTGCCTAAATCTCTGTGTGCGCTTTTCTTTGATTGTGAGAGCGTGTGTGAGCTCTCTTCCTTATCTCCTTCCTCATTACATGGTATCAGAGCCAGCGTGGCTGTAGAGAGCTCATGGAGAAGGCCGACATGGACAAAATGCGATTCACAAACAACCTCAGATTGCTATGACCTTTGTTTTGAGACTGCAAGGTGGGCCCCATAAAAAAACTAGGTCAATTTGCAAAATTATAATTTGCGTCATGTTCGATAACACTCATATATTCTAGATCCAAAATTTCAAGTGATTCTATTACTATTGATACACGACAACTGTGTTTTTCTGAGATCGAACTATCATGTCACAGTGCGATAGTGTTCAAGCAGAACTACTGCTTATAGTGTTTTGTGGTATTGTGAATTGTTGCAAAAATGGCAAACACAGATGGAATGAGTCAACTTATGAGTGATAAGCTAGATAGGAGAAAATTCCATTCTTGGAGATTCAGAATGATGGATTTCCTGATGGAAAAAGGCTACTTGAAGTACATCGAAAAAGAGAACAAAAATGCTCTGCAATTACTAGAGAGGAATCGGATTGCAGACCACTTAAGAGCGTATAAAGAATGGAATCAAGGAGTACAAAAGGTAATTTATTGGCTATCTGTTAGCATACATGATAGCATGATTGGGCACATATAGGATGCTAAGAATCTAAAAGAGGCTTGGAATAGTTTGGTCACTTTGTGTAAGACCAACACAAAGGCACAAAAATTGCAACTCAAGAACGAGCTACATACATTGGAGAAAAAGGGCATGTCCGTAAGTGACTAAACCCTGAAAATCAAAAGCATTTGTGAGCCACTTGCATCTGTTGGCACGAATGTAGATGATGATGATAAGATGCAAGTGTGCCTTCATGATTTAGGAGCTGCATATAAGCAGTTTAGAACTTCTATACAAACCAGGGAAAATATTCTGAATTTTGTTGATTTGGTATCCATGTTGATTATTGAAGAAAAGAATCTTGGTGAGGATTCAAACTCCAAGGAAAACCTAGTTCTGAACGATTTTCTACTCTGGCAGAGGAAAAGGTAGAGGTAGAGGCTTTGGAAGGGGAAGAGGACACAATAACCAAGACCAAGGCCAACAACAGAATCATGCAAGAGGAAGAGGACAGTTTCAAGGCTGGGGGAGCCAAAGAGGTCGTAGAAATTTCCAAAGAAATGATTCAAGGAATGACAGTAAAGGATGTTGGAATTGTGGTAAACCTAGACACTTTGAACATGACTGCAAGTTGAAGAATCAAAATAACAGAAGGCAATAAAACAACTATGCATCCACAAGTGCAAATGATTCTAAGAAGCTGTTCATGGTTCAACATCATATGATGAATACGATGTCTGTTGATGTTTCAAAATCGAATGATAATGTTTGGTATGTTGACTTAGGTGCTTCAAACCACATGACTACTCATGCGGAATGGTTTAGTACTTTGCAAAAATTACTAGTTCCTCGATATGTTGAAATAGGTGATGACACATCACACCCTATCAAGCATACAGGCAACATAACACTGTCTATGGAGGATGGAAAGGTAAAACATCTCGTTGATGTGTTGTATGTTCCAAATATAACAAAGAATCTGGTTTCTGTTGGACAAATGTTTGACTAGGGGTTACAAGTCAGGTTCAATGTTGATTGGCTATATGTAGAAGAGTACAAATGGGATGGAAGATTGATTTCCAAAGGAAACAAAGTGGGTAGGATGTTCACCTTAAATGTGAAAATTCTTGAAATGAATACAGACATGTTTGCAAAAGGTGCAAGAGTAATTATTGATATATAGATCCGGCACAAACGAATTGGACATGCAAACTTGCAGAGGCTGAAATTGATGCAGTCAAAGGATATTGTCAATGGACTACCAAATTTCAAAGTTGCAGAAATGCAAAAGTTATGTGCAACACGTCAATTTGGTAAACAGTCAAGAGCATCATTTTCGCATGACAAGCATGTTAGTGAGAATGTACTAGAAATAGTATATACAGATGTTTGGGATCCTACAAAGACCACATCTATGAGCAATTGTAGGTTTTATGTTACTTTCATTGATGACCATACACAAAAAGTATGGGTATATTTCATGAAAGAGAAGAGAGTTGTTCACTCACTTCCAGAATTTTAAGGCCATGGCAAAAAAGTAGACAGGAAAGTATATTCAGACATTAAGGTCTGATGAAGGAGGTGAATACATGTCCAATGAGTTCAAAAAATTTCTTAAAAATCATGGAATTCGATGCCAATTTTCATGCAGGTACACACCACAACAAAATGGCATTGCTAAATGCAAAAATAGCAAGAGCTTTAATGGTTGAGAAGAATATGCCTCATTGTTATTGGCTAGAAGTTGTGCATACTATTGTATACATCATGAACAAAACTATGACTGCTATTGTACATCAAGTTACACATAAAGAGAAGTTTACAGGTAAAAAGCCAAACTTATCACATATGAAAGTATTTGGATGTATTGCATATGTACATGTTCCAGATGAGTTGAGGACAAAGCTTGATCCAAAAGCAGAAAAATGTATCTTCATTGGGTACTCCCTTGAGCAAAAGGAGTATAAATGTTATAACCCACTCACATGAAAGGTGAAGGTAAGCAGAGATGTGGTACTTGATGAAATCTCAAGCTTCTATGTTGATGCTAAAGAAGGAGTGAATCTTGAACCAAATGACAAAGAAAATGCTAAAATATCAAGCGTAAAATCTCAAGTTTTGAGTGGACCCGATGCATCACCAAGTAGTAGTTCCAACTCAAATCCATGGAGTGGAAGATTGCGTGGAAACTTCAATCCAACAAATTCATCAAATACATCCAAGAAAGGTAAAGAAAAGCTTTCTGTTGGTAGTAAAACATGTGCAAGTTTTGAAGATATTGATGGAGATTCAAGCAGTTCAAAAAAGAGTCTTGATAAGGAACTTATCTTGCCCTCTGTGAAGACTCTAGGAGTAAGAAAGGCACATGTAGATGATACCAGGAGAAGTGACCCAAGACCAAGAAGATTTGGGAGGATGCAAAATTCAATGCAATGATTGATGTATGACAGTTATATGGCTCATCATTGTGCCTACATGACCAACGTAATACAAGATGCTTAGCGTTCTTGTTTTGAAGATGCAATTGAAAATGTAGATTGGGAAAAAGCTATAGATGAGGAGATGGCTGCACTATATGGAAACGAAACATGGAAGCTAGTTCCATTGCCATAAGGAAAGAAACCCATAAGCTATAAGTGGATTCACAAAGTAAAGCACAATGTTGATGGTAGCATAAGTAGGTACAAAGCAGGATTGGTAGCAAAAGGATATGCACAAACATATGGCATTGATTATGAGGAAACATTTGGCCCTGTAGCTAAAATGTCTACTGTGAGAATGCTTATTGCATTGGCTACAACAAAAGGATGCACTTTACATCAGATGGATGTGAAGAATGCTTTCCTACATGGTGAGTTACAGGAAGAAGTATATATGGACCAACCACAAGGATATGAAGATTCAAAGAACCCAAACTATGTTTGGAGGTTGCAAACAACTTTGTATGGACTTAAGCAAGCTCCTCGTGCATGGCATGCAAGGATTGATGATTACTTAACCACCATTGTGTTTTCTATGTGTGATGTAGATCGTTCATTATATGCAAGGAATGGTGATGATGGCATCACAATTGTGGCTATTTATGTTGATGACTTGATTGTAGGAGGTGATAATGAAGCAATCATTAAAGAGGATGTCACAAAGGCAATATGCCTTGAATATGTTGCAAAAGTATGGTATGGCTGATTGTAAGCCAATTTCTATGCCATTAGATCAGAATTTGAAGTTGGATACTACATCAGGTGAAGCATTGGAAAATGTTACTATATACAGGAAAATTGTGGGAAGCTTGATATATCTCACAATTACAAGGCATGATCTAAGCTACACAGTTGGACTTGAAAGTCAATTTATGCAGGTCCCCAGGAAGCCACATTTGGATGCTTTGAGATGCACTCTATGTTATGTGAGTGCTGCTTTGGATTATGTAGTTTTATGAAGCTGGTGTAGTTTGCAGGTTCATGGATACATCGATGCAGATCGGGCAGGTGGCATTCCAGATAGAAGATCTACTAATGGTTTTCTATTCTCACTTGGGAGTGCAGCTATTACATTGAGCAGTAAAAAGCAACCAATTGTTGCTTTGTTGAGTGCAGAGGTTGAATATAGAGGTCTACAATGGCAACATGTGAGACATCATGGCTAGAGATGCTACTTGTAGATTTAGGTGTGGAAAGTGCAAACGCCTATCACCATCTATTGTGATAATCTTAATAGCATTCAGTTAGCATGAAATCTTGTTTTCCATGCTAGAACAAAACATATTGAGGTACATTATCACTTCATCAGAGAGAAGGTTTTAACAGGTGATATTGATCTTGTCTATGTGAGAACAGATGAGCAGGTTGCTGATATTTTCACTAAAGAACTTGGAGCAGAGAAGATGAAGAAGTTTCGGAAGATGCTTGGATTAGAGGATATGACGTTGAGCTTGAGGGGGAGTGTTGAGATATCAAGCTCAACATGTGATGACCCAGGATGACACGTATCAGTTTTTCATTTCTCTAACATGTATAGTGGTCATGCCGGTATATATTAGGGATACTTCATTGAGCTTTACTAGATTTATCTACTAAGAGTGATAGCACATTTGTTTCTTGCCAGCTCACTCATTTGTGGACATTAGGCTTTTCCTTATGTATTGTTCTTTATATATTGCACTTGTATTGTTGTAGGTCATTCTTGTACATTCCTTTTATGTAATAGAAGAAGAAGAAGAAGATCATTTCTTCTTTGCCTCAATCTGCGTGTGTGCTTTTCTTTAATTGTGAGAGTGTGTGTGAGCTCTCTTCCTTATCTCCTTCCTCGTGATAGCTATGCAATCAAAATTTGATGCTATCATGAAAAATGGTACCTGGTCTTTATGTGACTTGCCTCTTGGAAAGAAGGCCATTGGCACTAATTGGGTATACAAGCTAAAGCGTACGCTTGATGGAACAGTTGATAGGTATAAGGCTAGGCTTGTTGCAAAGGCTTATGCTCAAGAAAGAGGCATTGATTTTGATGAGACCTTTGCTCCTACATGCTAAATGACTATTGTTCGTAGCATCTGTGCTCTTGCAGCCTATCATCCTTGGGATGTACATTAGTTGGACATTAAAATTGCATTTTTGAATGGTGACTTTCATGAAGAAGTGTATCTTTTTCAGCCTCGTGGCTTTGTGCTATTAGCAGCCGGTGTGGACGACCACATTTATTTGTAATTCTATGTAATGGGGAAATGACAATGTTATGGAGATTAGAAGAGTTTTTGAAATTTTTAATTTTTAGTGTTGATTCTATATTTTGAAGTACAAAATGGTGTGAAGGAATACGAAGAAATGTGGAGTCATTTATTGCAATACGTCATGCTATGAAGAGCGAAGTCCGGTGCAAAATAAGCTACAGAGCAGAGTAGTCCGAAAAGGTCTGATAGATGAAGTTTCTACGGTGAGGTGTCATTGTTCTATATTACAGAATGATGTATCTACAATCTTGGTAAGCATTAGGTATTTTTCTATTGCCAACATCATTTCCTTTCTGAAGTTTGTCTGTGAGTACAAAGTCTTGAGGGTAATGTAGTGCATTCCCTTGAAGCTTATGCAGTGAAATTAAAAGGAACATAAATGCATGTTATGATTGTAGTAAGCCAATCCCATTCCTTTGGATATTTTGGTGTTGTATTTACTCAAGTGCAGTGTTGTCCAAACATTTGGCAACCACGATAGGATGTGGTTGGCAATCAATCATAGCATAGAATAGTTTGATGTCATTGTGAAGTGGTAAGGAGTACCTAAAAAGTAACGATCATCATGAGTATTTGGATGAATTCATTCAACAGACTATAACAACATTAAAGCTTGAAGATATCTCCCTTGAGGATGCAACTAACATTCGGAAAGAATTGTTGTATTGGGTGGAAAATGGAGTTTTATCTTCGAAGCCCTTGAAGGATTGGATCTTTGAGTGGAGAGACGGCAAGCTAGCCAAAGTTTTGTGGCAAGGAGAACCCAGTGGGATAGACCAGCAGAGACACTAGCGGGAAGATAAATACACTATGGAAATAGGGCAAAGTGGTGGTAGTGAACCTCACCCAGAGTTGGCATTAGCTCTAATTCCTTTGACTCAATTCAGTGCTATACAGGGGCTTGAAAATCCGAGGTCACACAAGAATCAATTGCTAGGGTTGAATCATATTCATTTTTATGGGAGACCATATGAAGATCCGGATGTGCACATGCACACATTTGAAAATCACTATATTTGTAATCATAGTAATCTACAAGGTGTTGACCATAAATTTCAGGTATTTCAAGCTAAACTAGCAAGTGATGTAGTGAAATGGTTGATCGAGTACCCTCCATATATTTTTTATCCTATGATGAGTCAAAAGAGGCTTTCTTAGAGTGATTCTGAACCACTAAGAGCATTTTGGAGCTATATGCTATGCTCCAGTATATGATGCAGAAAGGAACGATAGAACAATATGCATCAGATTTCAAATCTACATTGCGATAATTTTCAATAGACAAATGTCCTTTAGAAGAAATGCTGCAAGAAGTTTTTGGTGATGGACTTCAACCAGCTATTAAAGAAAAGATCTACATGTACACACTGGACCAAACTAGTACACTTGATCAGATAATTGACTTAGCCACAAGGATGGACCAAAAAATACATTTGGCCAATCTAGGCTCCAAGAACAATCCAGTGATGAAGAAAAGTACACATCCAATGCAGCACTTGTATTGTTTACAGTGTAGGAATGTGGGCCACATCACAATCGATTGTGTGTTGAACCAAGTATTTGTTGACATATCAAGCTCAACATGTGATGATCCAGGATGACACGTACCAGTTTTTCGTTTCTCTGACATGTATAGTGGTCATACTGATATATGTCAGGGATACTTCATTGAGCTTTATTAGATTTATCTACCGAGATTGATGGCATATTTGTTTCTTGCCAACTCACTCATTCGCGGATATTAGGTTTTTCCGTATGTACTGATCTTTATATATTGCACTTGTTGTATTCTTGTTTTTAGGTCATTCTTGTACATTCCTTTTATGTAATAGAAGAAGAAGAAGAAGATCATTTCTTCTTTGCCTCAATCTGCGTGTGTGCTTTTCTTTAATTGTGAGAGTGTGTGTGAGCTCTCTTCCTTATCTCCTTCCTCGTGATAGCTATGCAATCAAAATTTGATGCTATCATGAAAAATGGTACCTGGTCTTTATGTGACTTGCCTCCTGGAAAGAAGGCCATTGGCACTAATTGGGTATACAAGCTAAAGCGTACGCTTGATGGAACAGTTGATAGGTATAAGGCTAGGCTTGTTGCAAAGGCTTATGCTCAAGAAAGAGGCATTGATTTTGATGAGACCTTTGCTCCTACATGCTAAATGACTACTGTTCGTAGCATTTGTGCTCTTGCAGCCCATCATCCTTGGGATGTACATTAGTTGGACATTAAAATTGCATTTTTGAATGGTGACTTTCATGAAGAAGTGTATCTTTTTCAGCCTCGTGGCTTTGTGCTATTAGCAGCCGGTGTGGACGACCACATTTATTTGTAATTCTATGTAATGGGGAAATGACAATGTTATGGAGATTAGAAGAGTTTTTGAAATTTGTAATTTTTAGTGTTGATTCTATATTTTGAAGTACAAAATGGTGTGAAGGAATACGAAGAAATGTGGAGTCATTTATTGCAATACGTCATGCTATGAAGAGCGAAGTCCGGTGCAAAATAAGCTACAGAGCAGAGTAGTCCGAAAAGGTCTGATAGATGAAGTTTCTACGGTGAGGTGTCATTGTGCTATATTACAGAATGATGTATCTACAATCTTGGTAAGCATTAGGTATTTTTCTATTGCCAACATCATTTCCTTTCTGAAGTTTGTCTGTGAGTACAAAGTCTTGAGGGCAATGTAGTGCATTCCCTTGAAGCTTATGCAGTGAAATTAAAAGGAACATAAATGCATGTTATGATTGTAGTAAGCCAATCCCATTCCTTTGGATATTTTGGTGTTGTATTTACTCAAGTGCAGTGTTGTCCAAACATTTGGCAACCACGATAGGATGCGGTTGGCAATCAATCATAGCATAGAATAGTTTGATGTCATTGTGAAGTGGTAAGGAGTACCTAAAAAGTAACGATCATCATGAGTATTTGGATGAATTCATTCAGCAGACTATAACAACATTAAAGCTTGAAGATATCTCCCTTGAGGATGCAACTAACATTCGGAAAGAATTGTTGTATTGGGTGGAAAATGGAGTTTTATCTTCGAAGCCCTTGAAGGATTGGATCTTTGAGTGGAGAGATGGCAAGCTAGCCAAAGTTTTGTGGCAAGGAGAACCCAGTGGGATAGACCAGCAAAGACACTAGCGGGAAGATAAATACGCTATGGAAATAGGGCAAAGTGGTGGTAGTGAACCTCACCCAGAGTTGGCATTAGCTCTAATTCCTTTGACTCAATTCAGTGCTATACAGGGGCTTGAAAATCCGAGGTCACACAAGAATCAATTGCTAGGGTTGAATCATATTCATTTTTATGAGAGACCATATGAAGATCCGGATGTGCACATGCACACATTTGAAAATCACTATATTTGTAATCATAGTAATCTACAAGGTGTTGACCATAAATTTCAGGTATTTCAAGCTAAACTAGCAAGTGATGTAGTGAAATGGTTGATCGAGTACCCTCCATATATTTTTTATCCTATGATGAGTCAAAAGAGGCTTTCTTAGAGTGATTCTGAACCACTAAGAGCATTTTGGAGCTATATGCTATGCTCCAGTATATGATGCAGAAAGGAACGGTAGAACAATATGCATCAGATTTCAAATCTACATTGCGATAATTTTCAATAGACAAATGTCCTTTAGAAGAAATGCTGCAAGAATTTTTTGTTGATGGACTTCAACCAGTTATTAAAGAAAAGATCTACATGTACACACTGGACCAAACTAGTACACTTGATCAGATAATTGACTTAGCCACAAGGATGGACCAAAAAATACATTTGGCCAATCTAGGCTCCAAGAACAATCCAGTGATGAAGAAAAGTACACATCCAATGCAGCACTTGTATTGTTTACAGTGTAGGAATGTGGGCCACATCACAATCGATTGTGTGTTGAACCAAGTATTTGTTGACATATCAAGCTGAACATGTGATGATCCAGGATGACACGTACCAGTTTTTCGTTTCTCTGACATGTATAGTGGTCATACCGATATATGTCAGGGATACTTCATTGAGCTTTATTAGATTTATCTACCGAGATTGATGGCATATTTGTTTCTTGCCAACTCACTCATTCGCGGATATTAGGTTTTTCCGTATGTACTGATCTTTATATATTGCACTTGTTGTATTCTTGTTTTTAGGTCATTCTTGTACATTCCTTTTATGTAATAGAAGAAGAAGAAGAAGATCATTTCTTCTTTGCCTCAATTTGCGTGTGTGCTTTTCTTTAATTGTGAGTGTGTGTGAGCTCTCTTCCTTATCTCCTTCCTCGTGATAGCTATGCAATCAAAATTTGATGCTATCATGAAAAATGGTACCTGGTCTTTATGTGACTTGCCTCCTGGAAAGAAGGCCATTGGCACTAATTGGGTATACAAGCTAAAGCGTACGCTTGATGGAACAGTTGATAGGTATAAGGCTAGGCTTGTTGCAAAGGCTTATGCTCAAGAAAGAGGCATTGATTTTGATGAGACCTTTGCTCCTACATGCTAAATGACTACTGTTCGTAGCATCTGTGCTCTTGCAGCCTATCATCCTTGGGATGTACATTAGTTGGACATTAAAATTGCATTTTTGAATGGTGACTTTCATGAAGAAGTGTATCTTTTTCAGCCTCGTGGCTTTGTGCTATTAGCAGCCGGTGTGGACAACCACATTTATTTGTAATTCTATGTAATGGGGAAATGACAATGTTATGGAGATTAGAAGAGTTTTTGAAATTTGTAATTTTTAGTGTTGATTCTATATTTTGAAGTACAAAATGGTGTGAAGGAATACGAAGAAATGTGGAGTTGTTTATTGCAATACGTCATGCTATGAAGAGCGAAGTCCGGTGCAAAATAAGCTACAGAGCAGAGTAGTCTGAAAAGGTCTGATAGATGAAGTTTCTACGGTAAGGTGTCATTGTGCTATATTACAGAATGATGTATCTACAATCTTGGTAAGCATTAGGTATTTTTCTATTGCCAACATCATTTCCTTTCTGAAGTTTGTCTGTGAGTACAAAGTCTTGAGGGTAATGTAGTGCATTCCCTTGAAGCTTATGCAGTGAAATTAAAAGGAACATAAATGCATGTTATGATTGTAGTAAGCCAATCCCATTCCTTTGGATATTTTGGTGTTGTATTTACTCAAGTGCAGTGTTGTCCAAACATTTGGCAACCACGATAGGATGCGGTTGGCAATCAATCATAGCATAGAATAGTTTGATGTCATTGTGAAGTGGTAAGGAGTACCTAAAAAGTAACGATCATCATGAGTATTTGGATGAATTCATTCAGTAGACTATAACAACATTAAAGCTTGAAGATATCTCCCTTGAGGATGCAACTAACATTCGGAAAGAATTGTTGTATTGGGTGGAAAATGGAGTTTTATCTTCGAAGCCCTTGAAGGATTGGATCTTTGAGTGGAGAGACGGCAAGCTAGCCAAAGTCTTGTGGCAAGGAGAACCCAGTGGGATAGACCAGCAGAGACACTAGCGGGAAGATAAATACTCTATGGAAATAGGGCAAAGTGGTGGTAGTGAACCTCACCCAGAGTTGGCATTAGCTCTAATTCCTTTGACTCAATTCAGTGCTATACAGGGGCTTGAAAATCCGAGGTCACACAAGAATCAATTGCTAGGGTTGAATCATATTCATTTTTATGGGAGACCATATGAAGATCCGGATGTGCACATGCGCACATTTGAAAATCACTATATTTGTAATCATAGTAATCTACAAGGTGTTGACCATAAATTTCAGGTATTTCAAGCTAAACTAGCAAGTGATGTAGTGAAATGGTTGATCGAGTACCCTCCATATATTTTTTATCCTATGATGAGTCAAAAGAGGCTTTCTTAGAGTGATTCTGAACCACTAAGAGCATTTTGGAGCTATATGCTATGCTCTAGTATATGATGCAGAAAGGAACGGTAGAACAATATGCATCAAATTTCAAATCTACATTGCGATAATTTTCAATAGACAAATGTCCTTTAGAAGAAATGCTGCAAGAATTTTTTGTTGATGGACTTCAACCAGCTATTAAAGAAAAGATCTACATGTACACACTGGACCAAACTAGTACACTTGATCAGATAATTGACTTAGCCACAAGGATGGACCAAAAAATACATTTGGCCAATCTAGGCTCCAAGAACAATCCAGTGATGAAGAAAAGTACACATCCAATGCAGCACTTGTATTGTTTACAGTGTAGGAATGTGGGCCACATCACAATCGATTGTGTGTTGAACCAAGTATTTGTTGACATATCAAGCTCAACATGTGATGATCCAGGATGACACGTACCAGTTTTTCGTTTCTCTGACATGTATAGTGGTCATACCGATATATGTCAGGGATACTTCATTGAGCTTTATTAGATTTATCTACCGAGATTGATGGCATATTTGTTTCTTGCCAACTCACTCATTTGCGGATATTAGGTTTTTCCGTATGTACTGATCTTTATATATTGCACTTGTTGTATTCTTGTTTTTAGGTCATTCTTGTACATTCCTTTTATGTAATAGAAGAAGAAGAAGAAGAGAATTCTTCCTTGCCTCAATCTGTGTGTGTGCTTCTCCTTGAGAGTGAGAGTGTGTGTGTGAGCTCTCTTCCTTATCTCCTTCCTCGTGACATGGTATCAGAGCCAGCGTGGCTGTAGAGAGCTCGTGGAGAAGGCGACGGTGAAGACTACGCGGCAAGGCGTGGAGAAAACGCGATTTCATAAACGACCTCAGATCGAAGTTTCGGAGCCATCTCGACCTCCATTTCGAGCCTGCAAGGTGGGGCCCACAGAAAAACCAGGTCAGTTTCAGAAACTATAACTTGCGTTGTGTTCGACAACACTCATATATTCGAGATCCAGAATTTCAAGCGATTCTGTGTACTGTTGATACACGAAAACTGTGTTTTTCTGAGATCGAACTGTCACGTCATAGTGCGACAGTGTTCAAGCAAAAGTGCTGCTTGTAGTGTTTTGCAGTGTTGTGAATTGTTGCAGAAATGGCAAACGCAGATGGAATGAGTCAGCTTATGAGCGATAAGCTGGACAAGAACAACTTCCATGCTTGGAGATTCAGAATGACGAATTTCTCGATGGGAAAAGGCTACTGGAAGTACATCGAAGGAGAGAATGGAAATGCTCCGCAGTTACCAGAAAGGAATCGGACTGCAGATCAGTTAAGAGCATATGAGGAATGGAATCAAGGAGCACGAAAGGTAATGTATTGGCTATCTGTTAGCATACAGGATAGCATGATTGGACACATACAGGATGCCAAGACTCCAAAAGAGGCTTAGAACAGCTTGGTCACTTTGTATGAGACTAATACAAAGGCACGGAAATTGCAACTCAAGAACGAGCTGCATACATTGGAAAAGAAGAGCATGTCGGTAAGTGACTACACTCTTAAAATCAAAGGCATATGTGAGTCACTTGCATCTATTGGCGTGAATGTAGATGATGATGATAAGGTGGAAGTATGCCTTCGTGGTTTAGGAGCTGCATATAAGCAGTTCAGAACTTCCATACAGACCAGGGAAAATATTCCGAATTTTGCTGATCTGGTATCTATGCTGATTATTGAAGAAAAGAATCTTGGTGAGGACTCAAACTCCCAAGGAAAGCCTAGTTCTGAGCAGGTATTCTACTCTGGCAGAGGAAGAGGCATAGGTAGAGGTTTTGGAAGTGGAAGAGGAAACAGTAACCAAGACCAAGGTCAACAACAGAATCATGCAGGAGGAAGAGGACAGTTTCGAGGCAGGGGGAGCCAAAGAGGTCGCGGAAATTTCCAAAGAAATGATTCAGGTAATGATAGTAAAGGATGTTGGAATTGTGGTAAACCTGGACACTTTGAACGTGATTGCAGGTTAAAGAATCAAAATAACAGAAGGCAGCAAAACAACTATGCATCCACAAGTGCAGATGATTCTGAGAAGTTGTTTATGGTTCAACATCACATGATGAATACGATGTCTGCTGGTGTTTCAAAATCAAATGATAATGTCTGGTATGTTGATTCAGGTGCTTCAAATCACATGACCAGTCATGCAGAATGGTTTAGTAGTTTGCAGAAAATGCCAATTCCTGGATATGTTGAAACAGGTGAATGTCGAGTACAGAGGCTGAGTATAGAGGTGCTGCAATGGAAGCATGTGAGGCATCATGGCTGGAGATGTTACTTGCAGATTTAGGTGTGGAAGTGCAAAAGCCTATCACTATCTATTGTGATAATCTTAGCAGCATACAGTTAGCACGGAACCCTGTTTTCCATGCTAGAACAAAGCATATCGAGGTACATTATCACTTCATCAGAGAGAAGGTATTAGCAGGTGATATTGATCTTGTTTATGTGAGAACAGATGAGCAGGTTGCTGATATTTTCACCAAAGCACTTGGAGATGAGAAGTTAAAGAAGTTTCGAGAGATGCTTGGATTACAAGATATGGCGTTGAGCTTGAGGGGGAGTGTTGAGATATCAAGCTCAACATGTGATGATCCAAGATGACACATACCAGTTTTTCGTTTCTCTGACATGTATAGTGGTCATACCAATATATGTTAGGGATACTTCATTGAGCTTTATTAGATTTATCTACCGAGAGTGATGGCACATTTGTTTCTTGCCAACTCACTCATTCACGGATATTAGGTTTTTTCGTATGTACTGATCTTTATATATTGCACTTGTTGTATTCTTGTTTTTAGGTCATTCTTGTACATTCCTTTTATGTAATAGAAGAAGAAGAAGAAGAGAATTATTCCTTGCCTCAATCTGTGTGTGTGCTTCTCCTTGAGAGTGAGAGTGTGTGTGTGAGCTCTCTTCCTTATCTCCTTCCTCGTGACAGTATTCTATCCAATCTATAATACGAATAATCATAGTGTGGAGGAATGCCAATTTAATGCAAGGAACACATTAGTAGCTTCCACACAAGTAGATGTTCCTTCATGGAAAGAAAATGCGACGGGATACAAGCCACTAGTTTACTTCGGACAATGGCAGGACAACCAAGATGTTAGAGTATCAGGACCATCTCAGTACTCAGAACCAAAACAAGTTCCGGAACAAAGGTGAGGGTTCCGGAAAAATTTTCAAGAATACAAGGGAGCACGAACACAAAATTCTTATGTGTTAGAAATGCGGTCGAACTTACAGTTTGTGGCTTACATGCCACTATATGTTTTATTAAGGAACATGTACAAAAGTGTCTGGTGTCCATTCGGCCTTTCACATGGACACTAACGGTAACAATCTCCCACTAAAGGCCAATATGGCTAAAGTAAGTATGGGAGAAAAAGTAAAGAATTATAAAGAATAAAAATATATAATGCTATACCTCCCACCTAATGGGCATGTTACATAGTATAAAAATGACAGTGTAAGATCATGAATCAAGTAACCCCCATCACGTGACAATTGTGTCGAAAGCTATCCATTGGTAGAGCTTTAGTCAAAGCATCAATAGCATTATCTTGAGTATGAACGTTCTCATGAATAATGCACTCAGTGGCTAAGCCATCTCTAATGAAGTGATACCTCACCTCAATGTGCTTGGTCTTTGCATGATAGACAGGATTCTTAGACAAAGCAATGGCACTCTGACTATCACTAAGCAAATGAGCTACATGCTGAGGTAGACCCATATCACAAGCAAGGTGAGAAAGCCACACTGCTTCCTTACATGCCTCACTTGCCACAAGATACTCCACTTTTGTGGTGGAATAGTTGTACATTCTTAAAGATGATATCTCTAAGAGATAGCACCTCCAGCAAAATGAAAAATGTACCCTGATGTAGACTTACAATAGTCTACACAACCAACATAGTCAGAATCTGTGTAACCAATAATGGATGCTTTCCCTCTACCTAAGCATAGACACGTCCTTATTGCCACTCAGATATCTCAAAATCATCTTGACCATTTCCCTATGTTTCTTACTAGGACTAGACATATATCTACTCACAACTCCCACTGCAAATGCAATGTTTGGTCTCTAGCTACCATAGCATACATGAGACTACTAACAATAGACTGATAAGGAATTTGGTCATGAATTCCTTTTCCTCATCTAATTTGGGGCAATCATCCTTGCTCAATTTTACATATGTGGGTAAAGGTGTTGTAGCTCAAGCGTAAGCACCACCTCCTTTACTTGTCAATCCGCGGAGACGTGAGGACCGGTATGAAGACCACGAGCAAGTGAAGGCACAAGTGCGTGAGTGAAAGCACAGAAACATGCACACACATACATACACACACACGCACACAAAGTAAGATCAAAGAGAGGAACAATGGAAAGCTTAGATTGCAAAAGAGTTCTCTTAAAAAAGTTCTATTCTCTAACAAGCCAACCCCAAAAATGAGCTCTCTAGCTCTTTTTATAGTTTTTTGACTAGTTTTGGCCCTGTCCAGACCTAGTGTCCGGCCTAGTTAAAAATTAGGTTCCAGGGCTTATTTGAGGGCTCAAACGAAGTCTAAAAATTATGAAAATTGGTATGATGGTACTTCTAATACTCCTCAAGCTCGAGGACTCCTCGGCTTGAACAAAATGGAGTTACTAAAAATAGATAATGGTATTTACAATGGTTTTTAGTGATGAAAATCACTATTTTTGTAGGGGATTCTTCTGAAAATTTGACATACACTTCTTGGAGCTCCCTACTTGCTCCCTTTCCTTGTGTGTCCACCTTTTGATGTGCTTCCATGCTTTGTCCTTGACTTTGAGCTTCAACACTCCCCCCCCTCTCGAGTCTGTCATCCCTGACAGACCCTTGTTGGAAGGGCTGTTCCATGTAGTGCTTTGAGAGGTGGTGTCCATCCGTTGTATGAGCTGGTTCCTTGGATTCCAGCAAGAATGTGTCGTTGTGAGCTTTCAAAACTGCAAGTTGCTCAAAAGAGGTTGTCAAGAGTGATTTGGAGCAACTACTGGCTTCAATTTGCTTCCGAGATATGGATGTTGTTCCCATAACGTCCGCTAGCTCTTCCAAAGATGATGTTGAGAGCAGTCATGCCAACTACTCATAACCCATAATGAATGATGGGTAAGTGTGCTCGTGCCTGGGTTGAAAAAAGTATGTGCCTTGTGCACGGCCTTGTAATGTAGCCCTACGCATGCTTACTTGGAAAATGCATTGGAAGAAGCATGGTGCAAAAATTGCAAGTCTTGAGCTAAGTGCTCAAGGGTATGCTGACGAAGAGGTTTCCTAAAATATCATGGTTATGGTGTTTCCAGAGTAAAGATACTTACCATGGAGAAGGTTGATGGATGTTTGTCTCTTCGTGTTGTACACTCGGCCTTTGGGATGGAGCATTGTTGATGAATGTCCATGTTGATTGTCCACTGATGAGATCTTTTGAGTGGTGGATCTCCTCTCCTCTTTTCAAAGCAACATTTGTCAAATACTGAGAATTGAATTTCTTTATATTCCTTGGCAAGCAACATCGGGTAACTACACCAAGCTGAGTTTCACATATTCTCTTTAGCTCACCATATGCAGGAGTCTTCTCCTCTAGAACTACCCTTTGCAGATATCTCCTTGGATGCTCTGGTACATGAAGTAGTTAAGCATCACTCAAGTTGCGGACCTTCAAGCTCTTCATTCCTACCATGGTAAGAGAAAATCATAGTTGTAGATGCCATGTTCATGCCAAATGCTTGTCATCTACCAGATAAGGCAACAATAATCTCACTGCTGGCCGAGACACACTTCTATCCAAATTGATAAATGCCTAGTAATCAACAGTTCCACCTTCAACTAAGCATGACTCATTCATGTTTCATAAGCCAAACCTGGGAACAAGCTCTCTCCCGCTTTTCTTTCTCCCCCTTTTTTTTTTTTTTTTTTGAGGAAAAGGATATCACAAAACAAGAACACAAAAGTTAGTATCAATAGAAATATTTGACATATGTCACTGTGCTCTTGTGCGTGGGATTCTCAAGTGTGTCTATGCACGGCCGTGTAATGTGGCCCTATATTAATGCATACTTTGGAAATGCATGACCTGAATGGTGCAAAAGACAGGGTTGTGCAAGGAGCACATGGTTGTTGCTCGTTCGAGGCTTTCGATGTTATTTGTGGAGGTTGATGCCGACCTTGGTGGAGGTATCCATTGAGTCTCGAACTGATGTAATCCTCCTTATTGGAGTCCATTTTAGAACATCATTTGGCACTGTAGAGGTCACTTCAGGCGTCTTTCTCTTTGGATGCTTTCTGAACTGTGGTATCCAGTGTGGTTGACGCTTTGGTTTGGTGGAGGCTACTTGCACTTTTGGCTTCCAAACCCATATCCTTTTTGCATGTCTTCCTACTAATGTTGAAGAGCTGATTTGATCTTCCTTTGGTCTCTGTACGTGGTTCTTACCCTTTTCTCTTTTTGGCTTCTTTGTTGAAACCTTTTGCATGTGGGAGAACAAAGGTTGTTGTGGATGTAGGAGCTTCTTAGGTACCCACATCTGTAATTGCCCTTGTTGAGCTGCAGCTAACTTCTTAGGCACCCAAACTTGTTGGATACCTTGTGATTGAGCTTGACTGAGCTGCTTCCTTCGTCTTCTGGCCTGGTTGGTTTGCATGGATGGAATTTGTGGGGGCAAGGTTGGTGGTTGCTCTCCTTTGCGTATCTGCTTCATGCTCGGAACTGCTTTTTTATCGAATGGTGTCTTTCTATTTGATGTAGCAGTTGTCGTGAACGGTTGTGTTTGCTTGTGTGGTGGACTCACTACTGTGGCTACTTGATTCTTTGGAGAAGAAGAAAGATCCACCCGCCTTCGAACCGTGTCTTCCACGATTGACTCCTTCTGCATCATAGAGCTTTTGACACATACAACATCTTCTTTCATATGATTAGTCTTGGAAGAACTAAGAGAGTGTGTGGTGCCATGATTTAGGAGCATGCAGTTCTCTAATTCTAATGTAATGCATTGTTCATGTACCCAAACTTGAAGAATTTGACTTCTTAGGTTTAAGTTAACTGCATGGTCATAGATCCAATCTTGACCCAAGACAAGTGGTTCTGTAAGGTTCTCATCTTGACATACTAGCGCTTTGACTTTCATTGGAACATCTTGAAGGTAGATGGGAAGTTCCACCTCGCCCAAACAAGGGGTTTCCACACCTCCCAATCCTATGAGATAAGCTTCTATGGGATTGATGTTCAACTGCAAGTCTTGGCAGTAGGAAAGTCTAACTGCACTACTTGCTGCACCTGAGTCAATCAATGCTTTCACCGTCCTTGCACCCTTCCCTTGTCCTATCTCTATGGTCACAAAGGGTCTTCGGTCAATGACCTGAAAAGTCGCTATGCCTGACTTTTGACACATATCCATGTGATATTTTGGGGCTTTTGAGTTGACTTCTAGGCCGAATCACCTTAACTTATTTCGCCTAATACGCTCTCTGGCCTCTACCTATGCTTCTTCTCTCACTCTTAACTCTTCATCTTTTCGCTTCTTAGCAGTGTTGAGTCTCATTAGCATATCCTCAGTAAGAGGTTCTTGATATAGCTTGACTCTACAGCCACTAATATAGTTTGGCAAGATATCTCCTTCTAGAGTGGCCAACTGAACTGCACCACTAGTGGAAATTCTATTAATGATCATGGGTCCGTATCCTCTTTTTTCCAACTTACGGGCATGTTGTTTTAGTGTGTATACCAACACTAGATCTCCCTCTTTCAATCCCTTATCCTTGATGTGTGCATCAAAGTATGCCTTTTGCCTCTTCTTTGCAGCGTAGATGCCTGCTGCCGCTCGTAGCCTCGTCTCACCCAAGCGTTCGAGATCAAAGATCCTAGAGGACAATTCATGCCCATTCCACTCATACTCTTGTGCTACTTTTAAGGCAGGGATTAAGAAATCTAATGGTAGCACAGCGTTCTGTCCGAAGACCATCTGAAATGGGGTGGCGTTGAGTACCGTTTTGTAGGCAACTCGATAAACCCAAACAGCATGATGAAGTTGTTTGTCCCAATCAGAGCGTTTATTATTTACCAATTTTGTCAATACGTTATAGAGGATCTTATTGGTACTCTCAGCTTGTCCGTTGGCTTGTGGGTGATAGGGGGCAGATTTTATATGTATCACCAAGAATTCTTGGAGAAGATTTTCAATGACTTCATTCAAGAAGTGTGTGCCTCTATCGCTCACCAACTCTATTGGTAGTCCATATCTCGTGAACACATTCTCGAATAAGAACTTAGCCGTAGTCTGAGCATCATTCTTTGTTGTGGCTTTGACTTCTACCCACTTTGTAAGGTAATCTGTGGCTACAATGATGTACTCTGCATGGGAGTTTCTAGCTGGGGGGTTAATAGGACCTATGAAGTCTATGCCCCACTTTGAAAATGCACGTCCTCCCATCATTGGCCTCAAGGGCATCTCGTCTTTTCTAACTGGATATTGTGCACGTTGGCATGTGTCACATTTCTTCACATAGGTATGTGCATCCATATGAAGAGTGGGCCACCAAAGTCCTGAGAATAGAATGGTCTTGATCACTCGGTCAGGACCAAAATGTCCACTTGCAACACCGCTGAGTGCAGTCTCTAAGACCTTTAAATAGTCTGATTCATGAACGCATAGTCTTAAGTAACCATCTTTGCCTCTTCGGTATAGGTTGTCCCCTACTAAGGCATAGCCTTGAGCCTCTTGCTCCATGCTTCTTCTTCTTGCTAGACTAGCCTCTTTGGGTAATCTTCCCGATCTCATAAACTCTACCAATGGAGCACTCCAATCTGGAATTAATGACACTTGATAAAGGGTCGCATGCTCCACTGGGGGTCTCTCTCTGCACCTTGGACAATTCTTAATCCACTCATGTATTTCTTTGTCAATGCTAGGCCAATACACTCCTAAACGCTTTAGATTCTGCAATGTTCGTTGTTTAGAATAGTGATTTCCTAGCATTCCTTCATGGGCTTGTTGCAACCAACTACTATGTTCATCATCCTCCACACAACAAGCTAATACACCCTCAGTATCTTGTTTGTACATGCTTCCTGCTAATATGTGATATTTTTGTGATTTTACAATTTCTTCTTGTGATGTTTTCACATTCTTATTTGTAGGGCCAAAGGTTAGGACTGGTACCAACTTATTTGCCCATTTAGGAACAACTTCTAAATTGAACAGATAAGCATCAGGTAATTCGTCAGACACTCCTTGCGGTGACTCTCCTGAAGTGATGCGAGAAAGGTGATCTGCCCGAAGGTGGGTTCTACCTTTCCTGACAACAACTTCAAAGTCATATTCCATTAGTAAGAGGAACCATCTTACTAAGCGTCCAGTATTGCAAGGTTTATTAACCAAATATAACAAAGCTTGATGATCAGTGAAAAACTTGAACTTGTTGGCCAATAAATAGTGTCTAAACTTCTTCACAGCATATACCATGCCTAAGCCCTCTCGCTCAGTTGTGGTATAGTTCCGTTCAGCTGCAGTGAGCTGTCTACTAGCATATGCTATGGGCAAATCTAAGTTTCCTTCACTTGTGGGTTGTGCTAGCACACATCCTATGGCATGATTGGATGCATCCACATGGACATGGAATGGTTTATTCCAATCAGGAGTGGTGAGTATTGGTGCCGTGCACAAACGTTTCTTCAGTTCGTTGAAAGAATTCTCGCATTCGTCGTTCCACTCAAAATTAGACAACAAGGCATAAAGGGGTCTAGCTATGATCGCGTACATGTGGATAAACCTACGGTAGTATCCACAATGGCCCATAAAGGCTTGTACCTCTTTAATATTCCTTGGCCTTGGTAGCTCCGCTATGGCTCGTACCTTATCTTCATCTGTTGAGATTCCATTCTTAGAAACAATATGACCTAAGATTTTACCTTGACGCACCATAAACACACACTTTTCTGGGTTCAGACACACTCGATATTCTCTACACTTGTTGAAGATTTGTCTGAGCTCAGGGATGAAACCTTCTTTCTTGGGAATGAGCACATAAATCATCCACATACACTTCTAAGCTCTTTCGCAAGAACTCTTTGAAGACATGACACATGAGCCTTTGGAATGTTGCAGGTGCATTGGTGAGCCCAAATGGCATCACACGAAATGCAAAGATTCCCCACTCTGTAGCAAAAGCTGTTTTGTGTTGATCTTCTGGGGCAATGGCTACTTGATTGTAACCTGAAAATCCATCAAGGAAGCTATAAACTTCCTTGCCTGCAACACGCTCCAAAAGGTGTTCTGTGATTGGAAGTGGATAACTATCTCTAATTGTAGCGGCATTAACTTTTTTAAGGTTAATACACACTCGCAACTTCCCGTTCTTCTTGGGTACCACAACAATGGGGGACACCCATTCGGTATGCTCAATCTCATAGATGAATCCAGCTTCAATCAACCTATCAATTTCTTCTTTTATTTTGGCTGCATAGGTATCATTATATGTGTAGGGCTTCTGTTTGGTGGGCTTAGCATCAGCAGTCATGGGGATAGTATGAGAGCAAATTCTTGGATCTACCCCTTTCAAGTCTCTATAGTGCCATGCAAACACATCCATATATTCCCTTAATAGAGCTATGAGCTCCATTTCTTCTCTTGCACTTAGGTCATCTCCTATATATGTGCATCTCTCTTCGTTCTCTTCAATGGTCACTACAATCTTCTTGGTCTTTTCTTTATTATCATATGATTCTCCTATGATGGCCTCTCTCTTAGGCATTCGTACCAAAATTTTGCGGTCGTCAACTTCATATTTCTTGAAGTTTTCTGGTACTTCAAACAATGATTCCTCCTCTTCTTGTTTCACTGCTTTTCTTTTCTTTTTCTTTTGACTACTCTCACTTCCATCCTTTGAGTTTACTGTTTTAATACTTGTGAGAGGTTCTTCTTCTTTCTGGGTGAACACTCCTATATCTTCTAGATAGTGCTGCTCTGAGTTAAAGCAACTATCCATCACAATAGACTCCAGATCATCGTCATTCTCTTCTTCTTCTATGACATCACTAAGGTCACATTCTTCTAGCAAGGGTTGACACATGAACACTGAGATATCATAACCTCATCACAATGAGGTGTCCACTGTTCCTCATTGACAGCAATGTCCATGGTGGCTAAGATTTCTGGCCAGCCATGAGGCTCAAACTCCTCAATTGGAAAGATCATCGGTGTGTAGGCTGGGTCTCTAACTGGTCTATCTCCTAGCGAAGTTCCTTCTTCTCTTGCCTTTAAACGTTTTTCCTCTTCCTTTGCGACCTTGCACATCCACAAATGAGTATCTTCATGTAGCCATGATGGATCAGGTGAATTTTCAGAATGCACAGAGATGGAATCTTCTTTCGCTTTGTGGATAGAATTCCACTGTAGGGGTGGTACATCTCTGAAGGTGTAATCCTTCAAATTGACCTTGGTGGTGACCCCTAAGTGCTGTAAGTACAAGGAGTTAGTTCCCCAATCCTGTACTATTTGCAATTGTCGTAGGAAGGGTCTTCCTAGGATCATCTCATAGACATTATTTTTCTCAAAGTCACATATAGCAAATGTGTGCTCAAACTCTACACCACAAGTGGTTAGAGTGATCCCTTCTAGCAATCCTAGAGGTCTTTCAAAATGACCATCAGCCATTTGAAGCTTCATTCTAGTTGGTCTTAATGTGGGCTTGCCCCATTGCTTCCACAAGGAGGTGGTCGCAATAGCAACACCAGCACCTGAATCTATGATTGCTTTGGTTGTGTAACCTTGGTAGGTGATTGGAAGATAAGTATTACCTTCTTCACCCTCACACATGTCCCCTATTTTGTCTAGAGGTATCTCTGGTACCCTTTGCTTGGAGCCTGCTTTTGGCATGTTGGAATCAAGTTCTGGAACCTGATCCTTCACATGATTCCAAAGCTCAGGTTTTGCTTTGAGCAGCTCTTCTACAGTGAGATGACACTGAACCTTAGTGTTCTTCACGACATCCGTGTTCCTTGGAACCACTGAGTCTTCATTTCTTACTAGTATTGTGGGAGCTCTAATCTGGAGAGATTCAGATTCCCATGGGCCTGGAAATTGAGGCAGTTCTTCTAAGGTATTAGATTCAAAATCTAACCTTTCGTCTTCTTGTTGTTCTGCTTCATCTCCGTAAATAGATGGAATGTCTTGGGGAAATTGATCATGAAGATCATCAATCTCAGGAATAGGAGGGGAATTACCCTCTCCTTGGCCCATTTCTCTTCTTGTATTTCCTGCAAGAATTCTTGAGAGTACTGTTGAATTGAAGTAGGTATTCCTGGATCCGTGGAATTAGGAACATAAGCTCCCATTGGTGGTGAGCTTCCTCTTTCAATAACTAGTTGAGCCTGTGGAGGTAAAGAAACTTGTGGTCTGTTTACCAATTGCTCTAATCGTTCTAGTAAGCCCTGGAAATGCAAATCCCCTTTGACAGAGTTTGTCTGATTGAACTTTTGACTAATCTCAAGTATAGCTTGAGCTTGTTCTACCATTTTCATGCACATTTTCATCCGTTCAATCTCTAAGTCCGCTCTAGGGTAACTCTTGTCTAGGTTTGCAGCTGTAGGCCCTTCTTGAAGTCGAGCCTGGTAGGCCTTGAACATCATGTCCAAGCCTTCTGGGGTTGGATCTGCAAGAACAGACCCTGGTTGTGGTCTATTTACAATGGGTGGTGGGGTGGGATGAGGTGGAGTGGATGGAGTTTCGGCATGCGAGGGGCTTTGAGATGCAATGTCTTCTATTTTTGTTTTCGCTTCTTTTAAGCTTTCTTCTAGTTCCGATAACTTTTTATTCCACTTGCGATTGGCCTTCTCTCTGGTATCCTTCCATGTTCTTGTTTTCCTCTTACTAGGCTCTCCCGATTCACTCGACTCTGATTGTTCTACTGGTTTATCCTGTTTTAAGGCTTGTGCTCTAGTGACAGCTTGTATAGGAGCCACATTGCTACTACTTGAACTTGAATCTGCCACTAAGCCTACCACATTAATGGGTGTAATCTTGGGTGCACTGGAGGGGTTTCTTGGACAATCTCTGGGGAGATGGTCTTTGCCACAATCAGGGCAAAAAGCCTGTATTGTGATAGCCTGTCCTTGACTCGGAGATGATGGGTGGGGGCAGTCACGAATGAAATGATCACCTTGACATCTAAAACAAGATCCTCTAGGGGCTTGTGGTCTCATTTGTCTCAATTGGGGCCTAGGGTTAGGATTTGTGTACATGACATTGGAGTATTCTGGCTCCCAATTTTGCTCCATAGGTGGTGCCTCATATTGATACGAGTAAATCTCACTATGTTCAGGTGACTCTGTGTAATACGCATGTGGACTACCTTCATGGGAGTAGTCTGAACTATGAGCATGAGAATCATTATCTGGTATCAATGGGGTTAGGGGCACCAATGCTCTATTTGGATTTTCCTCTCCCACAGCATATTTGACTGGAATCACGTTGGCTGGAGCTGGTGGTTGGTTTCCCAAGACAAGTTGTGGCCTATATGGTACCTGATATTGCTGTTGTGGTCTATAATATGGCTGTTGGTATTGGTTCTGATACCTACCTTATGGGTAAGGTTGCTGATAATTCTGTCTAACAGCCTGCCTATTGTAGGGACAATCTTGAGCCGTGTGGTTTGTGTATTTTCTCTCAATAGTGCAATATGGAGCATTCCTTTCTCTAATGTTTTGGTTTTGCATTGGGCATACATTAGCCATGTGGTCGCCCCCACAAGTATAACACCGATTCACTGGAGTGACTCTCTATGTTTGTTTATTTTGGATGCCCAGCTTCTTGGCAACTTGCTCAGCTATCTCTTCTATTTCTGTGGAGATCTTTGAAGTATGACTAGTAGAACTATCCGAATCTTTGTAGAGTTTGGACAATCCTAACTCCTCACCCAAGTTATCTTCTATGTCGATGCACGTCCGCACGCACTCTTCTATGGATCTAGGCTCTTTCAAGTACACATATGATCTTAATTTTGTGCTCAGTAAGCCATCTAAGAACAAAGCCACTTGTTTAGCTGGTGTGGGTAACTCTGGAGTAGGGCATCTTTCTAGGTACTGTCTGAACCTTCTACCTGCTAGTCGCACTGTTTCTTGGGGTGTCTGCTTGAAACTGTGGATCAGGGACGATGTGTTATGCCTGATACCACTCTTGGAAAATTCTACAATGAATTCGTCTAGCAGTTGACCTATATCGCGATAGTTGCGACTACTCAGTGGTTGAAACCAAGCCAAGGCAGTGCCCTTAAGAGTCAAACCAAATGCCTCGTACTGGGTGAACAAGTCCTCAACCTGTTCAGCTCTTAACACTTGTTTGAACTCGGCCACATGATCATAAGGATCTCCTGACCCGTCAAAATAATTCTTCATTGCCTTGATCACTTGAGTGGGTCTAAGGGTTCTTGGGTGCTCTAGGGGTCTAGGCAATGGAAAATCATGTTCATCTCTTTTTTGCCTATGTGCTTGATGTCTCTCTCTTTCAGGTCTTTCATTTTCAAATCCTAATCTATTCCTGCCCACGGTGTGTGCAAAACTTACCTCAGGTCTCTCTCTAGTTCTTTCTCTCTGGGCTTCATGGGCGTGGGATGATCCTACTCCTTGGAGGCCATGGGAAACATTGGATCTTGGTGGGGGGAAAATCAATTCATTCTTCCAAGTATATGCATGTCTATCATGTTCTGTTACCAAGAAAATTTTCTCTGATGTGTTATCCAGGTAAACAACTTTGCCTGGCATCTCTGGATCCTTGAACTCGTAGATGATGACTATGCCCAATTGGCTAGGTTGATCTGGCTTGAATCTCCAAAAGGCTTCCTCTGTTTCTCTATTCAAAAATAGTTCTATGCTTTTGTTATCTTGAGGGATCCAGTCGGGAGTGATCACTCGGGTCAAAACTGACTTACCTCTAGGAGTCTGGGGTCCTTGTCCTACATTTCCTTGTTCTAGGTCTCCTATTTCATTCTCAGGAATGACATTTCCAAACTCATCCGTCCTATCTGGTAGGTTGGTGACCACATACATGGTTCCTTCCTTATCAATGTATGAACCCTCTTCGAACTTGACCACCGGGTGTTCAAGTCCAAAGGATTGATCTGGATTTTTGAGTTGGACCACTGATCGCCTCAGACCATCCTCATAGATGCGAGCACCTAATTGGTTGGTCCGAATATATTCCAATTGTGTCTTATAGGGACCTTCTAGTGTTTGTAGATGGGCAGTCCCTGAGCCACCTGCAGGTTTTCCCATACTAAAAGACATTTCTGAATCACTTGTGTCTGAACTTAGTAAAAGATGACCACTTAGTTGTTGTGCCCAAGACTTGGATCTATGGTTGACACTAGCCTCAGAAGATCTAATGCTTTGTTTATCCTTGCCTAAGTGTCTACCAGATCTCAGGTTCATAAGCTTTAGTCAAGAGTCCAAATTTTCCCTTTGGTATGGTTCAAAATTCTTTGGAGCCCCCTTGGTTTCCTAGTCCCACTTGATGCCCAACTTCAAATTATCCTATCTGAAAATCAACGCATTATTCTTATAAAAAACAGTTGAGGTCATGTAGGATTCGAAACCAGCTTTCCAACGAGCTATAGAGCTCAAAAAATGGACTTTGGATGAAAAAGTTATGTCAAATCAGGCTCCTAGGGTCAAAACAGGCAAACAGGACCTTTTGAAAAAATCGCGATTTTGTACCTTGAGAATCGTGTTTTCACAAAATCGTGTTTTGAAAATCGCGATTTTGAGTAGAAAATCGTGTTTTGAAAATCGCGATTTTGATCACAAAATCGTGTTTCTGAAAATCGCGATGTTGATCACAAAATCGTGTTTCTGAAAATCGCGATGTTGATCACAAAATCGTGTTTCTGAAAATCGCGTTTTTTGACATGAAAATCGCGATGTTGAGCACAAAATCGTGTTTATGAAAATCACGATTTTGAGCATAGAATCGTGTTTTAGAGAATCGTGTTTTTTGACATTAAAATCGCGATGTTGAGCACAAAATCGTGTTTATGAAAATCGCGATTTTGACTCAGAGAATCGTGATTCACAAAATCGTGTTTTTTGCTGAAAATCGTGATTTGTGAGAATCGCGATTTTGAGCCCGCTGAAAATCATATTTTCTCAGAATCGTGTTTTTGGCATGAAAATCGCGATGTTGAGCACAAAATCGTGTTTTTAGAAAATCGCGATGCTGAGCACAAAATCGTGTTTTTAGAAAATTGCGATTTTGAGCAAAAAAATCGTGATTACACAGAATCGCCTTTTTTTCACAAAATCGTGTTTTTTACTGAAAATTGTGATTTTTTGAGAATCGCGATTTTGAGTAGGGAATCGTGTTTTCTCAAAATCGTGTTTTTTACTGAAAATCGTGATTTTTTGAGAATCGCGATTTTGAGCAAAAAAATCGTGATTACACAGAATCGCCTTTTTTTCACAAAATCGTGTTTTTTACTGAAAATCGTGATTTTTTGAGAATCGCGATTTTGAGTAGGGAATCGTGTTTTCTCAAAATCGTGTTTTTTACTGAAAATCGTGATTTTTTGAGAATCGCGATTTTGAGCAAAAAAATCGTGATTACACAGAATCGCCTTTTTTTCACAAAATTGTGTTTTTTACTGAAAATCGTGATTTTTTGAGAATCGCGATTTTGAGCACAATCACAGAATCGTGATTCTGAGAATGACCACAGAATCGTGATTTTTTCAGCCAACTTTTAGGCGGGAAAACAGAAAATCGTGATTTTTCAAAAAAATTTGAATTTTCACAGAATCGCGATTTTCATCACAGAATCGCGTTTTTTGGCGGGAAATTCAAATTTCTGAGCGCCGGCTATGGCGAGCTCCGTATGAGCAGAAAATCATGAAAAAAACACAGCGCTTGCTCTCCCTTGCACCTCCTAACTCCTTCCCACACAATAATGCATGAAAAATGGTATGAAAATGGTGAGAATGCACTAAAAAACAAGAAATTTCTATGAAGAAGAAGATGGAAGAAGGTGGAGATGATGATGATGAAGAAGATGAAGAGGAAAAAACAGAAAATGAACTGAAATGACAGTTTTTTTACCTTCCAACGTCGCAAATCTACGATCTTACCATCACAACGCTCGTCCTCGAAGCTCTCTCCCCGGCAACGGCGCCAAAATTTGGTGTAGCTCAAGCGTAAGCACCACCTCCTTTACTTGTCAATCCGCGGAGACGTGAGGATCGGTATGAAGACCACGAGCAAGTGAAGGCACAAGTGCGTGAGTGAAAGCACACAAACATGCACACACATACATACACACACACGCGCACAAAGTAAGATCAAAGAGAGGAACAATGGAAAGCTTAGATTGCAAAAGAGTTCTCTTAAAAAATTTCTATTCTCTAACAAGCCAACCCCAAAAATGAGCTCTCTAGCTCTTTTTATAGTTTTTTGACTAGTTTTGGCCCTGTCCAGACCTAGTGTCCGACCTAGTTAAAAATTAGGTTCCAGGGCTTATTTGAGGGCTCAAACGAAGTCTAAAAATTATGAAAATTGGTATGATGGTACTTCTAATACTCCTCAAGCTCGACTCCTCGGCTTGAACAAAATGGAGTTACTAAAAATAGATAATGGTATTTACAATGGTTTTTAGTGATGAAAATCACTATTTTTGTAGGGGATTCTTCTGAAAATTTGACATACACTTCTTGGAGCTCCCTACTTGCTCCCTTTCCTTGTGTGTCCACCTTTTGATGTGCTTCCATGCTTTGTCCTTGACTTTGGGCTTCAACAGGTGTACTCCATGCCTTTCCACCTTGCATATTGAATCTATGAAGTACTTTGGATATGTACTCACTTTGAGACAAGTATGTACATCTTTTACTCCTATCATGAGTAATGCACATGCCAAGAATATGTTTAGCATCCCCCAAATCCTTCATATCAAATATGTGACTCAACTTATTCTTGAAAATCGACAAGTCATAGAGGACTTCCAAGAAATCAACATATCATTGACATAAAGTATCAACCATATAAAGTTTCCATATGAGCATCTCTTTGTGTGTCCTTTCTGTTGATGTTGTGCGACTAGCTCATGTGGAGCATGATCATAGACTTGGTGTGGTAGAGAAGGATTGCTCTCATGATATGTTGGTGCAATAGAAACCAAGCCCACATACTTGGTTAATTAGCATAAATCTTATGGGACTCTATATGATCACCCTCTTGTAAAAGTCCTTCACATTTATCTTTGTAAAAGTGTCCACAACCATGAGGAAGTTAGGAAGCATCAAATCTTGAAGTATTTGGTAGTTGAGTAATGAGAGAATATACCCTATACTTTAGGATTCACTTTTAGGTGAACTTTTGACTTTGAATTCAAAATTTTGGCTCCAACCTCAACTTTAAAAGGAGGATCAAAACATCCGTGTGCTATCTTGATTTTATGAGATCATTAGAGAAGACATATTGTAATTTTGAAGAGCTCACTCTATAGTGCATTCACACTTATCACATTGTGCAATTGATCATTGCCAATGACATTGTATTTGTACATGTTTTGATACATACATTTCATCATATCTTCACTTCACTTCTCTGCCATGACTACATCAGAACAGTGATCTTCTCAGAGCTTGTTCTCAGTGCATGATTGATCATTTGCAATGATTTAAAGCATGATATGTTCATTATAGTCTCTACTATATTGGTACAAATCTCATTGTCATTACTCATCTCAGTCGTGAGATATTAGCATGACATTGCTCTCTGTTCTGTTGATTGATGCACCTCGAAAATGTTAAGAATATTATGTGGATTGCTAAACATCATTCTCAGTGTGTATTCCATCATTTTTTATGAAATAACTCATGATTGGTAGCTATCTAAGATAATTAAATTTCACCAAAAGGAATTAAGCCAATTGCTACTGTGCTCAAAGAACTGTTCAAAACACTGAACATGTGTAGAGACAAGAATAACAAGTTTTTTGGCCTTGGATCAATTCCTACCTATTTGTTTTAATCCTTTGATTAGTGGATCATATTCCAAACATCATATATGATCATTTATGCTCATTAGCTAGCTAAAGAGGCCCACTACACTCTCCAGCAACTATTCTTTGTAGGTGTGAAGTAGGTTCAAGCAACACCACTTCATCTCTAAGACTATCCACCATCTCCTCCAATATGATACATAGTGTATGGTGGAGCATATTAGCTCTCAAGATGCATAGCTAGATACATCCTTGGTTGAGAGGATGGCTGATTTGGATGATGAGGAGTCAGCAGTTATGCAATCATTCTTGGATTCACTCATGCTAGATGTTGACAAAAATATGTAAGGGCATATTGTTCTTGATACAAGCATAGCTCATATGCTTAGGTTAGCAAGGATAGCACATGTTTTTTCAGCATTTGGGATTTTGATGTATGAGTTGTTATGCTCAAGACTAGACATTGTAGCTACTATTGGAGCATTTGCACTTGGAGTTGTCAATCGTTCGATGGTTGACACAAGCATAGAGCAAGTGGGAGCTTTGTAAGAACTTCATCAGTTCTTGCATCAGATATGAGTGTCGAGCAATTTGAGATGCATGGATACACCTTCTTTGAGGTAGTTGGTGTAGGCAGATCCGTATGGGTTGAGATCTGGACTCTTCCTATACATTAGTATATAGTCCTACATCATTCTTTATATATTTTTCCACTTATAGTCACATTGAACTTTAAGTGGGAGATTCTTAGGGATGTAAGGGTCATGTGACCTTACCCCTATATTCATATATATACATCATTTATAGAGCATTGCCTCAAGACAGATCATTATGTGGGTTTCGAGGCTACCATGCATGCATGTGTGTCTCTCGTCTCCTCTCTCTCCTTCATCTCCTCCTTGCTCCTCTTGTTCTGCACACCAAAGCCCTTCAAATAATGTTGGAAAGTATTCCTCTAGATCATAGGAAGTTTGAATTTCGTACAATCATCTTCAAACCAAGATTTTTTTTCATCAAACACAACATCTCTACTTACAATAAATCTTTTATTGCTTGAATTGTATAGCCTATAACCTTTTTGGTTAAGGTCATAACCAATGAAGATGCATTTATCTGCCTTTGGATCTAATTTGCCTATAATTTGTGAAGGTATATGTGCATATGCTATGCACCCAAAGATCGTACAATGATCAAGGCTAGGTCTTCTTCCATTCCATGCTTCATATGGTGCCATTCCATCCAATGCTTTTGATGGAAGTCTATTGATCAGATAGGTGGTTGTGGATATAGCCTCTACGCATAAGTAATTTGGCAAATTCTTCTCATTTAGCATTGACCTTGCAACTTCCACAATTGTCCTATTTCTCCTCTTTGCCACTCCATTTTGCTTTGGATTATACTTGGTTGGGATTTCCCTTTTGATTCCTCTCTCTTGGAGATAGATATCAAAACCATGGGAGAAATATTTTCCCCCTTCATCTGACCTTAGTCTCTTCAAAGTATTACCTATTTGATTTTCTACAAGTGCTAGGTATTTCTTGAAACGTGAAAACACTTCATCTTTATGCTTCATAAAGTATAGTATTCTCCATCTGCTACAATCATCAATGAATGAAACATAATACGTGGATCCAGATATTGAAGGCTCCTTGCTTGGTCCCCATACATCTGTATGGACTAGTTCTAATAGGTCTCTATGAATGTATCCCTTCTTTGTGAATGGTTGACTGTGCTCAATAGATTCATATTACCATATGAAGTTTTCACATTGCCTATCTTCTCTGCTTGATGCCTTGTGTCATTTCCTGTTTGGACTTCATGTCTATTCCTTGGATCTTCCAAGTTTGAGAGTAGAGCTACATTCCTTGCTACATGATTTGAGCAACCTAAGTCTATATAGAATACATGTTCATCTGCTTTACCTTGCTTCATGGTCATGTTCATTAGAAGTAATCAGTCCTCTTGAGTTTGATCATTTGCATGGTTGTTGTAGTCTCTTCTTCCTCTGTATCCTCCTTTGTAATTGTTGTTATTGTATGAGTTGTTGTTGTATCCATTGTTGTTGCAGAATCTACCTCTTGAGCTTCCATAGCCTCCTTTGTTGTAAGCTCTTCCTCTTTGGTTTCTAGGATTTTTGAAACATTTCTCAGTAAATGTGATTAGTTAGGCCACATATGACACATGGAGATGAGCTTTGAGCTCTCCCCCTGTTACCGTTAGTGTCCATGTGAAAGGCCAAATGGACACTGGAAACTTCTTTGTATTTGTTCTTTAATAAAGCATATAGTGGCTTGGTCAGCCGCAGACTGCAAGTTCGACCACATTTGTAACATCTAAGAAGTATGTGCTCGTGATCCATGTGTATTGTGTTTTTTTGTGTATTTCATAAAGCCTCTGTGCAGAGTACCATGTGTGGTGCTTGCGGCTCAATTTTCTACTCCGAGGATATTGTCGTGGAGCTGTTGAGAAGGAGAATTCACTATGGTGCATCGCCATCAAAATACTTCATTGGTATTAGAGCATTTTGATCCAAAAGCTTTGTTCCTTTTGTGCGAGTGAAGCAAGCACCCGCCCAACCAAGGCTTACGACTAAGGCGGGGACCAATGCATAGACCTTGGCATACCTTGTCATCCAAGTCACTTAAGTCACCATTGGCATCGTTGGCTGCACGCAAGGGAGGACCTCAATGATCAAGGAAGATAGACGTTCTTGGTACTTCTCGGGAGGTCACCCATCCCAGTACTGTTCCCCTCGAAGCTCGCTTAATCGTGGCAATATCTTGCCACTAAACTACATTCAGGTGTTTGAAGAAGGGGAAAGACTAAGGTTAACGTAACCTTGAACATGTTTTTGTCCCTCAAAGCTTCATTCTTTGCTTTCAAAGATGATTTTTGAAGCATTTTTGGGGTGATTTTTGGAGCCATTTTGGAGTACTTTCGTGCATAGGTCTCTTCACATAGGTTCAAGAACATCAAGAAGAGTGTTCTTTGTACTTCTTAAAAAATGAGTATTCACCTTTGGGGCTATGTTTTCAACCACACTCATAAAACTACACGTTTCTCGAAAGGTTTTCAGTTGTGGTGGGAGCAACCATTGCGAATTTATGCAAGTTTTTGAACCTAAACAACAGAGTTGACATACACTTGTAGGTTGGTTAGTTTTTAGGCTATGCATTCAGCCTTTCAATGTCATTTTACTGCATATATTGAGCACATATACACTATGTACACTTCTGTTAATACCACTTATGTATGTCCATGTGGTCCTTGATATAGATGTTACATTTTTGCATAAAGCCTTTGATGTTTGATAAAGTGGGTCGTGTTGAGGTTTTCTTAACTAGGAGACACCCAGATGTAGGGGTCTCTTTGGTGATGCAGGTGGAAGACTTACCTAGCCTCACCATAGGAGATCTATGATAGTTGTTCATAGGTGATCGATAAGCCTAGTTGGCTTCATTTGGGTAAATTGATTATATGCAGTGGATTCAGTGATTCATTATTTAGGTAAACATGTTAGTAATTATAGTTTGATGAGATTTTGACACCAGTCATATGCTCATTTTGGAGAGGATACTCTCGCAAACTTTTCCAATTTTTTTGGTTTTGTCGAATATACAGTGTTTGATTTATTCCTTGATACACTTATTGGCATGGGCACATTTATTCTCACATAATCCTTCTGGTTGGTCATTACTGTTCATTAATTCATTTTTCTAGGAAGATTGTTGAGTTCTCTCCTAGAAGAATCTGACACTTGGTCATCCTTCTTTGAGCCTTGGTGGTGTTTGGACTCTTCTAACTCCATTATCATTCTATTCAGTTGTCTACCATCATGACATCGGAGGTCTCATGCACATTTGGTGGATCAAGGTCTAGTGCCAATGTTCTAAGGAGGAGCTATAACTTGCAGGGCAAAAAACATTTTGAGATCTGAAAATTTGATGGCACAAACTTTGCTCCATGGAAGAATTAGATTAAAGATGTCCTGATTCAAAGGAGGCAATGGAAGCCAGTAAATGGAATCTCAAGAAGCCCACTAACATGGATGAAGATGATTGGGATGAGTTACATGAAATGGCTAGGTCTACCATTCGATTGCACCTGGGAGATGATGTTTACTTTACAGTATGAGACTGTGAAAGGGCAGAGGAGCTTTGGAAGAAGTTATGCAATACATATGAAAAAGAGACGGAATCAAATAAGGTGTATCTGATGAGAAAGTTATATGACCTTTGCATGAAGGACACAAATAGCATTATTGCTCATTTAAATGAGTTTGATGCTATATTCTCCGAGTTATAGGCTCAGAAAATGGATATGGATAATGAAATGAAATCAACCTCGTTGTTGTGCACCTTGCCATCATCATGGGATACATTTTGAATAGCTATTAGCAATAGTGCACCTAGTGGTAAACTGGTCTATGGTGGCATGTGTGAAGCACTCTTGAGTGAGGAGATTTGTAGAAAATCTATGGTTGGCACTCATAGTGGAGATGCATATAATGTTTGTGATTCTTACCAAGGAAAGAGTCAACAACATGGCAGGAGCAAGAACAAGGAAAAGAATGGTCAACATAATAAGAGTAGAAGTAAATCAAGGAAGAGGGATATCAAATGTCATTATTGTCATAAGAAAGAACAAATGAAGAAAGATTGTTATGCATTAAAGAATGCTAAAGGTAAATAACAGAATATTGATGGGCATGTTAAATAGTTACTTGCACCATCTACTCCGATTGTGAAGATTGAAGTAATTAATACTATTTTTGATGTTGTTGATGTGCTCACACTTGATATTACTATGCAAACTAAGGCTCTGATGGCTGATTCTCTTTCCCACATGTGGCTGCTAGATTCTGATGCTTCTTTCCATGTGACACCACACAGAGAATGGTTCTCTAATTATGCAAAAAGTTCTCTTGGTACCGTGAGACTTGGTGACTCTTACCAGTGTGAAGTTGTGGGGATTAAAGATGTGGCTGTGTAGTTCATTGATGGTTCAAAATTTACTATGCATAATGTATGCCATGTACCTCAGTAATCATCGAGTTTGATGTCGATTGGTCAACTTGATGACCTTGGTTACAAGGTGGTCTTCTATGCTCAGTCCTTTTGCATATCAAAGGGCAATATGGTTATTGCAAAAGGAAGCAAAGTTGCCTCACTTTATCCTTTATTTTTATCATAGAAAGAACACTTGTTAGCTGTTATTGAACAGCCTATAGCTTCAATTTGGCATGGTCATTTGGGCCATATACCTCATAGTGGAATGGAAAATCTTTCTCATTCTGGCTACTTACCTGTGTTAGTTTTCTCTAATTTTTCATTTTGTTAGGATTGTCAATATGGAAAGCAAACTAGAAATGTGCATAAAATGCACATTGACTCTTCAATTCAGCCTTTAGATCTCATTCATACAAATGTGTGTGGTCCTATGCTAGCAAGGTCCTTAGGTGGTTCTCTTTACTTTGTCACTTTCATAGATGATGCTACTATAAAAGTTTGGGTATATCCTATCAAATCGAAGGACGAGGTATTCCCTACTTTCAGAAAATGGCTTGCTTCAATTGAGACTGAAAAACGAAGTAAGCTCAAAGCTTTATGTTCAAATAATGGGGTTGAGTGTACCTCACATGAATTCAGCCTTTTCTGCCAATCTAGAGGAGTTCGTAGAGAGTTTACAGCTGTGTATACCCCAATACAAAATGGTATAGCTCAAAGGATGAATATAACTATTCAGGATAGAGTAGTCTCTATGCTGCATCATGCAAACCTTTCACAAGGCTTTTGGGAAGAAACATTATTGAGTGCAGTTCATGTGATTAACCTTTCACCTAGTACTGCCAAAGGTCTGAGTGGCACAAGAGTTATGGATAGGGAAGCCACCAGATTATGATCATCTTCGAGTTTTTGGGTGTGAAGCATATGTTCATTTACTCAAGAATCTTAGACAAAAGTTGGACCATAATTCAAAGAAATGCATTTTTCTTGGATATGGTTGAGAAGGAAAATTTGGATATCGCTTATGGGATCCACAAACACGATCAGTGATTAGAAGTAGTAATGTTATTTTCAATGAGTCTAAGATGCATAAATAGCCGATTAAAGAGGTTGAAGTGAGAAGAGTGCTCTTTGAGGATACTAGTCCTCTAATTAGCATGCATAAAAATGCTGCACATAGGGATGTTCAAGAGAATGTCTGATCAGATCATTCTGCACATGTTCCTATTCAGTAACCATTGATCCTCTCTGCATGTGTCTCACATCCACCTGATAGATATGTTCTAGGTTTAGATTTTGTTATGCTAACAGATGTCGGTGAGCCTTCTTGCTACAAAGAGGTTAGGCAGACAAAGGATCATGTCAAGTGGGAGCATGCCATGAAGAGTGAGTTAGATTCTATTCACAAGAATGGTACTTTGGATTTAGTACCTTAGCCAAAGGGTAGGAAAGATTTACCATGTAAATGGGTATATAAGCTAAAATTCACATCAGATAGTGCTTCTCCAAAGTATAAAGCATGACTTGTTGCAAAGGGTTTTAAGCAACAACATGGTGTTGATTTCAAGGAAATCTTTTCTCTAATGGTCAAGATGACTACCCTCTGCATGTTGCTTGGATTCGTTGCAATGGAGGACTTAGAGCTAGTCCAAATGGATGTGAAAACTAATTTCTTGCATGGAGATCTTACATATGAGATCTATATGGAAAAACCAGAGAGTTATGTAGTTCCTAGCAATGAAAGTCTAGTTTGTAAGCTCAAGAAGAGCTTGTATGGACTTAAACACTCCCCTAGACAATGGTACAAAAATTTTGATTCTTTTATGAAGTCTCAAGGCTATTCTCAAAGCAATGAGGATCATTGTCTCTACACAAAGAGATGCTCACATGGCAGCTTGATATGCTTGATACTTTATGTCGATGATATGTTGATTGCTGGGAAGTCCTCTTATGACTTGTCAATTCTCAAAAAGAAGTTGAGTCAGACATTTGATATGAAGGATTTGGGGTATGCCAAACATACTCTTGGCATGCGCATTACTCGTGATAAAAAATAAAGATGCATATACTTGTCTCAAAGTGAGTACATATCCAAAGTACTTCACAGGTTCAATATGCAGGGTGAAAAGGCATTGAGTACACCTTTACCCACATATGTGAAATTGAGCAAGGATGATTGTTCCAAATCAGATGAGGAAAATTAATTCATGATCAAAATTTGCTATCAGTCTGTTGTTGGTAGTCTCATGTATGCTATGGTAGCTTTGAGACCAAACATTGCATTTGCAGTGGGAGTTGTGACAAATATATGTCTAATCCTGGCAAGAAACATTGGGAAGTGATCAAGATAATTTTGAGATATCTGAGTGGCACTAAGGACAAGTGTCTATGCTTAGGTAGAGGAAAAGCATCCATTATTGGTTACACAAATTCTAACTATGCTAGTTGTGTAGACAATCATAAGTCTACATCAGGGTACTTTTTCATTTTGCTGGATGTGCTATCTCTTGGAGATCTCGTCTTCAAGAATGTATAGCTATTTCCACCACAGAAGCAGAGTATGTTGCAACAAGTGAGGCATGTAAGGAAGCATTGTGGCTTTCTCATCTTGCTTGTGATATGGGTTTACCTCAGCATGTACCTCGTTTGCTCACTGATAGTCAGAGTGCCATGCGTTGGCTAAGAATCTGATCTATCATGCAAGGACCAAGTACATTGAGGTGAGGTATCACTTCATTAGAGATTGCTTAGCCACTGAGCACATTATTCTTGAGAAGGTTCACACTCGAGATAATGCTACAGATGCTTTGACTAAAGCTCTACCACATGATAGCTTTCGACACCATTGTCACTTGATGGGGGTTACTTGATTCATGATCTTACACAGTCGGTTCTATACTGTGTAACATGCCCATTAGGTGGGTGGTATAGTTTGTATACTTACACTTAGGTAGTCTTATTTTTTTCCTCCATAGTTACTTTGGCCATATTGGCCTTTAGTGCAAGATTGTTACCGTTAGTGTCCATGTGAAAGATCAAATGACCACCGGACACTTTTTTGTATATGTTCTTTAATAAAACATATAGAGGCCTCGACACCCACAGACTGTAAGTCTGACCGCATTTCATTAGGGCGAAAAACGGCCCAAAAAGGGCCGTGTAAGGATTTCAATTAGTTGTGCTTAATCGGGATTAAAGTTGTCAAATCCTTTAAGAAATTCCGTGTAAGTTCATTTAAAACGTATCTTATGCAAATTTTGAAGAGAGAGAAACTCATATCATATAATCATGAAAGGTTTGTGTGATATCTTACGCCTCGAAGTTTGTGTGATATCTTACGCCTCAAAAGTTGAATTTTCCTCTTGTTCACGGACCTATATAAAGTGTGCTGATGACGTTTTGCGCTTTTTTTCTCTACTTTTCATAGCAAGCCTGTTTCTCCCTTTCACGTCATTTTAGACACTTGCTGGTCATTTTTCATAGCAGACCATGGAGAACGTTAACCCAAATACTCTCGCTGAGCTTTCAAACAATCGAAATCATTGTAAAAAGTTCCATATCAACATTGCAGTTAGTCAGGAGTATGCGACGACAAGAAACGTATTTCAAAGGGCTCTTCATCCTCTTGAAGTGGATGGATTGCGAAAGGAAGGCAAGAAACATATCGACATATGGACAGATGGATCTGTTTATCCAATTGATCCACAAACTGGAAGGTACCCCCCTTTTCATAATCTTCATGATCTGATTAGATTTGTGGGAGATGGTGAGGATGGTTTACGAGGCTATTGTTCAAGGCTCTGGGATATTTCAAGGAATTATGTACAATACATAAACTATTTACAAAACACACTACACCAGAAGAATTTACATATGAGGGAGCTAGAAAACAAATTATCCACTTTATCTTCTCAGTTAGAGTCTTTTAAAAAAATGAAAGAAACTCCTATAGGTTTGAGAATGCGGTCAAAACGAGTAAAACCTTTTTTAGATTTGACTGAAAAATCTGGCCAGAAAAAGAAAAGAATGAAAATTGTTAGAGATCATGTGACAAATGTGCTAGGTTTCAATATGTCGAGCAGTTTTGAGCGCATACATTTCTGTAATGAAATTTTGAGTCAAAATGATGTTTTAAGACTATTGAAACTAAATGAAAATACATGCTTGAAACGCTTTGTTTTTCAAAAACTCATGACAGAAATGAATCTTTTCCTAGAACCATCTCAAATTCAAAATATTTGTGATAGTGTCGGAGTGAGTAGGAAAGGTTATAGAGCAACTTCAAAAGTTTGGTGTGAATTTTTAAAATTTAACAAAGTTAGAAGTTTTGGATTGCCTAGACCCCATCATGTAGGAAAGTTTCGGCTCTGCTTGAATAAGAAGATCACATCAGTATTTGGTGAATATAAACATATTCACGGTAACATGCCTTACGAAGTAGGAAAACAAAAGTTACATTTCACTTACAATGCATTTAACAACATATGGATAGATGTTATAAAACTTCAAACATACATGGTTCAGTTCTATAATATAAAAGAGCATGAATGTTCTGGTCTATTGAAATTTGTAATCAAACTTGATGAAGCTGAGCTTTAAAAACATCAAAAGATGGAGAGAATAAGCATTGCACTGATGAACAAAGCTTTGGACTATAGCCTTGGGAAATTGGATACTCCATCTCTCAAAGTACAATCAGAAATGGAGTTATGGTGGGTTGGATGTGCTCAAGTTCCATCTGAGAGCCATAAAACACTTAAATGGTTATTCTCACAGACAAACATTCCAAATGTTATCCAAGGGCATCATGCAAGAGAATTGTTGAATGTCAAAGACTACGGAAACTTTCAAGTTGAGTGGCATTTGAGTGGAGACCTAAAGACACTCAAATGCATGTTTGGTATAAGTGGGGGAGCAAATTCTAAATACCCTTGCTTGTACTGCATGCAAAGCCCAGGCACAAATGGATGGATTACTAGAGCTGAGGGTGAAGAGGCTCCTTCTAGACAAAATGTTATTCTTCGTAACTACTCATCTTCTTCAATGATTTGGGATCCCATACTTCCAATAGCATTGACAAATGTACACATATGTACACTACATGCAGAGTTAAGAATCATTGACAAGTTGGTCCGTCTTCACTTGGATTATGCATATTCTATCAAGCCTACAACTCTTGCAGATGAATGCATAAAAAAATGTGAATGTCTTCTTTCAGAAATGGGGTTTCATGGTGGTGATGTTCATCTAAGAAAAGATCCAAAGCTTTCACAAAATACAGGTGATGTTTTACAGGATGTCTCAATGGGAGGTGCAAAAGCAAGGAGATTCTTCAGCAACCATGATGGCAAACAACTTAATGCCATGTGGAATTCATGGAAAACATTTTGTGAGGTCACGACTAATGTAAAAAGCAAACCAGAAATAGCAAAAAAGAGAATGGAGGTGTGGGTCAAACTAGATAATCTTTTAAAGATCATGAGGCAGCAGGTAACATCAAAAAGTTATGTGACAGATTTCAGAAAGGCGACCACAGAGCTTATAGAAACCATCATAGAGGCATGGGGTGCCAAAGACATAACATACTACTTGGTGAGCTCCAAAGATATTTTATTCAATTTATTTATCTTTAATTGAAATAAAGATCTAATGAAATTCTTCTGCTTTCCAGCATATTCTTCTTGTGCATGGTGCATTCTTTGCAGAAAAAGAACCACTTGCCATGTGGAACACCCAAGGCATGGAAAAATCTCATTATCAAGCAAGGACAAGCTTCTTTAGGTGTACAAGGAAAGGAGGAGGAGTAACAAAGAGCAATGCCTTCAGAGAGCTTTTTGATTGGTTCTTTAGAAGACAATTACAAAGGACCTCATGCCAAATATAATCAGAAGATATGGCTATCTCCAGACAAATCATGTATCAATATCACAAACTGAAAAAGACCACATTTCAAATAGAGCTTTAATATTTGCAATGTCTTTTATTTCTTTGAGAAATAAAAGATGTCATGTATGTACATTTCATGATGTATTATGCTTTGAAAAGAAATATATCTACTACCATCAGATGACTTTGACCAGAGAATCAATAACAATTACACCAAAAAAATTTGCAATGTCTTATATCACATTGGGCAATTTCTGTATATGTACATTTGTTGAGATATAGAATTTGAAAAAATCAAGTCATTCCTTGAGCCTTTTGAAAGAGCTTGGCTCTGGCAAATCACCTCTATATCTCAAGAACTCTTTTCTCCTGTATCCAGCAATGCTTTTTAAATCTGACACCCCTGCAGCCATTGCATAGCTTGAATAACAAAGAAAGTACCCTGCCCTTGAAGCATTGAGTCCAGGGGCATATCCAAAAATTCTGAATGCAGTTGCTCTTTCAAGCAGTAAAACTCTGAAAGCATTAAAGGGTATTGGAGTAAAACCCATGTATTTTGATAGAGTCCTCAAGCAGAACAATGCAAAGTCTGGCTCCTCACTATAGTGCTTGTGAATAACACAAAAAGTGGCTGGGTTCAACTTTGGAAGATAGTGGATAATAGAATGAATATCCACCTTTGCTTTTCCTTTCTCTTCTAAGGCTTTTCTTGTTCCCTTGCCCCTGCCAAGGTAATTGTCTTCATCCAATAAAGTTAACTGTGATAAAAATGAAAACATGGTTAGATGAAGTGCAAGCACACTTAAGGAAACATGTGAAGTAACTTGAAACTATTAGAAAGAAAAGCAAGAGACACGACTGATGCAAGCGATAAGGGTCTTCAGAGAAATTCAGATTGTCGTTATCGCTTGCATCGGTCGTCATCAATATCTATTTGCAAACTGCCTAGAAACATCTAATGTTTGATAAATGAGGGGAATTCCCACAAGCAAGACATGTATAATCATTGCTGCATGCAACTCCTAGACACGACATACAAGCGATAAGGCCCAGCGGAAAATATCCGATGGGCCTAATCGCTTGCATCGGTCGTGATCCATTTCTGACACTTGGAATGGAGAACTTGGACAAATCTGATACAAGAAAGAGATTTTGCATTGGTCCCATCTCATATCCTTAACCTAAAGATCTTGAGAACATAGTTAACTGTATACCTTGATGTCATCTTCCTAAAGTCCAAACACGACCGATGCAAGCGATGAGGCCCAACGGAAAATATCCGATGGGCCTAATCGCTTGCATCGGTCGTGATCCATTTCTGACACTTCGAATGGAGAACTTGGACAAATCTGATACAAGAAAGAGATTTTGCATTGGTCCCATCGCATATCCTTAACCTAAAGTTCTTGAGAACATAGTTAACTGTATACCTTGACGTCATCTTCCTCAAGTCCAAACACGACCGATGCAAGCGATGAGGCCCAGCGGAAAATATCCGATGGGCCTAATCGCTTGCATCGGTCGTGATCCATTTCTGACACTTCGAATGGAGAACTTGGACAAATCTGATACAAGAAAGAGATTTTGCATTGGTCCCATCTCATATCCTTAACCTAAAGTTCTTGAGAATATAGTTAACTGCATACCTTGACGTCATCTTCCTAAAGTCCAAACACGACCGATGCAAGCGATGAGGACCGACGGAAAATATCTGATGGGCCTTGTCGCTTGCATCGGTCGTGATCGACTTCTGACACTTCTAATGGAGAACTTGGACAAACTGACACAAGATAGAGATTTTGCATCAAGCCCATCTCATCTCCTTTTCCTTTAAATCATGAGAATATATTTTACTACATACTTGACCTCATCTTCCTCTTCAAGTCCGAACACGACCGATGCAAGCGATAAGGCCCAACGGAGATTATCCGTTAGGTTGTATCGCTTGCATCGGTCGTGGTCATTTTCTCACTTAAAAATAGAGATCTCGGACAAAAACTTTAATTGATTGACTATATCAAACAACATACCTTGACCTCATCTTCCTCCTCAATGAGCTCTTTTGAGTCAATACAAATTGTTCCTTTGTCCTCAGCGACATCCAAGAATGAATAGCCACGTCCAAACGAGTATATTCCAAGTTGCTTCTGATGCTCATCAAACTCTTCATCAGCAAGTTTTGGCTTCTCTGAGATAGCTTTCTCAAAGCATTTTGAAAGAGCTTGTGATGAATCTTTGAATTCTTCATTAGACAAATCCAAATCAAGACGCAAAAATTCCTCTCTTCTTTCTCCTTTCTTATTGATGAATCTCCTTGCAACTTCTTCTGCCTCAGCTATAGCTGCAAGACAGTAGTCCTCCCTTAGATTGAAAAGTTCCTGAATGTAAAATAGAGGTATGAACTCTTTCCCAGAGATAAAGTAAAAAGGTAGATTTGGGAGAAGTAGGGACTTCTCAGACACTTGAACTTCTTCACTTGGCTCCCTTATTGCAGTCTCTGCTTTAAAAGTGGCCACATCAAAATCTTTGACCTGCTCTTCTTCTGCTTGGAGATTGATCTCCTCAACAATCTCCATGACACCTTTCATAGTTTTTGAGCTAGCCTCAAGTGCCAGCTCTAAGCAAGGCTCGTCTTCATCATGAACATTTTCCTCCCTTTCAACTATGATATGATCAAGCCATATCAAGAAAGCAATGTTTAAAGGGAGCAAGCAGCAGTCCTTTTCATGCTCTGGGCATAAATCAAGCTTCCCTGGCAAAGGGGATATCCTTCTGCATTTTCTTGTGATTTTAGCCCTATCTATTGGATCCTTCCCAAAGATGTGAGGATGGACATAGGTTTTCTGAGAAATAGAAAGGATCCTCCCATCGACCAACCCCAAGAAAATCTCCCACTCATCCTTAAGAAAACTTTTCGAGTTCTCTAAGAGTTTTTCAAAATCAATTTCGGGGTTGAATATGGTCATTGCATCAGGAAAATAATCTACACTTAAACCCTCTTGAACCATGAAATCAAGAAGTTTCTCTGATGGAGAGACACTAAGGATCTCATTCATTACCTCCATCTAAGCTGCAGCTTCTCTTGTATGTCTATTAGGAGAACACAACCGATGCAAGCGACTAGAGCGAGTCAACGTAGGTCAAACGGCGAAAATCGCTTGTATCGGTCGTGTCGGCGACAAAAGAAAAATACACATGTAGGTGAGAAATTCTCTAAAGGTTGAAAGTTTGAGTTTGTGAAGAAATAGGTATTTATAGGCGAGGAGGGAAGAAACGGTCGAATGAGGTGGACCAATCACAGAGTGCCACGTGGCAACGTGTACGTTGCTCGATGCAACGGATAGATGACGTGGATCAATCAAATCATGCCACGTGGCAAAAGACGTTGGAATTCGCAACGGGTATCTGACGTGGACCAATCGAGGCATGCCACGTGGCACAACGGTCAACTCAGTTTTGGGACCTATTTAAGCTTCCCTATTCATTTGCTTTTTTTTTTTTGTCAACACTTGCCAAGCGTGGAGGTTCCATTGCCACCAAGTTTTTTGGCTACTTCACAATTTCTATAGAGAGCGCTCTCTCCGTAAGGTAACGTGGACACGATCGATGCAAGCGATTAGGGACATCCGAGATTTTTGGATAACCTGAATCGCTTGGATCGGTCATGTTTTTTAAATAGCATCGAGTCCTTAATCATACCTTGCAAATTTTGGTTTCTTTTGTGTTGCTTGAGTATAACGCATTGTTACCTTTATTTTAACTTCTATTTATTGAAATATGATGATGAATTCAGGGACGACCGATGCAAGCGATGAGTGACATCCGGGCATTTACGGATGACTCTTATCGCTTGGATCGGTCGTGTCTCTAGTGAGGAGGGAAGAAACGGTCGAATGAGGTGGACCAATCATAGAGTGCCACGTGGTAAAGTGTACGTTCCCCGATGCAACGGATAGATGACGTGGATCAATCAAATCATGCCACGTGGCAAAAGATGTTGGAATTCGCAACGGGTATCTGACATGGACCAATCGGAGCATGCCACGTGGCACAATGATCAACTCAGTTTTGGGACCTATTTAAGCTTCCCTATTCATTTCCTTCATTTTTTTCTGTCAACACTTGCCAAGCGTCGAGGTTCCATTGCCACCACGTTTTTAGCCTACTTCACAATTTCTATAGAGAGCGCTCTCTACGTAAGGTAATGTGGACACGACCGATGCAAGCGATTAGGGACATCCGAGATTTTTGGATAACCCTAATCGCTTGGATCGGTCATGTTTTTTAATATCATCGAGTCCTTGATCATAGCTTGCAAATTTTGGTTTCCTTTGCTATGCTTGAGTATAACGCATTGTTACCTTTATTTTAACTACTATTTATTGAAATATGATGATGAATTCAGGGACGACCGATGCAAGCGATGAGGGACGTCCGGGCATTTACGGATAACTCTTATCGCTTGGATCGGTCGTGTCTCTTACAGTGGAACGAGTCATTGATTATAGTTTTCCAATTATCTTTTTCTTAGTGGTAATTGAGTATTTTGCATTGTAAGATATATTTTATTGATATTTCATGATAAATTTAAAGACGACCGATGCAAACGATCAGGGACATACGAGCATTTCCGGATGACTGCTATCGCTTGCATCGGTCGTGCCTCTGATAGTGGAAAGAGTCATTCATTATAGTTTTCCAATTATCGTTTTCTTAGTGATAATTGAGTATTTTGAATTGTAAGATATATTTCATTGATATTTGATGATAAATTTGAAGACGACCGATGCAAGCGATCAGGGACATCCGGGCATTTCCGGATGACTGCTATCACTTGCATCGGTCGTGCCTCTGATAGTGGAAAGAGTCATTGATTATAGTTTTCCAATTATCTTTATCTTAGTGATAATTGAGTATTTTGCATTGTAAGATATTATTTATTGATATTTGATGATTAATTTAAAGACGACCGATGCAAGCGATCAGGGACATCTGGGCATTTCCGGATGACTGTTATCGCTTGCATCGGTCATGCCTCTGATAGTGGAAAGAGTCATTGATCATAGCTTTTAGAGAGTAAGTTTTGACAGTGGAATATTCCACTTTTCCTAATTCCTTGCCTAAAGATTGATTTTTTGCAGAGTATGGCTAGAACCAAAAAGACAGCAAGGAAGTTGTACCCTGAGGGTCAGGACAAGAATGCCCAAGGGGAAAATGTCCAGGAGCAAAATTCCCAGAAGGTTCAAGCCAATGTGCCAGACAAGCCTTCAAAAAAAAGGGTCAACTACCATGTTAAGTCTTTGAGGGAAATTAGAAGAGCCCAAAAGTCTGTGGGATTGTTGATCCCAAGACTTCCATTTATGAGAGTTGTCAAGCAGATCTCAGCCAACCTCTGTTCTTTGATGAAGACCTCATCCTTTGTCAATGTGAGGTGGCAAACTCAAGCACTGCTATGCCTGCAAGAAGCTGCAGAGGACTTTGCTATTGATTTCATGAATGATGCCTACTTATGTGCTGCTCATTCTCATAGGGTAACTTTAATGGCGAAGGATTATGTTATTGTTTCAAGAATAAGATATAAGTTTGATAAAGCTCTGGTTCCTATTGATCACCACGACAAAAAATTCTTCGATATTTTAAATATACCTCCAGCTCGAGCACCTAAAACAACAGTTGTCATTGAAGAGATCAACGCTCAAGTCACTCATGATCATGAGACTAGAACTGCAGCAAATAGTGAGGAGGAGAGGAAAAAGCAGGGATTATTTACAGAGGAAAGTGCCATCTTAACCCAGATTCAAAAGTTACAGAAAGCAAATAAAGAGCTCCTCAAGAAAGGAGATGGGCAGGTTATAGTTAATGTTGCAATGCCATGGCAAAGTGAATTGTTTCTTGACATTAGACCTGAAGATAACAAAATGTTGAGGGAGCTTCATCTTGAAATATCAGATAGTGTGGTCAACATTTCACTCAGGTATATCTAGAGGCCTTAAAATGCTTTTGTTTTGCATAATTTTCTAGTTCCTTAACTGCATTTTTATTTCTTGATTTGTAGGGTTCTTCTTCAACAATGTGAGGAAGCGGTTCAAAGAAAAGTATTTATTTTAGATCCTCTGGTGACACAATGTTTTTTGCATAAACATGGAGATGCCAAGTCCTTTCTACGGGGTTTTACAGAAGAAGTAGAATGTGTAATTTACCCATATATTGAAAAGTAAGTATTCATCTTCATTTTGGAAACATATTTGTTTCATTTAAGAAAGTATATTTACATGCAACTCATTGACAGGGGCCATTGGAGTTTGATTATTGTGGACTTCAATGCATATCAAGCTCTTTTCCTCAATTCTCTTCCATCACAGCATGGGAATTGCAAAGTGTAAGTTACTATACATTTTGTTGTTCTCTATTTTAAAGCCATGCCCCGTTTTGATTTTCACTTTACAATGCAGTGCTGCGAAGCTTCTCAAGATGCATATTGATCAGAATTTTCCAGGAATAGCTAAAATGAATGAACAAAAGCAATTTGGATACAGCCAAATTCATGTGCCATTGCAGAGAGACTCAACATCATGTGGCTGGAGAGTGATTGCAAATGCTGTAAGATTCTTGGAAAGAAGGTTCTACAGTCCTGGATTGAATTTATCAGACTACCCAGATGCATGGATCATCTTGATCAGAGAGAGAGCAATAAATAGTATCATGAAACATGCAATCTGCCCACATGATCCAGACTCACCTCCACCCCCTCCACCTGATAAAAAACAGTCTGAAGATAAAAAGAAAGGGCTTCCTCTTCACTCACCACTAAAGCATATGAACAACATAAAGAGTCAAGCTGAAAGCTCCAAAAAGGGACAGAAGCAACAGAGAAAGCAAGGCTCTAAAAAGGATAGAAAGGGTTAAATCAATTTTTGAGTCTTAGATTGAAATCAATTGTAAAGCCAACCGAGGTTGGAATATTTATTTTTTAACAAATTGTATGTAGTTATGCCAATCTTCATCTGGAAGATGGTCACAGTTGTATTGAACCTCTTGAGAGTTTGACAAAAGTTCATTGGATGGTCCAATTAAGTTTATTAATGTCACAATTATGAATGCATTGTGGGTTTTTTACTTCATTCTTGTTGGAAAGTGTTTAAATTCGAGAAGTTACAGAAGGACATAAAGAATTAAGAGGACACGACCGATACAAGCGATACGGGAAATCGGAGAATCTTGGATTGCCCCTATCGCTTGCATCGGTCGTATTATCCATTTCATCGCTGTTGCTAGTTTTTATACTCGTGAGTCAAATCTTTACGCAAGGTCACTTCTTGAAGTCTCCCGCGGTAGTTTGCTAACACGACCGATGTAAGCGAAAAGGGCCATCCGACAATTTCAGATTGCACTAGTCGCTTGCATCGGTCGTCTTCACTTATCTCGTCTCCTCTGCTTTATGCCTTGAGACATGCTCTTCTAATATTGAAATACCAAACCTTGGATTGGAATTTGCACCAAGTTCTCCACTCTCTCTTATATTACTTGGTAGTTTGCATTTGTACCATGATAATTTCTCTCGCGGTAGTTTGCTAACACGACCGATGTAAGCGATAAGGGCCATCCGACAATTTCAGATTGCCCTAGTCGCTTGCATCGGTCGTCTTCACTTATCTCGTCTCCTCTGCTTTATGCCTTAAGACATGCTCTTATAATATTGAAATACCAAACCTTGGATTGGAATTTGCACCAAGTTCTCCACACTCTCTTATATTACTTGGTAGTTTGCGTTTGTACCATGATAATTTCTCTCGCGGTAGTTTGCTAACACGACCGATGTAAGCGATAAGGGCCATCCGACAATTTCAGATTGCACTAGTCGCTTGCATCGGTCGTCTTCACTTATCTCGTCTCCTCTGCTTTATGCCTTAAGACATGCTCTTATAATATTGAAATACCAAACCTTGGATTGGAATTTGCACCAAGTTCTCCACACTCTCTTATATTACTTGTTATGTGTACCATGATAATTTCTCTTGCATTACTTGAGGACAGAAAAGTTGGATAGAATCAAATTATTTAGCTGAGACTAGTGTGCACCTTTGATAGACTATAATTATTAAATTGAAATTAGATATTCAATTCTAGATCTCTTCTTCATCTAGAATTAACTTATGCAAGTTCCTGTATAATTATTTCTTAGTCATCAATTCACTCCTGCAAAAAAAAATCAATGGAAATATGAAATTAAGGACCTAAAAAATATCTAAGACATTTAAAATTAATAATTTAACACACATTGTTTGTAACCATCCTGCCAAGAAAATTCAATGGAAGTATCAATAGAAGCTTCTATTAGATGAAGATACATTATGTAAGAATGTCAGGGTTAACTTGTTACAATCTTAAAGGTTGGAACTTAATCACCCTTGGTGGCAGACAGCTTATACAAGATAATGATTTCTCTGATCTAATGTTAACTATTGCATCATCAATTGAGAATCTACACTGAGATGATACCTCATCAAGGTATTCTAGAAGCTCCCTTACATTTCTGAGATTCCAATTTGCAGTGACAATTATTTTCCTTGATTGAAAATCTGGATGAATCAATACTTCTAACTCAAATTCTGGACAGCTCTCCTCTGAGTCCAAGGCTATCCAAAGTCCAAGCTTTTTTTTCCACCTTCTATAGTCATATCCTAGAACCAGAGATTGTCGACATATCTGATATGAGATTGAAAGAGAATTGGGACTAACTTTACATAAAATAATGTCACCTAGCTTTTGAACTTCTTTGCTATCCCATTCCCTACCTAAAACATCATCAATCTCTGAAATAGGGACTCTCCTATTCAACCACATTGTTTTTGTTTTTTGTAATAACATGTTTTTAAAGCATGCTACAAAGACATGAATAGGCAAAAACCATTGAATCTTTATCCTTCTCGAAATTCGGCCTGCTGACATTGCCTTCTGGATGTCAAATTTAATTTTGCAGAGAAAACTTGAAACTGTTGAATGATCAGGAGCATCCCAATCTAATGAAGAGATGCAAGGACTAGGTACGTGTACAAGAATTCCATAAGAACTCCTCCCTGACGGCACTTGATAATCTGCATAATGGACAAATAACTCTATGCTATTGAAGAATTGAACAGATTTCTCTGCATACATGAGTTCTGCATATTCCTTATGAAGAACTATGAATGTTCCTGTTAAACATTCAACAGGTTGCCATTCCACAATATTGGAAGGAAAGATATCTGCAGTACAAAAACATATGTTTCATTATACAAAATCAACTTGAATGATAGAAGAGCATTGTCAAACTTCACTTACAGTACGAAGGGAATTGCAGATGATTTTCTAGAACAAGATCCTTAGCGGTGTACACATGCTGTACTCGTGCAAACCAACCGCATCTCTTCAATTTGAAACTGAGAATATGTCCCTTCCAATGGTTTCTTGTGTTGTCTCTTTTGGCACGCTTGACTTTATGGACACCTCTACAGCTAGGAAGCATAGTAACCTAGTCATTTACTTTCACAGAAAGAGGTTTCCACAAAGAATCCTCTCTTCTGTTGTAAACCTCACATGAAGTTACGCGATTGGAAGGACGACGAGAAGAAGAAGCCATTTGAACTTAGGAGAAGAAGAATGTTCAAAGCGAGAAACCAACGTTCACAAATTTTGGCAGTATTTATAGAAAAAAAGGCTTTGTACACGTGGAAACTTTTGATTTGATGTTAACCCTGTCGTTGAATGATCATGACATTTTGTGAACCCAAAAATATTTCGTATCTTCAAAAATCAATTCCTTCTTGGAAATTCGAGAATATGCTTTGTGTAGTGTGCAAAAGTATCTTTTTTTGCATCAAACCGAAAAATTGTACACTGAATACGAGACTCTTCATCACTTTAGTGGCGCTTTGAAAGAAAATTGTATTAAAAAAAGAAATTCTCCATACGGTTAAAAGAGACAGCAATGTTATATTCTTGTACACATGGAAAGACGCTATTTGTCAATTTCCTTAATCTCTCATTAGCAAACAGCCCCTTTTCGGCCGTTTTTCGCCCTAATGTGTAACACCTAAGAAGTATGTGTTTGTGCTCCCTATGTACTATGTTTTTCTTTGTATTTTAGAAAGCTTCTATGTAGAGTACTGTGTGCAATGCTTAGATCTCGGTTTTCTACTATGAGGATATCTTCATAAAGCTCTCGAGAAGGCACTGTGATGCATTGCTATCAAAATGCTTCACCCCCTTCCTTGTCTTCCTCCTCTGCCTCTTCCTCTTGAAGCTCTACCTCTTCATGCAAAGTTTGCTTGAGAGGTAGTACCTTCATCATCAAACTCTTTACCTTCACCTTTGCTATCCTTGTTGTTATTTTTATCTATATAGAGAGCAAATGTTTGATTACTTTTTGAGTTGTCTCCATTCTTCATAAGCTTTGCCTCATGTGTGAACAATTGTCCCATGAGGGTGTTGAAATCAAGAACCTGCATGTCCATGTAGAGATCCATGGCTATGGTGAAGGCTTCCCATTTTTCATCTACCTTTATTCCATTGATCACTTGCCTTATTATTTTCTCTTCATCAATAATTTCTCTAATGCTTCCAAGTTGGTTTGCTATGTCCTTCATTTTGGTCACAAAATTAGTCACACTTTGCTTGGGCATCTTCTTGAGTGTGGTGAATTCCCTCCATGGTTGATTCTTCCTTGCCTTGGTACCTGATGAGAAGAATGCTTCAAGAGCATTCGAAGTTTCTTGTGAAGTCTTGCAACTCGATGTGTGGAAGTAAAAAATTAGAGATTGAGTTTAGAATATATGACCTTGCTAGGGCATCCTTTGAACACCATGTGTTTAACCTCTCTTGTCCTTCTTGAGTTGGTTGACCCTTGCTTCTGAGGATTGGCATCATCTCATCTCTAGATATTTAACCATAGAGATTTCTCCCTTGAAGATAAGCTTCCATTCTCAGTGACCAAGCTGAGTAGTTTCCTTGATCCAATTTCTCTATGGATGAAGGAAATCCATCTCCCATGTTGATTAGTTTCTCTGATACCACTATGAGGAGATGGTGAAATAGGTTCCAGAGATGAGCTAGTGCTGCACAAAACCTGCTTTACACCTACCAATCTAAATTAAGCGATGATTAGTAGACTCATTTAGCTTCATAATGATGCATTTGGAATTCTTAACTCCTTTGGAACATCATTCCCAAATGTTTGCATCAAAATAGATAACTTGCATATGCAAGAAATGTGAAGAACCTTCTACTTTGGGAATAGAAGGTCTCAATAGTATGTTGAGGCTCACGTCGTGGCATGAATTGACTAGAGATATTTTGCACACATCTAATTGAAGTGCATAGATAACTTAAGCAAGTTATTCCATGAATTTAGACTTACCATACACTGAGAAATGAATCTGGCAAGTTAGGAGGGTCATCCTGACTTTTCAAGATGTAGAAGGTATGCACACACAATCACCTTCCTTACTTTATATCTCGAGATCTACGAAAGCAAAATTGATGAAAATTGGTATTGAAATAGTAGACACTTCAATCTAGCTATCCCAAGTTAAATTATAGCACACACAATCACCTTCCTTACTGTATATCTCGAGATCTACTTAAGCAAAATTGATGAAAATTGGTATTGAAATAATACACACTTCAATCTAGCTATCCCAAGTTAAAGTGCATACACGTAGAGAAATCAACTCCACAATATCACATAATGATGAAGATGCAATGGTGAATAGTAGATAGAAATGTATTTGGAAGAATGTATCAAAATGTAAATGCTATTGAACATATGATACAAGGGAAGTGTAGTGGACTACACATAATTAGTGTGAGATCAATGTATGCTCAAGTTTGTAGGTCAATGCCTCTCATAATGGCTCTCTTATCTCGTGACTAAAAGTATATGTATTTATACACATGTGAAGAGTTTAAATTTGAATTTCCCTCACCTAAAAGGGATCCTACACTATAGGGATGATTTAACTTGATTCTTCCTACCACATGAGTTGTGGGTTTGGCTTCCTATCTTCACGAAATTCCTTCTACTTTCTGTCCTTTAATTTTATCCAAGATAAATACAATGAGTTTGACTAGAATAGGTTCTGATGTATGGCTTCATGTGAGAGGATAAGTAATATACATAGTCCTTATGTGTTAGCAATGCACTTAGGCTTGCTAAATTTACCAACACACCGTGCCCCCAACCTCCTCATGCAACTGCTATTAGTGGGGGAGACCAAGGGAGGAGGAGAAACCCTCTTCTCTCACTCCCACTTTTGTTACATGCATATAGTGGCTACATATCCAATATGAAGCATGCTTCTCTACCTCATGCAAAACACATATATGATAAAAATTCCTTGCATACTACCATAGATGAGGCCATGATAGTTGAGCAAGATGAGGAGCCAAAGCAAAGTATTTGGAGGACCACATGGAGCAAAAGAAGCAAAAGAGGAATTGGTAGTGATGTGTTTGAACACACTTAGTACTGTCATGGCACTTTTTTCCCTCTTTAGAAGATTTTTTCCCCCTAGCTTGTATACACACCTATAACCCTAATGGGTCACTTCTCTTTGTACATTTTCTTGGTAATAAAATCACTATTGTGTTGTTGTCCAAGCTTCTTCTCCTTCCTTATGTTTTTTATATGTTTCCACAAACCTCAAACTCCAACAATTGGTACCAGAGCAGGTCACGGCTTCATCTAGGGTGTCAGCAAACCCCTCCATTCACAATCTTAGAATCACACAAAAATTGCTGAGCATACTCAAGGCAATTACAAGTTCAAAATAGCTTAGACAAAGATAGACATAGATTGAGAGATAGAGAACTTAAAATCTCATATTTTCCAAGAGATGTTGTTACAAAGATGGTGAGTTCCACCCATACACTCCTAATGTGGAGCTTAGATGGAAATCTAAATAGACTCTAGATGAAGGGCTTACAAGTGTGCAATGATCTATAAAGATATACATCGACCATGCTTATATAGCTTTTACATGGGGAGTTGGTATAGATAAACATAGTCAAAAGATACAAAATAGTCTGCAAAATATACAGTCTAATAATATCTCCGCGTCTAGAAGTCCTATTGTCTTGACCCTATGAGCTAGGGGGATAGCCCGCTTAGACCTTGTACATGGGGGCAAGGACTCCTTTGCACTCCCCCATTAAGGTTCTATGGGGAAATTTTGCGGTGTCACAAGGCCTTTTTTTGCCTTGAATGGCAACCTAGTGGCCCAAAAGTTTAGGCTCTACCTAACCTAATGGCTAAGCTCATTAAAGATCATCCATTACCATCAACTGTCACACATAGACCTCATCTAACTTGGAAGTTAGGGTTCCACAAATGTTGAATCTCTCACAATGGCTTCTGCTCATAGTGGGGACCTTACAACATAGAGCACCATAGATCATTTGTGGTCACTTGAGGGTGGAGTATTCATTATATCTACCACCCCCCTCAATGTCCACCATGCACTGAACTACCTCCTTCATTTGATGTCGAGATCTGGAAAGTGTCGATGAAGTTGCTCTCTCCCAAGAGCCTTGGTGAAGGTGTCTACTCCATTTTCTTTAGTTGGACAATAGCTTATCTCCACTACATGGTGCTCAATCAACTCATGCACATAGTGATACTGAATTTCTATGTGCTTGGTACATACATGGAAAACAAGATTCTTGGTGATGGCAATGCAAATTTGGTTGTCACACTTTAACCTTATAGCCTCTTGTCCTTGTATTCCTATTTGCCATAGGATCCTCCTCAATCATACTACTTCACATGCTACAAGACATGCTGCTTTTTACTCACCTTTATCAAAAGATAATGCTATAGTAGTTGCTTCTTATTACTCCAAGAGAAAATCCTAGATCCTAAACAAATGCAATATCCAAAAACTGATTTCCTAGTATCAATATCTCCTACCCAATTTGAATCACAATATCCAATGAATGCTTCTTCATAGAGAATACCACAATCAATGATTCCTTTCACATAGCTGAGTATTTGCATGCTTGCCTTCTAATGAGTTTGACAAGGCTTATTAGAGAACCTGCTTACTACTCCAACAATATAGGAGATATCTGGTCTGGTATTACACAAGTAGATGAGACTTCCATCTAATTTCCTATATCTTCCAATACCTATAGGAGATGAAATACCTTCAATAGATAATTTTATGTTTACCTCCATAGGTGTAGAAATCTCCTTGCAATTCTCCATGTCAAATTTCTTCAAGTACCCTAGGAAGATATGTAAGCCGCCGGAAAGGAACTCATAAATTTTGTAATATATATTCTGAAAAGTCGCACGCATGATGTAAAGGCATAGCGCAAAGTTGTAACCCTTGAGAGATTAATGAAAAGAGTCGCATGAAGCAGAAGGTGTAATCGCCCGACTGTTTGTCTAGGCGAGGGCCGAAGGTGAAGCGTTGTTGCCAAAACTCTGTGTAATCTGAGTTTGTTGTCAATTCTGTTGATTAAGTTAAATCATTAAGTCAAGTTAATGAAGTATTATGTAAATTGATTAACACGATAAGTGAAGAAGTTATACAATCAGCTGTCGAGTGTGGAAGTGTGTTGAAGAACGTATTCAAAACAGTATTGGAAGATAATCCAAGTTAGCGTGTTAGTTCAATGAAATAGTATATTCTTCATCTATAGATTGCGAAAAATACAAACAGGGCCTCTGTCTTATAGACCTCTAACCATCCCAAGAACCCAAAATTGAATTAAACTTTAAACAGATAACTTAATCCGAAGTTGAAGTTTTAACACTGGCACCGTCTGTGGGAAATGGAGTAGTCGTTTGCATAGAAGATTAAAGATTGATTAAGAATTCTTTGATATATGCCGGTAACACGTTTCGACGAATCATACCCCAATTACCGCAGAGATCAACATCCCTGGGCAGTTCCAAACTTATTAGGAACACCCCCTGGTGGTATAAGTGCAGGACAATTAAGTCCAGTTGCAGAAGGATCAGTTCAGCCAGCCAGTGGCAATTCCGATGGTAGTTCGGTAGCACACGAGGAGAATCCGGTGCGAGTCCGGTACCTTTTGGAGAAAGTACGGTGATTTCTAGTTGTACAGAGGCGTAGTGTGGAGATAGTTCTGCATCATCCGGTCAGAATTCGGTCGCTTTCGGTGATAGGTTCGTGTTATCCGGTGAGACATTTCTGGTGACAGTGCAGTCTAGTCCGGTGAGAATTCGGTGAGTTTCGGTGAGAGTTCGGTATTACCTGGTGGTGATTTGTAGCTTTTCGGTGAAACTACGGTGCTGTTTGGTGGACACTTATTGCGTTCACCATTTTTTGGTGCACGTTTAGCTAATTTCGACAGTAAAGTGGAGGAAGGGCTCATAGATTTGGAGTTAAGCAATCGGTTCAATGACATTTTAGGACCGAAAAGTGAGCAAGTTGACCATACAGTCCAGGAAGATCAAGAGATACCTCCCCAAAATTCACGTAACAACAATGCCAACAACAACAGCACCATGAGTAAATCACAACAACAACAACAACAAACACCGCCACAACCGCAACCACAACATCCACAGCAATAGGTTATCCCACCATGCTTGGTACCAGCGGGGGTAACATACACCAAATTTGGAGGTTTTCCGATGGATGCCGATGCGCATGTGCAGACCTTTGAGATTAATTATGTAGTTTTGAATTACCCAACAGACCCTACGTATAAAGCTATTGTGTTCCAGTCGACTCTGGTTAATGAAGCTGCATGATGGCTAACCAAATATGATTTGAACCACTTTTGACAGTATGATGATGTGAAGGATGCATTTCTGCAACGATTTCGGTTAAAGAAAAACCAAGCCAAAATTTTTTACTACTTACAGAATAATAGGCAGAAACCACACCAAAATGTACACGATTATGCCACGCTATTTCGGACTCATTTATGGTAGTTGCCACCAGCGCATGCTAATTTACCAGATGACGTTATCACTCAGTGGTTCATCAATGGATTAAAGCCCCAATTGAAGCAGATTATGATCATACGGTGTGTGGGTGGAATGACTTTGGATGCCGTAATAGCTATGGCATTACAATTAGAAAACAAAGTGGGCAGATTCACCGAAGATCTAGAGTGGCTGAAAACATCCTGGCAATCCAACGAGGATCCTTTGAAATAAATATACTATACCAAATGCAAAAATCCATGGCACAGCAGCTCAACATGCGCGCTGAATCAAATGTATTGTGCCATTTGCCATACAACAGACCACACCATAGGGACTTGCCCGTATAATGCAAAAGTACAGAACAGAGAAGCTGTTAATACCATCATTCAGGAACAAGGGGAACCGGCCAGCCATTATGTACCACCACAGATGAGGAATATCCCGTATTAGGGATACAGGAATTATCAAGGAGGATGGTCAAATAATTTTGGACAAGCTCGATGGAATGCAGGTCCATCAGGAGAAGGTGCATCTCCTCCACATCCTAAATGTCATTTTTGTGGTGAAATCAGGCATATCCGAAGATTTTGTAAAGATGCAGCTGAGTATGACAAAAAGAAAAAAGAACGACAACATTTGATGGCCAATATGGTGTACATCTCAGCCGTGGATACGCAAGCAGTAGTGGTCCAAACACATTCCAAAAAATAATTACAACCAGCTGTCGAGATCTTTGAACCAGGAATTCGTGAACAACAGAAGGCGTTCACAAAGGCAAGCAAGTGGGCTACGCAAGAACAATCCATATTTCTTGACCCAGTTCCGGTGATGCAGCAAAGTATACCGTCAGAAGTACCAGAAGGGCGACATCTGACTCATACAGTACTAGAGTCCACACCGGAGACTGTACCGGAAACAACCAAAACTGATTCGGTGTGGCATGTGCTGTCCAAGGCATCAATTACCTTGCCCTTGGGTCAATTATTGGCTTTGGTCTCGGGAGTGCGTCAACAGTTCGAGCAGCAGGTCAGTCCAGGACCCTCGAGTGTTCCCACAACAGCCACAATCCAACCGGAATTGGACACAATGGTGGATCATATAGTACCACTGATTACGGTACAGTACAAAAATCACAAAATCACACAAGTCTTAATTGATGGTGGATCTGGTGTCAACATTGCAATAGCAACACTTTGCAAACAGCTGGGGTGGATGCAAATTGAACCTGTTCAATTCTTTGTATGCATGGCTGATCAATCTCGAGTCCATCCGGTGGGCTTGGTGCGAGATATTCCAATCACTCTACAAGGTTCTATTTTCAAAATGACCTTCGTTGTGCTGGATTTACCAGACTCTAGCTTGGACTACAATCTACTCTTTGGACGTCCCTGACTAAAACAGGCTAAGGTAGTGCAAGACTGGTCAGCGCATGAATTAGTCTTTAAAAATAATCACCAGAAATATGTTGTCCCATTGGATGATATGAAATCTTGTAATGCACATGCACGACCGTATTTAGCGGAGCCTATACACATGTTGGATGGTCTCTCCGACGATGAAGAGTAAGCTTTCCTTACAACCAACAAGGATCTGATGGCACTTGGCACTGTAGATTTACAAACGGTGGTTGAAAACTGGAGTCGGGCAGCCTGCACGATGGTACCTTTGACCGGTGAGCATGAGTCGAGTACAAAACGAACTTTGGATGAGTTGATGCTCCAACAATTACTCCAGTCCCGAGACGATTTGGAAAGGCCCCGATAGTTCTATGTACCGGAATATCAGCTGATCACCTGCAATTTAGGTGACCAAACCAACCCACGACCCATAAAAATAAAGGCCGGACTATTCGAGACTTTCCAAGAGCACCTGTTGCAGCTGCTATGAGAGTTCGCGGATGTGTTTGCATGTGATTACAGGGACATGAAGGGGTTGGACCCGCGGATTTATCAACACAGAGTGGTGCTGAAACCGGATGCGAGACCCATCAAACAACCTAGTTACCAGATGAATCCTAACTATGCAGCACAAGTTAAAGCCGAACTTGATCGATTGTTGAAGGTGGGATTTATTGTGCCTATTGAGCATGTAGAATGGATCTCTCCCATTGTTATAGTTCCAAAGAAAAACAAGCAGCTTCAGATATGCGCGGACTACCGAAAGCTCAATGCTGCAACCGTACCTGATCTGTTTCCGTTGTCGTTCTTGGATACCATGTTAGACGACGTGGTTGGTAGGGAGATGTATTTCTTTCTAGATGGATACAGTGGTTACAATCAAGTCCAAATGGCAGAGCAGGACATACCCAAGACTGCATTATCACAAACTTGTTGGAAGTGAGGTAGGCCCTTAGGCTCATGTCACAGGTCCATGGTTCCATAGTTCCAGTCATGTACAACATTAATTCCAGCAATCTTCCATATTGACAAAACATGAACATACCACAACTTAATCATACAGATGATGAGACAAAGATAGAGAAAGAATAGACGTCATGTGTAAGGTGTTACGTAAGCCATCGCTTACTCATAGTATCATATATACCAATGTTCAATGTACAATGTGGGAGCAAAACTCTCAACCACTCTATGTGATGAGAAATAGATGAATGAGTGAATGTACAATGTAACAAACATATTCAATGTGTGAGCAGTAATCTGAATATACATGAGATGTGTGACCTAATAGGTTATAGAAGAGTGAATAACTCTCTCGATTGGATTCGTGAGCCTCCGGAGGGAATTGATGATACAACACCAGCCATCTATGCAGCACAGACAATACAGGATGATCAACAGGAATTACTGGTACCCTCTTCTTACTATGACACCTTGCTTCTGTTCTTGACTAGTGGATGTCCGCTTGGTATGATTTCTTCAGCTGCTAGATGAAGACTAGCCACGTACAGTCGACGCTTTCGGTTGATTGTCGGGCAATTATATTACATGGATCACTCAAGAGTACTACTCAGATGTGTCTCCCCACATGAAATTGCTTCCGTAATTACAATGGCTCATTCTGCTCCAACCGGAGGACATTTTGCGGTTGACCTGACTCACCAGAAGATTCTACAGAGTGGATTGTGGTGGCCCACTATGTATCGTGACATCACTAAATATGTACAACAGTGCAACGAGTGCCAGCATTCCGGTCAACCTTTACAGCAACACTACTTTCCGCTTCAACCCGTTGTGCCTCTGGAACCCTTTCAAAAATGGGGTTTGGATTTCATAGGACCAATTACACCTCCGGTGACAAACACCAATAACAGATATATTCTGACATGCACAAATTATGCAACTAGATGGGCCGAAGCATGGGCTCTCTGATCAGCTATAGCGGCTACAGTTGTTAAATGCTTAATGAAGGATATCTTTCCACGTTACGGGTTACCTTTGGAGATAGTAACTGATCAAGGTACGCACTTTGCAAATACATTAATGCAAGTGCTTACGAAAACATTCCAGATTGTGCACAAATTCAGTTCTCCCTATTACCCACGAGCAAATGGACCTGCCAAGAGTACCAACAAATCTCTCTTAAACATCTTGAAGAAACTGGTGTTAGATTGCCCAGAGAGATGGGACCAATTTTTACCTGTTGTACTATGGGCTTATCGTACCACATACAAAGTGGCGATCGAAACAACTCCTTTTAAGTTGGCATATGGATTGGAAGCGATTGCTCCTATGGAACTGGTGGTTCCCAGTCTGCGTGTGGCCCTTGAACGGAAGCTATTATCGAAAGAATCTTTCCCCTTTCGATTGGAGGCCTTACAGTCCTTGGATGAATAGCGTCTGGAGAGTTTCCTGGTGCTGCAGGAAGTGCAGCTTCGACAAGCCAAAACCCACGATCGTTTTCTCAAAACCCCCATGTTTACGGTAAACCAATTAGTCCTCTTCTATAATGCTAAGTCTAATAGATCCGTCAGAAAATTTAAGCTACGATGGTTCGGTCCATACCGGATTGTTGAACAAGCGGGACCCACAACTTTTTGGTTATCCACCTTAACTGGTCACCTTCTCCCTAAAGTGATTAATGGTTCGAAGCTTCAACCCTACTATCCGTCGTCTACCACCTCATGAGGTGTCTTCTGTATTTTTACTCTTTTACGCTTGTGTTGCTCTAGCACAATGGTGAGAACCATGTTAAGAAGCTCCACCTCCTTAATTTCAATCCGCGGAAGAGATAGGAGTGATATGAAGATCGTGAACGTGAGATGAAGTGAGAGTGAAAGTGAGAAGCGTAGAGATGCACACACACATACACACACACAACGAAGAGACAAGCAAGACACAATGGAAGGTGAGAAATCAACTCTATTACTCAAGAACACTCTTACAAGCTCGAAATAGCTATAAGCTCTTCTCTACTCAAACAAGCTAACCTCAAAAATGAGCTCTCTAGCTCTTTTTATAGATTCTAGGCTAGTTTTGACCATTTTCACATCTAGTGACCGCCATAGTTAAAAAATAGGTTCTAGGCGCTATTTGAAAGGGTAAACGGTATCTAAAAATAACCAAAATTGGTGCGCTTATTCTACCTAAATTCCTCAAGCTCGAGGACTCCTCGACTTGCACAAAATGGAGCTATAAATTACAAAAAGGGTTTTTCTATGTTACATATAGTACAAAAGTGATGAAAATCACTATTGGAGGTTTTGAAAAGTATTTATAAAACATACTTATTTGAAAAAATGATTCGACTGACTCCCTGCTCTGTCTTTACATGCTTTCGTGTCTTCTATGCCTTAGGCTACTGCCAACACCCCCCTCCCTCTCGCTTCTGTCGTCCTTGACAGAACCTTGTTGTGTGGTCTATCGGATGTAATTCTTTAGGAGGTCTTGAGCGAGGGTGTGTTCTGATATGCGAATTCCTTGGTCCAGATTTGCCTCGAGTTTCTCCCAATTGATTGGTTCTGGTTCGTTTGATGGCGGGATTCGATAATGCGTGGAATATACCATATGTTCACAGGCAAATAATTGAAGTAAATGCGTAGGCCTGTTGATGAACACTTCGGAATGATATTCCCAGAAACCGGTTGTGAACATTTCTTCGAAAGTCTGCTTGTAGCATGTCGGTAAGTATTTAATTCTGCAATGCCAGGCGTAACACACCTGTAGCGATGGCGTTGTACTCATATCATATGCAAGATCTAGATTGCCATGCTCGAAGCCCGGGGTGTTTACATGAGGTGTCTTAACACGGCGGAAGACTTTGAAAACCATCTGCATCATGTCAAAGATTTTGACAGTCATGTGCGCTGCTACATCGTCCATATTTTTAAAGCAAGGGAGCCAGTGGCGAATCATTGCCATCATGTATCCAATTGTGGTGGTCCTATTGGTGGAGTGAAGTACGGGTAATTCAACCAATCCTGGCATTGCTTGTTGTTCTGTACCTTAATCGCAAATGCCTTCCAGGAGCGATGATGTGGCACTGGTCCCCAACATGGGTTGTAATTCAAGTGCAGAGGTGCCTTAATCCAAGTACTCATCATCTCTGGATATTTATGTAATAAATCCTTGCGCCAATTTGGTTGATAGATATCTCCTTGTTATGCATCTGTTGGCAAATCGTCAGGCTCAAACTGGGTAGTGTGAGAGGGTTTCTTGCATGTTTCTTTCTCTATGGCTAGCTGATATTCTGCCATTAACATAAAATAAGGTTTATATTGTAGCTCATGCCCAGATATGTATATGCGAGGGGCCAAATGAGCGAATAAGGAGACTGTAAAATTCTTTCTTCAATCATTGCCATGGCATGTAACTGCGCCTCTACTCGTGTTGAGTGGGTTCTTCCAAGTTCTTCAAGCGTCTTCATCCATGTAGGAGTTGGAAGTTCGAAAGTCGTCTGGCCTTCAGCCATGACGCGTCCGCCTAGGATGGGTTGAGGTTCATATGCTTCTTCAAAGGTTTCTTCCACCGGAATAGTCACTGTTTCTTCTTGTCCTGGTAGTTCCGGTGGGGAGTCTGGCCTTGGGGGTGCTTCATAGACTGCTATCTGTGATTGAAGAGTGATTACCTGGGCCTGTAACGCGTTGAGTTCCTCTAGGATGTCAAGAGATGGGTCCGCAGGGGCTGGTAGTCCTTGTGGTACAGGTGCTCTTAACTGCAATATCTTGTGTTCTTCCTTGAGATTTTGGAATTCCTCGTTCATGTTGTCGTATTCATCGAGCAATCTGACATGATCATCTAGCAACATTTTCATCGATTCTGAGGGCACGGCTTTAAAGCGACTAGGGCTTAATAGTTGGTCTGGTTGATCTAGGGCAGCTTCCAAATTCTCTCTGTTCCATTCTTGTAAATGCTGGTTCTCTTCTTTCGCTACTGCCAAGTGATGTCTTAGTAAGCCCATGTTCCTAGTTAATGTTGCGTTCTGAATAGTCTGGGCCCTTAACATGTTATCGATATCTATGACGGCCTCTTTTGTCTTTTCTTCACTTTCTAGTTCAAGTTTATGATAAGCCTCTCGTAGCTCTTGATAGCGGGTGTTCAATGAGGCATTCTCGATGGTCAGTGAATTGAGCTGCGACTGTAAATCATTGGTTGTCTTCTGCAGCGTCTGATAATTAGTTCCAAGAGATGTGAACTCATCTCTTACTTGTGTCATGCATGTGAACATCTGTCAAAATGCAGTGTCTATGGTGGGTGATAATATTAGTGACGGAGTGAATGCAATTGCGGTGTGTGTGGGTGTCGATGCAAAGGGAAAGGGAAACGGGGGCGGGAATGTGGATGGAGTGGTGATTGTGGAAAATTGTGATGCGCCTATTTGTGGTGGTGCGGTGGGTGGTGAGATATCCATGTCACTGGATGTGGTATCAAGTGCGGTGACTGTGAATAGTGGGGTGACAGTGGGTGCGTGCGTGGGTGTAAAAACAGGATTTACAAAAGTTGAAGAGTAATTTACAGAGGGGTTCTCTTGGACTGCTTGGTGGAAAGGGGAAAGAGGAATTACAGTGGGTTGAGGGGGTGAGACTAGGGAGAAGGTTAGTGGAGGTGGAAATGGAAAAAGGTTTCTTGGCGGTGTGGGGAAGGACGGGAAGGATGGAGGGAAAATTAGACTGGATAGAAAGGTGGATGTTCAAGGAGGAAAACTAGGTTGGGTGGGTGCGGGAATTGTGGGAGGAATGGAGGTAAGGAAGGCTTCTGCTACTTTACCGTGGAAGGAGGTGGATGTTCTAGGAGAAGGAGGATGTATGGGGGAGACTGGATGGACGGGAGGTGAAAGAGGAGTGGTTGGGGTGGCGGGTACTTCGGTTACAGCGGTGGTATGGACTGTAGTAGTGTGGCGCGGGGAGTCCATGAGGATCGCTTCTTTGGCTATAGATCTTTCAGGAATTAGGCGTGCTTCCCTAGCTTGTTGGGATGACTGAGCACCTGTCGGCACACGAATGTATTCGCCTGGTTTTGATAATATTCGTACTCGTTGGGGGTCATATTGCGGAAGTGGTTTTCTCTGCAAGTATCTTAAGGCTTCGTTAGATCCCACTGATTTGACAAGTTCCTTGAAGCCTTTGATGTATACTTCTTCAAAATTGCCTGTGACAAGTTCTTGTTCTATCATCGCTTGGCTCTCTTCCTCAGTCAACTTCTTACACGCCCAAACTTTCTCCATAGTACGATACAACTTTTTAATGGCCAGCGTATAAGCTGTAGCTTCAAAGGTTTCCTCTTCATGTGTGCTGGTGTCGCCTTGGGTCTCGGTTTGTTGTCCATGTTCGTCTGTTTGCACATTCTCTTGGGAGTCACGAGTGCCTTGGCTGGCTTCATCGTCGCCTTCATCATCATCTGTCTCTGTTCTTTTGCCTTCTAAGCTAGATACTACTTGTCCTTGTTGTTGATCAGGTGGAGGGGTCAGGTAGCTTGGACGTTCGTATTCTTGAGAGAAGATCTGTCCTTCTGAAAACTGAAATTCATTTGAGAAAGCATCTGGCATTTCAAAGTCAAATGTTGTATCTATGGGTTCTGCTTCCATGTTGGGTGTCGGAAAAGAAAATGCTTCTGCACCAATAATGGTGGGAGCTTCTGCTGCAGTGGTGGTAGGTTCCTGGACTGATGTTACCTGTGAGGTAACTGCACTGGTAGTGCCTTCTGTAACGATAGGTCGTGACAACCGTATGCGAATGGGTTGTATAGGAGTAGGGGCTTCTGTAGGAGACTGTTCTGGGGAGGGTTGCGGTGAGGGTGATTCTGGAACTTGTAGGCAGGGACTAGTTCCTCTCATGCGCTTTCCTGCTCATGCTTTGCTAGCTTTCCTAGCTTTCTTTGCTATCCCCTTGAATGCTTTCAACTCCTCACTTGTCAATGCACGTTCTATCGGCAATTCATAGGCCAAACACATGTATACAATTCTCGTAAGAGTGCAACATCCATAAATTGGTCAAAAGAGAGTACAGAGGCTTGGCTATGATTGCATACATGTGTATGAATCGTCTATAATAACCACAATGACCCATGAATGCCTGTACTTCTTTTACGTTAGTTGGTCTAGGTAGATCTGCAATTACCTTCACTTTTTCTTCATCTGTCGAAATTCCATTCTTTGACACAATGTGTCCTAGAATTTTGCCTTGTTTGACCATGAAAATGCACTTTTTTGGGTTCAGACAGACCTGATATTCTCGACTATCAAATATTTGTCTTAACTCTGGGATATGTGTCTATCTTATATTTGAGTGAGCACATAGGTCATCGACATAGACTTCCAAATTCTTGCGTAAGAATTCCTTGAAAACGTGACACATGAGTCGCTGGAAAGTGCCAGGTGCATTTGTCAAGCCAAAGGGCATCACACAAAATGCAAATATGCCCCATTCTGTGGCAAAAGCTGTCTTGTGTTGATCTTCTGGAGCAATGGCTACTTGATTATAGCCTGAAAAACCATCAAGAAAGCTGTAAACTTCCTTGCCCGTAACTCTTTCCAATAGGTGTTCCGTGATAGGAAGAGGATAACTATCTCTAATCGTGGCGGCATTAACTTTTTTAAGGTTAATACACACACGCAATTTTCCATTCTTCTTGGGCATGACCACAATGGGGGATACCCATTCGGTATGCTCAATTTCATAAATGAATCCTGCTTCTATCAAACGATCTATTTCCTCTTTAATCATCGCAACGTAGCTATCATTGTACGTGTACGGTTTCTGTTTCGTAGGTTTCGCATCTGGAGTCATAGGGATTCTATGAGAACATATATCCGGGTCTACGCCTTTCAAGTCTTTGTAACTCCATGCAAACACGTCTCTATATTTGTGCAATAGGGCAACTAACTCTTCTTCTTCTTCATTTGTCAAATCAGGCCCTATGTATGTACATTTTTCTTCTTCTCCTTCTATGGCAACTATTATTTTTTTGGCTTTCTCTCGATTGTCATATACTTCTCCAACGTCAGCTTTTTTGTTAGGCATTTGTACCATGATTCATCTATCTTCTATTTCATACTTCTTGAAGTTCTCAGGAACCTCAAACAAAGATTCTTCTTCTTCTGACCTGGTTTCTTTCTTCTTTCTTTTCTTACCTTCACTTTTAGTGGTCACTTGAGTGGCTAATCTCACCTCATTCATAATTTCTTCGTGTTTCTGGGGGTGAGCTTCTACTTCATAGAAATATTCTTCTTCTGATGCAAAGGGTGAATCCATAATAATTGACTCTAGATCAAAGTCACTTGCATCCTCGAATGCATCAGTGCTAGATTCACATTCTTCTATAATTGCATCACACATGATTGGCTCTATAGTGAAAACTGAGATGTCATAGCCATCCTCGTCACAGTGGGGTGTCCATTGTTCTTCATTGATGGCTACATCCATGGTTGCTAAGATTTCTGCCCAACCATGGGGTTTGAACTCTTCGTCTGGAAATACTACAGGTGCATAAGCTGGGTCTTGAAGGGTTCGTGGATGTTGTTCTGCACCTAAGGTTCTGGCTTCTAACCATTCTTCCTCTTGTTTGGCTACCTTACACATCCATAGATGAGTGTCCTCGTGCAACCATGAGGGGTCTGACTCTAATGAATGTACCGATTCCGTTTCTTCTTGTGTCTTATGGATGTTATTCCATTGTATTGGGGGTACATCTCTATGTGAATAGCCTTTAAGATTGACTTTTGTAGTCACTCCTAAATGTTGCAAGTACAAAGCGTTAGTTCCCTAATCTTGTACAATTTGCAACTGACGCATGAATGGTCGTCCTAGAATCATCTCGTAAGCATGATTTTTTGCAAAATCACAAATGGAAAAGGTATGCTTGAACTCCACACCACAAGTGGTGAGAGATATGCCTTCTAGTAAGCCTAATGGTTTTTCTATATGTCCGTCAGCCATTTGTAGCTTCATCCCGGTTGATCTCAATGTTGGCTTACCCCAACGTTTCCATAAAGCGGTAGTAGCAATGGCTACTCCAGCTCCTGAATCTAATATGGCTTTCGTGGTGTAGCCCTGATGGGTTATAGGAAGATAAGTGTTACCTTCCTCTCCTTTGCTTACATCTCCGATCCTTTCTATGGGTATCTCTGGTACCTTCTTGTTTGTTCCTGTTTGTGAGGGAGTAGTAGCAACCTCAGGGAATTGATTTGCTACATGTTTCCACAATTCTGGTTTAACCTTCAACAATTCCTCTAGAGTGAGATTACATTGAACTTTGGTGTTCTTTACACTTTCGTGTTTCTAGGGATTACTGATTCTTCATTCCTCACTATTATCATGGGTGCTCTCATACTAATAGACTTAGCTTCCCAAGGTCCTGTGAACTGAGGTAATTCTTGCAACGAATTGGATTCAAAACCTGTGTGTTTACTCAGTTGCTCTTCCTCTACATCATCGTAAATAGAGGGGATATCTTGGGGAAATTGTTCCTGCAAGTCGTCTATTTCTTGAATAGGAGGATGGGTTCCTTGTTCTTTTCTCCACTTCTCTTCTTGGATTTCTCTTAGAAATTCATGTGAATATCGGTCCTTCTTTTAATCTGGCTTGATATGCACGAAACATCATGTCTAGGTTTTCTGGTATAGATTCTGCTAAAACCGATCCTGGTCTCTGAGCTAGGTTCTCTTGATTCGGTTCTTGCGAAGTTAATTCTAAGATTTTGGCTCTCGATTCCTTCAAACTACCTTTCAACTCAGTTATCTTTTTACGCCACTTTCTCTTGATTCTTTCTCTGGAATCTTTCCAAGATTTCGTCTTTTTAGTACTGCTAGATTCTCCAACTTCACTAGTTATGGCTACTTTCTCAGCATTAAGCTGTTGATTTTGTAAGAGCGCGTAGGCTCTTGTTATAGCTTGGATAGACACATATGTAGGTTTGGATCCATCTGCGTTGTGCACGATACCTATCATGTTGATTGGTGTCACATTTGAAGCATTAGCAGGGTTCTTTGGACAATCTTTGATGATATGTTCTTTACCACATTTGGCACAAAAGCCTTGTATGTTATAGTACTGTGATTGTCCTGCTATCAAAGGATGTGGACAATCCTTTATGAAATGGTCTCCTTGGCACCTAAAGCATGGTCCTCTAGGGCCCTGTGGTCTTTGTTGTCTCAATTGGGGCCGCGGATTCGGGTTTGTGTACATCACATTAGCATAGTCAAGCTCCCAACTAGGTTCCAATGGTGGACTATCATATTGATATGTTTCCACATGTTCTGGTGACTCTGAGTAGTATGTGGGTGGACTATCTACATGAGTAGAGTCAAAACTGTTTGAGTTCAGATCACTGTCAGTAATTAGGGGTGAAACGAGAACTAAAGCTCTATTGAGGTTCTCTTCTGCAGTAGCATATTTAACTGAGATGACATTAGCTGGTGGGGGTGGCTGTTGAGCTAAAACAGGTTGAGGTCTCTATTGAGTCTGATAAGGATAGTTCTGAAAAGGCCTGTAGTAATGAGGCTGGGTATTATACTGGCCTTGATACCTACCTGGCTGTGCGTATGCTTGCGGGTAGTTCTGTCTCACTATTTGTTTGTTGTATGGGTAGTCTTGAGCCGTATGATTCATGTATCTTCTTTCAATCGTGCAATATTGGCCACTATGGTTGGCTTGTGTTTGTGTTGCATTGGGACACACGTTTGCCATATGATCACCACCACAGGTGTAACAAAGTTTGTTTGTTGTTAACCTAGGCATCTGTTTGCTAGAAACTCCTAGTTTTTGGGCCACTTTTTATGCTAGGTCCTGTGAAGAGAGATGGTGGATGCAATCCAAAGATGAGTAGGTGCCGCTACAACCAGCTTCACACCAGCCAACTGAGACTTCAGAGTTGATTAGTAGACCCTTTGAGCTTCCTAAATCCACCAAAATATCAGCCAAGTACTTTGGAACATGTATCCCAAAAGTTTAAGTCAAGACCGACAAGTTGCGAAATGACTAGCTCCCAAAACTTGCTATTTTTGGACATACACCTGCTGGAAAAAATGAACAGTGCTCTCAACCTGGAAGGAATTAGAAAAATTCCTTTTGGGCATAGCAAATAGACTTAGCAAGCTTCCTATTCCAAGTTAAAACACTTCAAATGATGGACTGAGCACTGAGAACAAGTTTCATCAAGTTCTGGAACATTCCCACAATTCTCGGGGCTCTGCAGAGATAGACCAGTAAGCAGTAAAATGCAGATATCTCCAAAAGTATAAATCCAATGACCTTGAAAATTTATAGGTAGAAACTAGACAGTAAGAGCTATCCAACGCACTTTAAAACACTGAAAAATGTTCAGTAAGACTCGAGATATGACCTTCTGAAGTTACTGCTCTGAGTGAGTATAGCAGAGAACAAAACAGAGAGGTAGATGATAATAAATGTATAGATTCACATATGATTACAACCACATTGGCAATGAATCTTTGCACAATGGGAGTAGAATGATAGAGCTATGGAGTAAGCTCTTCAATCTCTACAAAATGACATGAAGTGGTCACGTACAAGGCTTACTTATCGCCTCTTCCTTCTTGCTCCTTTTATAGCTATTCTTGGAGGGAGTTTTGAATTCGAATTCGAATGGCTCCACCTAAAAGTGATCCCCAAAGTTAGGAGAGATTCCCTCAGCTCAAAAATTCGTGATTTTGGTAGTTGGAGCCACGAATTTGCTTTTACATCATGGATGAGGTAAGCCATCCTTTTACTTTTTTCTTTTTCCATTTACAAGAGATAAAATGTACTCTTTTACAAGAGGTGTTCACATGACTACTCATGTGACTTACAAATGAGGATAATATCAAGCATATCAAGCATATCAAGCATGTAGGCTTGGGCAAAATGCACCAACAGGTCCTCTATCGAACTAGACAATTTTGTGGATGCTAGAGATGAACAATCTGAGTCCTTGTAGACCTTTGAGAGTTCCAACTCATCTCCAAGGTTGTCCTCAATGTCTATACAAATTCTTACACACTGCTCTAGTGTTCTAGGTTCCTTTAAGTATACATAGGAGCGTAGTTTAGAGCTCAATAGGCCATCTAAAAACAATGATACTTGCTTGGCCTGTGAGGGTAACTCTTGCATTGGACATCTTTCAACATATTGTCTAAACCTATGTCCTGCGAGTCTAACTGTTTCTTGAGGGGTCTGTTTGAAACTATGAATCAATGAAGACGTGTCATGTTTGATCCCACTTTTAGAGAATTCAGTGATGAACAACTCTAAAAAGTGATGGATGTCTCTAAATTGCCTTTGTTGCAATGGTTGGAACCAAGTTAAAGCGGTATTCTTTAACGTTAGTCCAAAAGCATTATATTGCGTGAACATATCTTCTACTTGCTCTGCTCGTAGCACTTGTTTAAATTCTGCAACATGATCATAGGGATCTATTGTCCCATCAAAGTAGTTTTTCATGGATTTTACTAGTTGAGTGGGTCTCAGTATTCTTGTGTGTTCATGTGGTCTAGGTAGAGGAAAATCATCTCTACCACCTGGTATTCTTGGTTCTCTTTGTCTTTCCACTCTATCTGTGTCCATGGTGGTTCTATCTCTCCCTATGGGATGATTGAAACTTACTTCAGGTCTCTCTCTTTTTTTCTCTCTTTGAGTGCCATGGGGTGAGGATGTTCCTGCCCCTTGTTGGCTTGTGCTTACATTTGCTCGTGATGGGGGGAAGACTAAATCACCTCTCCATGTATATGTGTTTCTTGCATGGTCCGGTACCACAAATACTCTTTCTGAAGTTTCGTCTAGGTATACAACCTTTCCAAGTGTATCCGGGTCCTTGAATTCGTAGATTATGATGGAGCCTACCTCACTAGTTTGTTCCGTTCTGTACCTCCAAAATGCTTCATCAGTTTCTTTATTAACAAACAACTCTATGCTTCTTATCCTGAGGGATCCATTCTGGAACTAGTACTCGTGTCAGTAAAGATTTCCCTCTAGGTGTAATAGGTTCTTCTAATGGCTCTTTTCCTTGGGATTTAGCTTCCCTCTCTAACTAAATTACACCAAACACATTCGTATTGTTTGGCTGAGTACTTATGATGTACATCGTTCCTTCCTTGTCTATGTACGTGTCTCTCTCAAATTTCACCACTAGATGTTCCAATCCAATGGGTTGGTCTGGGTTGTGCATTTGTACTACTTGTCTTTGCAAACCATCCTCATAGATGCGAGTACCTAAGCGGTTGGTTCGGAGAAATTCTAATTGAGTCCTATAGGGTCCTTCGGGCCTTTCTAAGTATGCTACATTTGACCCTCCTTCTGGTCTTTCCGTGCTAAATGCCATTTCTGATTCACTCGTATCGGAGCTCTCGTAGGGGTAATTACTATTCAATTGTTGAGCCCAAGATCGTGCAGTGGTTCCTACACTTGCTTCTGATGATCTAAGGCTTCGTCAGTCTGACTTACCTATATGTTTGCCCGATCTAAGGTTCATGAATTTTCTTCCTTGCACACTCAGTACGTGCTCAGATCGTCAATGGTTCTTTGTTCTTTCTTGCTTGATTCTTTTTAAATGTCTTTAAGTTCTTGTCTTGTCTTACTGTAAGCGTCAGGAATCGACTTTTCGTTATATTTTTGAGGTCTCGTTCCATCAGACTTTAATTCTTTCCTTTAGGTTTTCGTATCACACACCTTTACTTTAGTCTTGGACTTGGAAAAATTAAATCTCTTGAACTTGAGGCATTCCTATCGTCATTAATCTAATCCACAATGCTACCGTTTAGCTTAAGCTAATAATTGACTGAGGGGGTTGAGTAATCTTCCAACCTCAAGTCAGCTGCTTTGAGTGCTCTGATGCCCAAGAAGCCGCACTTCCCAAGCCCTGCATTCTTCACTGCCTTGCTTTGATTGCCTTTAATTGTCCTTGCTAGACCTGTAAAATTCCAATATTAGACCAATTCACAATGGATGATCAAGCACTTGAGTATGTACACCTTTAAAGGTCCTTTCCCTTTTGCCCCAAATTTCAATGCCCCCTGGCTTTCTAGTCCCGACTATGTCACCCTCAAATTATCTTATCTAAAAATCAATGTCTTCTTTTTGAAAAAAACAATTGAGGTCACGTAGTACTCGTAAAGAGCTTCTAACGAGCTTTAAAGCTCAAAAAACGGACTTCGGATGAAAAAGATATGACCGTTCAGGCCCTCGGGGGTAAAAACTGACTAACAGGTTTTTCTTTCCCTATGAGCTAAGGGGTCTCCTATGAGTCTAATCACCCAAAAATTTGCAAAAAATAGCCCCAAAATTGGTCAAAAAAACAAACCCTAAAAATTGTGTTAGGGGTGGACAATCGCGATGGTCTGGGACCGTCGCGATGGTCCAGGTGAACTGTCGCGATGGCGTGGCACAATCGCGATGGTCCAAAAATGCGAACTGTCACGATGGTCTGAAATGAATGATCGCGATGGTCCAAAAATGAACCATTGCGATGGCCCAATCGGCGAACAATCGCGATGGCATCAGTCAATGGTCAACGCGAACCGTTGCGATGGTCCGAGTGAACCGTCACGATGGTTACAGGCGCGATGGCATGAGCCAATCACGATGGTCTAGCTTGCCACATGGCAGCATCGGTGCGATGGCATACCTGGGACAGTCGCGATGGCATGAGCCAATCGCGATGGCCTGATTTTGAGTCGTCGCGATGGCGTGACTAGCGAACAATCGTGATGGTCTAGCTTGCCATGTGGCAGCATCGGCGTGATGGCATGAGCCAATCGCGATGGCCTGGGGTCGAGAGGATCGTCGCGATGGTCATGGACCGTCGCAATGGTTCAAGTGAACTGTCGTGATGGTGTGAGACTATCGCGATGGTCCGGCCGAGCAGTCACGATGGCGTGAGCCAATCGCGATGGTGTGACACAATCGCGATGGCATGAGCCAATCGCGATGGTCCACCAAAATGCAAATTTTGCAAATGCAAGTGTGGATTCGTGTATACGCTTGTGTCGCCTACCTCATGGTGTGGTTGCTTACCAAAAATGCTGAACTTGGTAGGCCATCACGATGGTCTGACACACACGGCAGATTTCTGACAAAAAGTGAAATTTTACCTTTTGCAAGCTTTCCTGATGCTCTGGAGCACTGTACCTGCAAGAAAACTCAAAAACACAATAGCACATGCAAGCACAAAAGCTCTCTCGCATGCACAAATGAGGGGAAATGAGGAGAATGGGTGGATATGGTGAATTTTTTGATTTTTTTGGAGTTGAAGGTGATGATGCGGTGATGAAGATGGAGTGTGGGGGAGGTGAAAAACACTAAAAACAACAACAAAAATGGAAATTTTTACCTTCCAACACCACTTCTTGCTATACTCTTACCATCACTCATTCGTCCTAGACTTGATCCCGGGCAATGGTGCCAAATTTGGTGTTTCTCTAGCACAATGGTGAGAACCACGTTAAGAAGCTCCACCTCCTTAATTTCAATCCGCGGAAGAAATAGGAGTGATATGAAGATTGTGAACGTGAGAGTGAAGGTGAGAAGCGTAGAGATGCACACACACATACACACAGACAACGAAGAGACAAGCAAGACACAATGGAAGGTGAGAAATCAACTCTATTACTCAAGAACACTCTTACAAGCTCAAAATAACTCTAAGCTCTTCTCTACTCAAACAAGCTAACCTCAAAAATGAGCTCTCTAACTCTTTTTATAGATTCTAGGCTAGTTTTGATCAGTTTCACATCTAGTGACAAGCATAGTTAAAAAATAGGTTCTAGGCGCTATTTGAAACGGTAAACGATATCTAAAAATAACCAAAATTGGTACGCTTATTCTACCTAAGCTCCTCAAGCTCGAGGACTCCTCGACTTGCACAAAATGGAGCTATAAATTACAAAAAGGGTTTTTCTATGTTACATATAGTACAAAAGTGATGAAAATCACTATTGGAGGTTTTGAAAAGTATTTATAAAACATATTTATTTGAAAAAATGATTTGACTAACTCCCTGCTCTGTCTTTACATGCTTCCGCGTCTTCTATGCGTCTAGCTACTACCAACAGCTTGTCACTCTTTTCCATCGCCTTTTTGTTCTGATCTTTGTGTTTCGGTTGACCAACTGACCGTAATCCCTCCGTTTTCTTATCTAACCATGATTAATAGCCGCCTCTGTGTCGTTGCGTTTGTTAATACATGCATGTCGCCATTATGTCAGTATATTTCCAATACTACGTTATGATTAGGGTTTTTGCCACCTGATTTTTCTAGTGTTTCTACTTAATCTTGTTCTTCTCACTGTTAGTCGCTATTGTGTCTTTGTGTGTTTGTCCCTGGTGTGCTCTGTGTTTTCGCTTGTTTCTGAGTGTGCCATGGAAGCTCTTGCGAACATTGTAACCTTCCGTGCGGGTCTCTCTCCGGATGTGAGTGAGTACTTGCGTACTCGAGGGTTCTTGGCCTTCGCTGAATTGCCTTGGCATTCAGTGGAGTGTCATCCCTTTCATGCGTAGATTATCTCTTCCATAGCCTCTACATCTGCTACAGAGCAATGCTGGCCCTTAACGTGCTTAAACCCCCATGTAGTAGTTACACTAAACACGGTTGCTGAGGGATTTTGTCTCCCTCAGGAAGGGTTGGTCAATGGACCACTCCTTCCGATGGCAACTATGAAAGAACTTTTTCCTCGGCACTCATCTAATGAGTTTGCCATTCTTTGCTGTCGCGAGCCAGAGCGCATCACACTGCAATTTCTTGTAAAAGCCTTAAACCTACAAAAATGCACGTATGGTATCTCCCGTCCATTCTATTCCATGATAGACATTGCTTCTAGAGAAACCATCAATTTCATGAACTTTTTCTTCTGGTGCATTCATCGTAAATGCTTAGCAGTTACCAAACAATTAGCGAAGCATGAGATGCCTCGTACCTGATTACCCCACCTCCTCACCCTTCTCCTTCCCGTGATACAAGCCGCGCAACCTCCTCTAGCCAATACCATGCTGTTACACGAGGAATCGACACAGATGCTCGAAGAGGATGATGATGAAGACTTGCTACATTTCTTCCAACGCAACGCATGGACCTCAGCCTATCGTCAAGTAAAGGATACCACCGTGGCTCCAGATGTTGAAGTCTTCCATGACATCGCTACTTCATTACAGGTAGAATCTGCCCTGTCGTCTCCTAGTAAGCAGCCGAAACATAAATAAATCATAAATCCAAAGGGTTTCACACCTAGAAATCCAAGGGTTCTACCCCTTAGACCCATATAATTATACAACATTCCACCTATAAAAAGAGGTAGCAAAGTATCATACATGTCTTTCGAGTTAACAGATGTCTCCTTAGTACATGAAACTAATGGCTGAATAACATCTTCCACAAAAACAACATCACATCTAACCGAAATATGTTTAGTATATGGATGATACAAACAATAGCCTTTGTTTTCAGAATTGTACCCAATGAAAATACATTTCACTGCTTTATCATCCAATTTTTTGCATTTTTGTTTAGGCACTAATGCATATGCCAAAAAACCAAAAACACATAGATGAGCAACAAATAGCTTGCGACCATGTCAAGCCTCATATGTAGTGATAGACTGACTCTTGACCATACACCTCGCCATCTCCATGAGTGACCTATTCTTTTGTTTAGCAACTCCATTCTATTGAGGTGTATGCGACACTATACACTGATGTTTTATCCCATGTTCAGCCAAAAATGCAGTAAATTCAAAAGACATATATTCCCCCCTTGATCAGAATGAAGGGTGCCCATTTTACATGTTGATATGATTTTCAGCCAAAACCAAAAACTATTTGAAGCACATAAACACTTTAGACTTTTCTTTTAGTGGATATACCCATGCATGCTTGGAAAAATAATCAATGAAAGTCACGAAGTAAAGATAATTCCCAAAAGAAGATGTTTGCATAGGATCACAGACATCACTATGAACAAGCTGCAATTTCTGAATACCTCGAACTGAACCATCTTTTGGGAAATAGGAACACTACATTTTGCCCAAAATATAGCCTTCACAGACATGTTTTCTAGGTGCCTCATGTTTGGGCAAAGAGGACACCATTTCAGATTTCTAAAGGCATAGCAAACTAGCAAACTTTAGATGATGAAAGCTGGCATGCCAAAGCTTTGCATCTGACATAGCCTCAGAATCATGTACTACACCTGTTGAATCATTCATAGATTTTTCATAGTGTATGAGCTTATACAACCCACGACATAAAATGCTAGAAGAAATAATCACATCGCCACTTGATAGATCATGAACTGTACATCTTTCATCAACCAATTTCACAACCAAGCCAATATTGGCTAATGCAAAAACTGATAACAGATTTTTCTTGATCCCTAGCACAAATAAAGCATCTAACAATGTAAAAGAACTACCATCAATTGTAGTCAGAATGACCTTACCAACTCCCATGATAGGATAAGAGGAGTTGTAGGTGCATGTGATAGTATTCCCTGTAGGGGCAGGCTCAAGTGAAGTGAAGAAACTGTGTTGTGAGGTAACATGTTTGGTTGCCCCACTATCAAAGTACCAAACATCTGAATCTACTACAAACATACACTATTCATGAGAAGATGGGTCAAAACTGCAAACAGTAGTAAACACCCATTCTTCATTCTACACAATATTAGCAAACTCTATTTTCAGTGTAGAGGCCTTTGCAACAACCATTCCAGCCTCTTTTTTCCTTGCCTCTTTTGTAGCTAGTTTTGGATAATTCTTTATGACATGATCATGTTGGAGTTAGATGTCTATGAAAGCATGTGAACAACACAAGGAAGAAGAAAAAGCTTGAAGCACAACACACAGTACTGCATACAGAATGTACAAAGATAAGTAGCCCATTAGGGCAATAGGCGTATATACAAGGGGGGGAACCTCCTAAAGAGGGAAAAAAGTGCCCCGGTGGTCCTAGAGTGTTCACACACATCACTACCTAAATATATCAACAAATCCCCCATGGGAGTGCAGTGAACAAGTAGCTGGCACTCATGTATAAGGAAGTGCCAAGCTATGTGGAAATTACTCCACAAAAGGAAGTAAGCCCAAAGCTTTGCGGAAAGCTTCAAACTTCTCCCTAGGCAGAGCCTTCATGAAAAGGTCTGCAATGTTCTCCTGCGTGGGAACATATGCCAAGCTTATCTCCCCAACAAAGAACCTCTCCCTGACATAATGATAATGCACCTCAATGTGCTTAGTGAGAGCATGGAACAAAGCATTCCTCGCAACTTCCAATGCGCTATGACTGACAGTGAAGATGGTGGTGGCAGAAGACTGAGCAACACCCAAATCAACCATAAGATGTTTGAGCCACACACACTCAACAGTGGCTGTGAAAGCTGCCCTATACTCATTCTCACAACTGGAAGTGGCCACAGTAGGCTACTTCTTGCTCAACCAAGATATACATGAGCTACCAAGCATGAAGCAAAAACCTCTAGTGGACACGAGTGTCATAGCAACCAGCCGAGTCTTAGTCAAAAAAAGCGTGCAAATCTAGCAGTAGTGATAAAGCATACAAATGTGGCGGTAGTGATTACCCCTTGGGATAAAACAACCCAAGTAGCCGAGTACCACTCAAGTAGCGAAAGATGCGCTTAACTGCTTGCCAATGCTTGACACCTCAGCAATGCATAAACCTTCTCATCTGTGAGACAGCAAACAGAATATCTCGCCGAGTAATGCACAAGTAAATCAGGCATCCAACAGCCTACTAATAGAGGACAACATCAAATGCATCTCCAACATCATGAAGACTCAATCGTAAATATATCTCCATAGGAGTGGCAATAGGCTCATAGTCTTCAAGGCCAAAACGCTGCAATAATGTGTCAATATATTTCATTTGACACAAAGCCATTCCACCATCAACTTGCATAAATTGAATGCCCAAATAGTGATGCGAATGCCCCAAATTAGACATCTCAAATGAGGTATGCAAATCAGCCTTAAAATCAGCAATATGCTTCTCAATAGGACCAGTGAGCAACATGCCATCAACATAGACAACAATGATCAGAAGCACATCATTAGCATGCTTAACATATAAGGTACTCTCTGTTGGATTGTTCTCAAAACCATGTGCAATCAGATAGGCATGTATCTTCTCATACCAAGCACGTGGTGCTTTCTTTAAACCATGTAATGCCTTCTTTAACTTGCACACCTGGTTTTCGTGCCCTTTTTGCACAAAGCCATGGGGCTGAAAACCATACACTTCTTTATGAAACTCACCATTCAGAAATGCAATTTTAATGTCCAACTGATGTACATTCCAACCATGATAGGTTGCAAGTGCACAGATGCTTTGAACAGTAGTCATACGGCATGTAGGTGCAAAGGTCTCATCAAAATCAATGCCTCTTTCCTGTGCATAACTCTTTGCTATACGCCTAGCCTTATACCTGTCAACTGTTCCATTAGGCTTACACTTTAGCTTGTAAACCCACTTAGTGCCAATGGCCTTCTTGCCAGGAGGCAAGTCACATAAAGACGAAGTATCGTTCTTCATTATCACATCATATTCAAATTGCATAGCAACCATTCAATTTTTTTAATTTTGTGCTTCGTAAAAAAAAAACACGCTCATTCTCATCATAGAGACTAGATGCGGCCATAACATAGCAATCTGATGCAAAAGAGGCACTATGAGAGTGTGATCGAGTATGATATGACAGAGGTGCATCTAATTTGTTGTCACGCAAAGTCTACGCCAACCATTTTGGCATAGTTTTTGCCTCCTCAATATCAACTCTCTCATCAACAAGTGCATCATGTAAATCTCATCAGAAATGAGATGATTTGCATCATCATATGAAACCTACAAAGGCTGAGAAGTTGCCTCATTAGGACCAGCACTAGACTGTCCACCTGTAAAAAGAGGCAGCAAAGTATCATACATGTCTTTGGAGCCAACAGATGTCTCCTTAGTACATGAAAGCAATGGCTGAATAGCATCTTCCACAAAAACAACATCACGGCTAACCAGTATGTGTTTACTTTGTGGATGATACAGACGATAACGTTTACTTTCATAATTGTACCCAACAAAAATACATTTTATTGCTTTATCATCCAATTTTCTACGATGTTGTTCAAGCACTAATGCATATGCCAAACCACCAAAAACATGCAGATGAGCAACAGATGGCTTGCAATCATGCCAAGCCTCATATGGAGTGATAGACTGCAGTGCCTTAGTGGGACACCTATTAAGTACATATGTTGCACACATGATAGCCTCAAGCCAGAAACTATGTGGTAAAGCCTGACGTTTGACCATACACCTCGCCATCTCCATGAGTGACCTGTTCTTTTGTTCAACAACTCCATTCTGTTGAGGTGTATACAACAATGTACACTGGTGTTTTATCCCATGTTCAGCCATAAATGCATTAAAATCAGAAGACATATATTCCCCCCCTCGATCAGAATGGAGGGTGCCTATTTTACATGCTGATAGATTTTCAGCCAAAACCAAAAACTGTTTGAAGCACATGAACACTTCGGACTTTGCCTTCAATGGATATACCCATGTATTCCTAAAAAAATCATCGATGAAAGTCACAAAGTAAAGATAATTTCCAAAAGAGGGTGTCTGCATAGGACCACATACATCACTATGTACAAGCTGCAATTTCTGAGTAGCCCGAACTGAACCATCTTTTGGAATGGAGGAACGTTGCATTTTGCCCAAAATACAGCCTTCACAAACATGTTTTTTGGGTGCCTCAAGTTTGGGCAAAGAGGACACCATTTCAGATTTCTGCAGGCATAGCAAATTAGCAAAATTCAAATGACCAAAGTGTACATGCCAAAGCTTTGCATCTGACATAGCGTGAGAATCATGTAATTCACATGCCAAATCATTTACAGATCTTTCATAGTCTATGAGCTTATACAGCCCACGACATAAATATGCTAGAAGCAATAATCATGTCGCCATTTGACAGATCATGAAATGTACATCTATCATCAACAAATTTCACAACCAAAGCAATCTTGCCTAATGCACAAACTGATAACAAATTTTTCTTAATCCTTGGCGCAAACAAAGCATCTGACAAAGTGAAAGAACTACCATCAGCAGTAGTCAAAATGATCTTACCAACTCCCATAACAAGACCAGAGGAATTGTTGGTGCATGTAACAGTATTCCCTATAGGGGTAGTGTTATATAATTCATGGGTTCAGAAGGTTAAACATATGGATTCTAAAGGTTAGAATATGATGTATGTTTGCTTTGGTCTAGCCTTTGAATTACCCTTCGAACATGCCTTGAACCTTTGGGTGAAACCCTTGGTTTAACCCTTGAGGTATTTATTCATATGAGCTCCCAATTGAATGGTTAGAACCTTAGGCTTGATTTATCCTAAGGTGTGGGAACCTTAGTCTTGGGAGAAGCTTCTCTAGGAGCCACCTTGTGTGTACGTGAGAGAAGAATCCTCATTTGATTTAGAAGGCATGTGATAGACCTTGGGAAATTAGAAGGCATGTGATCACCCTTTGGAAAGTGTCCACATGAGGGACACTTGGCTGGACACTTGGCCAACCCCAAGGACATGCACCCCCTTGACCTAGAGGTATATATATGAGTGGAGTTGGATGGGTGGATACGTGCTCTCTCTTATGATAGTCTTGCTAGTTGATTTAGTTGTTGGTGGAATATAGTTTCACAACATTGATAAGAAGCTGAACAAGATTGACATGCCTATATTAACAAGCTCGAAAGTGTACTTTCATTATCCGATGCATGTGTTGATGGGACATGAGAGAGAAGTAACTTGAATAAGTTTAAAGTTTTGAGATAGAAAAATTATTTCTTCATATGAAGTCACAAGCATAAAATTTTAATGGTGTGATGAGATTATGAGACTCAATGGCCATTAACTTTTATGCTTTTTATATGTTGGCTTAATCCAAAAGCCAACAAAATTTAGCTTAGGAAGAGGAACTTTAAGCTTCGAGTCCTACTTATGCACCCCCAAGTTCCATAATACCCATGGCATGCTTGATCAGCAAGGCCAAGCACTTAAGCTTCAAATCCAACAAGTTTTTCTTCTTATTAAACCATAAATGGTAGTAATAAGAACTTGGATTGAAAAATCCAAAGGAGAAACTAGAAGCCTATATGGGACCCTACACACATGGGATAATTTTTCATTGTGAACGATGTTAAGAAGTTCATAGGAACTTCAACATCTGATCATTGAGGACAATGATCACACTAAAAGGGGGAAGAGAATGTCGTAAAATGACATATTAGGGAAAGCAAAATGGTTGAACCATTTTACCCTTTTAAGAATTCATTTCTTCCCCAATAAGCTTCTTCCTTCATTGACAAGAGGTAGGATCCATTTGGAGCTTTGAGAAAATTGCTTCAAGAGTGAAAAGTTGTAACTCATTAAGCATATCTAGAGAAGAGGAAGATTAAAGGGGTGAAAGAAACTCTTAAGACCTCTACTCCAAAATGTGCTCTATGAGTAAGAAATAATTTATCAAGATGGTTAAAAAGGTAACCATTTAGCAAAGCTTCAGATTGACTATATCCTTTGATACAGATGCCTACTTATGTCAATAGACAATATCTAGTATGAGAATACTAGCTCTATTATCAAATGACATAAACAAAGATAACTTTGATTACATTAGAACAAGGAAATAGTTTAGTGAAAGCACAATTTTCAAAGTCTTTTCAAGAACAAATCAAGACTCTGTAAGAATGTAACTTACAAAGATTTTGATAAGACTAAAATGAATGGAGTTCAATCCCTGAGTAAGAGCTAAAATTGTCTACACTAAGGTGAGATTGTAAACCGGATGGTATGGGACGTCTAGGTTTACAATATCACTTAAGTGGGTTCAATGGTATGGGACACTAAACTTAAGGATAATGGAAGCTTAAGCTCAAGGATATTTCAGAGCTTTTTTCAATCAAGGATTTAGCATAAATGAACCTCCCATTTGGATAGGAAATTAAATGAACATTAATTTCCTGAACTTTTCAAGGACGAAAACTCCTTGAAAGGGGGGAAGAAAGGTATCATCAATATGATACTTCTAAGCAAAAGATATTCCTTAACTCTTTCATGAAAGTTAAGGAGTACATTGGATGTCCAAGTACCTAAGTATGTTTGAGTTAAATCTCAAACAAAGTAGGAACTAGATATGCAAGAAGGGAATTCATTAAAGAATTCCAATTTGGCAACTAAACTAAGGTAAGCTAGCCAAAGACTTGAAGCATATTTAGAGTAGAGTATTTGAGAATGGATAAAGATGGATCCAAATTTTGGATTGATAAGCATGGCAACTTGCTTAAATCAAAAGGGTGACATATAATTGTTGATCTTGAAAAGGAGAATAGTTAATGGTTTGAAGAACATCAACATGATGTTGAAGACTTAAGCAAAGATATCAGATCATGAAAGTAAGAGTTGAAGATCCCAATAAAATCCCATGGGTAAATATCATTGAAAAAAAGGGATCTAAAGGAGAGAAGACTTGATCTTATCTCATATTAAATTAGGTAGATGAATTTTGAGAAAGCCAAGTGACCTAAGTTGGTCAAATATATCAAAACCCTTTATGGTTGGATAATCCAAGAGGCCTACATTAGTCAAAAAGATCAAACCCTTTTATAGTTCAATACCAAGTAAAGTTCAAAGTTCAACCTAAATAGACCTTTGAATTCATTGACATTATAAACCTTAGTCTTTTCTCTCATGAAAATGATGCCAAGGAGTTCCAAGATGGAATTCATGATCATGGTAAATGATCAGAGAGAATTGAAAAGATAAGGGCAAAGAATGTGGAAAGGTTAAGGATTTAGTTCTATGGATTGGAAACATCGGGATAAGCCTTAAAGATAAGACCATTTAGATTAAGGTCTTAGGTTCATTATGAGGTGTAAAAATATACCTCCTTGAACCAGTTTAATACACCTGCGTGTATGAACAAAAGGGTAAATGGAATAAACATGACATTTACCCTATAAAAGACGATCCTTTATCTTCTTAAGCAGATGCATTTTTCTTAATAAAATGCATAGCCAAATTTTATATGATACAATAAATTTGGATAAGTAATAGGGTAAAGAATTTTGGGAGTTTACCAAGTTAAACTCCAAAAGTAAAGTCAAGCATATTCAAGTATAATAACCTTGAATGAAAGAATGATTTGTAAAAGATCTTCTTTTGAATCTTTAGTGAGAACAAGTGATTCAAGAATGTTCATAGTAAGATCTGAGATATGATGCCTAGAAACAGGAATCTTTCTTGCAAGACCTTGGAACTAAAGCTGCAAAAACTTGAATCATCTAAACTCCATCCAATATTAAATCTAGAGGGTATCTTGATGGCTTAATAAAGCATTATTCCTCAATTATTTTGTTGATTTGAAGGAATTGGTTTAGTAAGCTCTATTTCTCTTTGCAAAGCTTTAGTGACCTTCAAGGTTAGTATGCATAACTATCTCGAGTATGAACCAGAATCGGTTCAAGATAGTTAGTACTGATTCTTGTTGGAAAGAACCGGCTAACAAAGAACAAGGTAGAGACCCAAGAGAATGGTCTACATGATAATTCCAATTCCTAAATTCATCTTTGGATCTAATTCTTGAATGTCAAATCTTCCAAAAGGATTAAACTCTATTCGGAGAAATAATCTAGGGAAAATCAAAGATGATCAAGATAGGGATCCACTTGTAGACATGAACGTTTCAAAATTGGGTGTATTGTTGTCATTCGAAATACTTGAACTTTATGTTTCAAGAAAACCTAGATGATTGAAATAAGTCCACCTAGGTTGCCAAGGAATGAGAAGATAGTATTTCTACTCATTTTATTGAGCATGTTTTGGCAGGGACTCACTAGACCCACTTTGCTAAGTTCATACCTTTAGATAGGTCCTATCAAATACAAATAAAGTATATTTGTATTTGAAAAGGACTATAAAAGAATAAGTTAAGTTCAAAACATTTGAAGATTCCTCTCCTTTTTGTTGAAAGTGGAAGATGAATCTAGTTTCTGGCCCTTTCAAGATAGAGATAGGATCTCTATCATGGACTCATAAAATTATAAATTTCTAGGGAAGTACAAAGTGTACTGAAATGTATTATTTTATGGAGCTCAAGGTTTGTGAAAGTGCCAATAGAAAAAAGACCACCAAAGAAGTCCACCCATTTCACTAGTCCATAGGTACAAGGCATGCATGTACATTCAAGTGGACTAAGGGAAAGTGATTTGGGCAAGGATCTTGATTCATTTTCTTTCAGATTAAGGTAGGGATTAGCCCTTATCTGATTACTGGAAATGAATCTAAAGAGAGAGATGACCATGCTCAGAGTATAGATCATGGTGTATGGGGGAATACTTCACATATTATACCTACACACATTTTCGAGGACAAAAATGTTAAAGGGGGGAAGAATGTTGTATAGTTCATGGGTTCAAAAGGTTAAACATATGGATTCTAAAGTTTAAAATATGATGTATGTTTGCTTAGGTCTAGCCCTTGAATTACCCTTGGAACATGCCTTGAACCTTTGGGTGAAACCCTTGGTTTTAGCCCTTGAGGTATTTATTCATATGAGCTCCCAATTGAATGGTTAGAAGCTTAGGCTTGATTTATCCTAAGGTGTGGGAACCTTAGTCTTGGGAGAAGCTTCTCTAGGAGCCACCTTGTGTGTACGTGAGAGAAGAATCCTCATTTGATTTAGAAGGCATGTGATAGACACTTGGGAAATTAGAAGGCATGTGATCACCCTTCGAAAAGTGTCCACATGAGGGACACTTGGATGGACACTTGGCGAATCTCAAGGACATGCACCCGCTTGGGCTAGAGGTATATATATATGGGTGGAGTTGGATGGGTGGATACGTGCTCTATCTCATGATAGTCTTGCTAGTTGATTTAGTTGTTGGTGGAATATAGTTTTACAACATAAAGGGTTTCACACCTAGAAACCCAAGGGTTATACCCCTTTTAGATGGTTCTTGAACCTTAGGGCTAATTCTGTAAGGTTGAGTGCCTTAGGCTTGATTGGAAGCTTCTCCTAGCAACTTGGTTTGTACGTGAGAGCTTGGAAAGTCTTCTTTTAGAACCCAGGTGATTTCATGTGATTTCCTAAGCTTGGAAACCATGTGAACACCTTAGGGACCCATGTGATGGAAGGTACACATGTCCCCTTGAGAGGGACTTACCCCCTTGGACTTGGAGCTATATATTGGAGGGGTTGGTTGGGTGGAAACACATCTCTCTTCCTAGAGTGGTCTAGTTACTTAGTTTCCTAGTTGATTGTTGTGAAGGCTATGGAGTCCTTCCACAACAATGGGAAGAAAGGTATCATTAATATGATAATTCTAAACAAAAAAATGCATTTGTTAACTCTTTCATGAAAGTTAAGAAGTACATTGGATGTCAAGTACCTAAATGTGTTTAAGTTAAATATCAAATAAAGTAAGAACCAGATATGCAAGATGGGAGTTCATGGAAGAATTCCAATTTGGCAAGTAAATTAAGATAAGCTAGCCAAAGACTTGAAGCATATCTAGGATAGTGTTGGCGATATACGGGAAGAAGCAAGTACGGGCATACATGCAGATCTAGCACTAAGGCAACCCTCTATTTTTTTCAAAACCCTTACACCATTTAAAAGTGATTCTCATCACTAAAAACCCCTGTAAATACCATTTTCACCTTTTTGTAGCTCCATTTTGTACAAGCCGAGGAGTCCTCGAGCTTGAGGAGCCTTAGAAGTAGTTGCCTACCAATTTTCGTATTTTTTAGATCTTGTTTGAGCCCTCAAATAAGCCCTGGAACCTAATTTTTAACTAGGCTGGACACTAGGTCTGGACAGGGCCAAAGCTAGTCAAAAACTATAAATAGAGCTAGAGAGCTCATTTTTGGAGAGTTTTTTGTAGTTATGAGCTTGTATGAGGATTTGGTTGCAATAGAAGTGATTCCATTGTCTTACTCTCTTTGTTCTTGCTGTGTGTGCGTGTGTGTGTATGTGTGTGCATGTTAGTGTGCTTCGCACTCACACATTTGTGCCTTCACTTGCTCGAGGTCTTCATACCATCCTCATGTCTTCCCGGATTGACATTAAAGGAGGTGCTACACATCACTGAGCTACACCAAATTTTGGCGCCGTTGCCGGGGATTCGAGCTTTGAGGACAAGCGTGTGATGGTAAGACATAGAGAGGACGCGTTGGAATGGTAAGTAGTAGGTAAATTTCTGATTTTTCTCCATCTCCATCTCCATCTTCATCTCCACCTTCATCTCCTTCTCCACCCTTATATTCTCATTTCCAAACCATTTCCCTCATTTGCTTTGTGCGAGTTTGAGAGAGAGCGAGCGTGTGTGTTCTTGTTTTGTGTGTTTTTGCATGTTTCTTGCAGGTTTCAGCTCCATCATCATCTCCAACAAGCTCAGCAGGTACAGAATCTATCAGCGCAAGCCCCGAGGCATCGAGCTCGACCTATCGCGACACACCAAAAAGTTGCCCCAATCACGATTCTGAGTGCACCATGACACTGCGCAGGCCTAGAGCTCCTAGGATCACTAGACAGAACCGCAAAATTTGCCATAACTCGACCTATCGCGACACCTCGAAGTATCGCGATACCCACGACCTATCGCGACACTTCGAAGTATCACGACACACCGAAGTATCACGACACACCGACCCCACCTATCGTGACACTCCCAGGTATCGCGACACTTCGACCTATTGCGACACCTCGACCTATCGCGACACTCCCAGGTATCGCGACACCTCGACCTATCGTGACACCTCGACCTATCGCGACACTCCCAGGTATCGCGACACTCCCAAGTATCGCGACACCTCGACCTATCGCGACACTCCCAAGTATCGCGACACCTCGACCTATCGCGACACTCCCAAGTATCGCGACACCTCGATCTATCGCGACACTCCCAAGTATCGCGACACCTCGACCTATCGCGACACCTCGACCTATCGCGACACTCCCAAGTATCGTGACACTTCGACCTATCGTGACACTCCAACTTATCGTGACACTTTCGACCTATCGCGACACCTCGACCCGATCTATCGCGATACATGGGCTTAACGCATAAAATTTGAAGTGAATTAAATGAGTGAATTGAGGTACAATTGGGCTTAGTTTTGGGACACATTGGGATGATATTAGAGCCTTAGAAGTGGGCAAAAGACCTAGAAACCAGTGAGGAATTTCCTGAACCCTGAGAGCCTGTTTTGAACCCTAAGTGCGTGAATTGTCATAACTTCACCACACGAAATCCGATTGATGAGATTTTGGTCTCGTTGGAAAGCTTATTGAGAATCCTACGTGGACCTTGACTGGTTTTTGTAAGAATCATACACGGAGTTTTAGAACATGTATTTTTAAGTTGACCATTAGGTGGGACTAGGTGGTCATAAGATTTTGGGGGGTACAGTGAGTTACTCCAAGGGGGACCTGTAATTGTTGATGTGTGTCAGTCAATCCCTTGTGGTAATAGAGCCATAATGACTTGTGAACTTTTGCAGGAACATTGTGTGCAAGCAAGGCATTCCAAGGCAAGCTACCAAGGGTGAGTACCAAGCTTGGGAGAAGGCTTCTTGGGCTTGTGCAGCAGTCTGAGCAACCAGAGAATTGAGGTTGGAAGTTCCCTCAACCCTCCTTTGTCAATTCCTAGCTTAGGCTAAGCACGACTTAGGTGTGGTGATTAATTAGGGCTACGGTAGGCATGATTCAAGTCCAAGAGAACTAATCAACTAAGTGCAAGCATCAAGTAGGACTTAAGTGAGAAAACCTTAAGGGACAAAAGTAAACTTGAATCGATCACGTATCAAGTGCGAAAGTCACTTAAGTATTCCTGACGCCGAGATATCAGACAAGTTCATAAACACAATAATCCACTAAAAAGAACAAAGTGATTGGTGCAAAATAACCTGCAACGTGGGTATACTTGGGACCAAGGGGGTAGATAAACCAGGCATATGAACCTTAGGTCAGGCAGACACCTAGGCCAAGACAGACAAAGCCTCAGATCTTCTGAAGCTAGTGTCAATCACACTGCTAGGTCTTGGGCCCAGCAGTTGAGTGATTACCCATACACTCCACGATCAGAAACAAGTGATTCTGAAATGTCCTATCACATGGAGAGACCAGTAGGTAGTTCAGGGGTGGCTTATCTAGAAAAGCTAGGACATTACAAGACTCAATTGGAATACATCAGGACTAATCGTCTAGGTGCTCGCATCTACGAAGACGGCCTGAGAAGATATGTGGTCCAGATTAAGAACCCCGATCAACCCCATGGACTAGAACACCCGGTAGTTAAGTTCGAGAATGGAGCATACCTAGATAAAGAGGGGACTATATATGTAGTCACCACTCTTCCTGATAGAACAGATGAGTTTGGAAATGTGATTGCGGAGACCGACATGGGTGATATAGAGCAAGGGAATTTAGAGAGTGAGCCAAGAACCCCCCGTGGTAAATCTGTCTTGACCAGAATCATGACTCCAGAGTGGATTCCACAGGATAATAAAAGCATAGATTTGCTTTTAAACCGAGAAACCGATGAGGCTTTTTGGAGATATAAACCTGCTCAACCTCAGGAGGTGAGTGCCCTCACAATCTATGAGTTTAAAGACCCTGATAGCCCAAGCAAAGTAACCTACCTAGACAATACATCAGAGAGAATCTTCATGGTCACCGAGCATGGCAGACATGCCTACACATGGAAGGGTGAATTTTTTTTTCCCCAACCACGGTCTAATGTGTCCTTTGGTCACCAAGGAGCCGGGACCTCCCAGGCTCATGGAGTCCAAGGAGATAGAAGTAGAGATAGACTTGAAGTAAGCTTTGCCAACCCCCAGGGAAGAGAAAGAAGGAGAACAGGGACGGATAGAGAGGAAACCGAGAGATTTAGAGACCCAAGAAACCAAAGAAATGCTGATGATTTTCCTTTGCCAAGGCCGAGAGAACACACTAGGACCCTACGGCCAACTCAAATGGTGAAGCCCATGAAGAATTACTTCGATGGCACTGGTGACCCTTATGACCACGTGGCAGAGTTTAGGCAAGTCTTGAAAGCTGAACAGGTAGAGGACCTATTCACACAATATAATGCTTTTGGTCTAACCCTTAGGAACACTGCCCTCACGTGGTTCCAACCACTGAACGAGAGGCATTTTAGAAACATAGACCAGCTCTTAGAGGCATTTATCATTGAGTTTTCTAAGAGTGGCATCAGGCACAACACTTCCTCACTAATTCATAGCTTCAAGCAAACACCTCAAGAGACGGTCAGACTAGCAGGAAGACGGTTTAGGCAATACCTAGAGAGATGCCCGATGCCTGAGTTACCCACACCAGCCAAGCAAGTGGCCTTGTTCTTAGATGGATTGTTGAGCACCAAGCTCATGTCATATGTGTATCTGAAGGACCCCAGAACTATAGAAGAGTGTGTGCGCATGTGCATAGACATTGAGGATAATTTAGGCGAGGAGTTAGAACTGTCAAAAATATTCTATAAGGATTCTGATAGCTCTAGTAGCCTCACATCTGGTCAATCCACATCCATTGAGGAACTTGCAGAGAAGGTAGCTCAAAAACTAGGTGTCTCTAGCAAACAAATTCCGAGATTTGCCCTAGTTAAGCGGTGCTACACTTGTGGCGGTGACCATATGGCAAATGTATGTCCCATCATGGCTCAAACCCAGGTGAATCCTAGTAGCCAGTACTGCACCATAGAGCAAAGGTACACCAACCACACGGCACAGGACTGCCCATATAACAAACAAATTGTTAGGCAAAACTACCCTCAGCCATATCCACAACAGGGTAGATACCAGAATCAGTACCAACCACAACAATACAACAGACCACAGCAACCTTATCAGCCGCCCTATCAAGGGCAGCAGAGACCTCAACCAGTCCTAGTACAGCAACCCCCTGCTCCAACCAATGTGATCCCAGTGAAATATGCATCTACTGAAGAAAATCCGAACAGAGCCATAGTCCCAGTCACCCCATTGCTATCAGACAGTGATCCAAGTGACCATAGTTTTGACTCCACACATATTGATAGCCCACAGGTTTACTACATGCAGTCACCTGAGCATAACGAGCCATACTATTATGAGGACCCAAGTGAAAATAGTGGGGAGCCTGAGTATGCCAATGTCATGTACACAAACCCCAACTCTAGACCTCAACCTAGGCAGGTACGACCCCCATTTCCTAGAGGACCATGCTTCAGATGTCAGGGAGATCACCTTATACATGATTGTCCACTGCCTGCCCCTACACAACCCCAACCAGTGACAATTCAGGGTTTCTGTCAAGACTGCGGAAAAGAGCATCTCCTACGAGATTGCCCAAAGAACCCTAATAACATGCCTAAAATCACTCCTATCAATGTCGTTGGGTTAGTAGTAGACTCCACAGGGAGTGTGACTTCCACTACACCTGTGCAAGTGATCACAAGAGCCCAAGCACTACAGCAAAACCAAGGTGTTGGTCAGGAAAAGAGCCCCGAGGTGAGTAAAACAGAGAGCATAACCAAAAAGAGGACTAGAGCCTGGAAGGATAGTCGTGAAAGAATGAAAAGGCAATGGGCAAAAAAGATGAGCGAACTTGAAGAAAGCTTGAGAGAAACCAAAGCAAAGATAAGTGAACTCGCATCTCAAAACCATTCTCACACCACCCCTCCACCACCTCTCCCTTTAACCGCCAATCCATCTTCTTCCATTCCCCAACCTTTCAATACACCACCCTTAACCCACCCACCACCCAGAGTAGGATCCGTCCTAGCCGATCCCACTCCCGAGGACCTAAACATGATGCTTAGAGCATATCAGGCCAGAATCCAAGAAGGGCCAAACGTAACTGATCATGAAAAGTGTTACCCTACAGCAGAACTAGAGCTAGAACGAACCAAAATTTGTGCTAAGATGGTGGAATTGGCTCAAACTATGTTTGAAGCTAGTCGCCTCTTTAACATCTCTAGTTCAGCTAAGACACAGTTACACTTTGATGGATTGCTAGAACGAACCCAGGAAGCCTACGTGCCTAACTCTACGGAGCCAGACACATCATCTTCTATGAATCGGTTCACACCAGAATTCCTACGAGAGATTCAAGAAGACAAATGGGCTAAAGAAAGTGAAGTCCCTCCTCCCATTGAACTTGTGGATGATGCACACGATCAATTTCCATAGGACATCCCATCCATTTATGAGGAGCACGAGAGCACCCACTCTCAAGAGAGATTAGACTTTGAGTCTAATTCTCTACAAGAATTACCACATTTCACAGGCCCATGGGAAACCAAGTCTACTTGTCTGAGAGCGCCCACAGTCATGATAAGAAATGAAGATTCTATCATACCTAGGAATATAGAGGTAGTAAAGAACACTAAAGTGCAGTGCAATCTCACTTTAGAAGAGCTACTCAAAGTTAAGCCAGAAGTGTGGAAACATGTAGCCAAACAAGTGCCAGACATAGCGAAATCGTGCTCCCAAGTAGGATCTCATAGAACAGTGCCTGAAATACCATTGGATAAGATAGGAGACATGAGTGAAGGAGAAGAAGGAAATACCTATCTCCCAGTTACCCATCAGGGTTACACAACCAAGGCGATTTTGGACTCCGGTGCAAGAGTTGCAATTGCTACAACTTCCCTTTGGAAGCATTGGGGCAAGCCAGCACTCAGGCCAATGAGGATGAAATTGCAGATGGCCGATGGTCATATTGAAAGACCCTTAGGCTTGCTGGAAGGAATAGCTCTCACTACATGTGGTGTTGAGTTCGAGCATACATTTGCTATATGTGATTTTAGCAAAAATCATGCCTATGAAATGATCTTGGGAAGACCATTTATGCGACAATTGCAGGTGGTACAGGACTAGGGAACCAACTCCTTGTACCTGCAACACTTAGGTGTTACGACCAAAGTGAATCTCAAAGATTACTCTCATAGAGATGTCCCTCCTATCCAATGGAATCCCATCCATAGAGCCAAAAATGATACAGAATCTGTGCATTCCATAGGATCAGGGTCCTCATGGATGCATGAAGACACCCACTTATGGATGTGCAAAGTGGCCGTAGAAGAAGAGAAAAGAGAAAAAGCCAGAGAAATAGGTGCAAAAGAAACACATAGATCAATTCAAGACCCAGCCTATGCACCTGTAGTCTTTCCTGACGAGGAATTTGAACCCCATGGCTGGGCAGAAATCCTAGCAACAATGGACGTAGCCATCAATGAGGAACAATGGACACCCCACTGTGATGAAGATGGCTATGACATTTCAGTCTTCTCCATAGAGCCAATCATGGGAGAGGCAGTGTTAGAAGAGTGTGAACCTAGCCCTGATGCATTTGAGGATGCAAGTGACTCTGATCTAGAGTCAATCATTATGGACACACCCTTTGCATCAGATGAAGAATACTTCTATGAAGTAGAATTTCAACCCCAGAGGCATGGAGAGCTTACAAATGAGGTAAGGCTAGCCACACATGTGACCCCGAAGGAAGAAGGAAAGAAAAGAAAGAAGAGAGAAGTCACAATAGAAGAGGAAGAATCTTTGTTTGAGGTCCTGGACATAGATGATAGAAGAGTCATGATAAGAATGCCTAAACGGGAGGCACACTTAGGAGCGGCCTATGATAACAAAGAAACCACCAAAAAAATAGTGGTAGCCCTAGAAGAGGGAGAGGAGAGATGTACTTATATAGGACATGACCTGACGAAAGATGAAGAGCACGAATTGATAGCCTTGCTAAGAGAATACAGAGATGTATTCGCTTGGAGCTACAAGGATTTGAAGGGTGTTGACCCAGACATATGCTCACACACAATTCCCATGACCTCAAATGCTAAACCCTCTAAGCAAAAGCCATACACATATAATGATAACTATGCTGAAAGTGAGAGCCATCGCAGAACTACCTAGAACAAAGAACGTCAAGGAAGTACAGGCTTTCATGGGACATTGTGGTTACTACCGTCGGTTCATCCACATGTATGCTGTCATTGCAAAGCCCATGTACGGACTTCTGACTAACTTTGAGTGGACTGATGAATGTGAGAATTCCTTCCAGGAGCTTAAACGAAGATTATGTTCAGCACCAATCTTGACCACACCAGATTGGAACAAGCCATTCCATGTTCATGTGGATGCCTCCAATTATGCGATTGGATGCATACTTGCACAACCTACAGGTGAAGGTTATATGGATCTCCCTATTGCCTATGCCAGTAGACAATTGAATGCTGCTGAACGGAACTATACAACCACCGAATGAGAAGGATTAGGCATGGTGTACGCGGTTAAAAAGTTTAGACACTATTTGCTTGCAAATAAGTTCAATTTTTTTACTGATCACCAAGCTCTACTGTACCTGGTAAACAAGCCGTGTAATACAGGCAGATTAATAAGATGGTAAACAAGCCGTGTAATACAGGCAGACCATCTCTCTAGGCTCACATCTGGAGAGGCCCCACAAGGAGTATCAGATGACTTACCTGATGCTTACTTGTTTAATCTAGAAGTTGTACCTCAATGGGCTAAGCCACTGGTGCCAGTATTGAAATACGGGCCTAACCACCCAGTAATAACCACACAGGATAGAGAGGTAGTAAAAGACCAAAAGTACCACATCATGGCTAGAAGTATGTACAAGCACATAGATCAAGGGATCTTGGCTTGTTGTGTAGAAGAGGACGAGTACGCTAAGTGGTTGCAATTAGCACATGTAGGTGCATTAGAGCAACACTACTCAAAACAACAAACCCTACAGACCCTGAGAAGACTAGGAGTGCATTGGCCGACTATGGAAGCTGATGTCCAGAAGTTGTGCAAGGAATGCCCAATCTGCTGCACTAAACCACCTGTGGAACATGCCACTCTTTATCAAGTGTCCATAGTGCCGGATTGGAGTGAACCCCTAGTATCCTTCCTGAAGACGAAAACGTTCCCTCCATACATGACTCTGATGAGGCAAAGAAGTCTAGAACAAGAAGCCCTAGATTACTCACTCATTGGTGCTAATCTATACAAGCGTGGTAAAGATGGTTACCTAAGATTATGTGTCCACGAGAGTGAATATCTCAAGATCCTGGAAACTGCTCACCAAGGTGTAGCAGGAGGGCATTTTGGAGCAGATCGAGTGATTAAAGCGATTCTATTTGCAGGCTTGTGGTGGCCGACCCTTCACATGGATGCACATACCTATGTGAAGAGGTGTGATGTCTATCAACGAGCTCAGCCTCCTATACGCAAAGATGAGATGCCACTGAAACCCATGATGGGTGGACGAGCATTCTCTAAGTGGGGAATAGACTTTGTTGATCCTATTAATCCCCCAGCTAAGGGCTCCCATGCTGAGTATATCATTGTTGCCACGGACTATCTAACCGAATGGGTAGAGGTAAAAGCCACAACAAAGAACGATGCACAAACAACAGCTAAGTTCTTGTTTGAGAATGTGTTCACCAGGTATGGATTACCTATAGAGCTAGTCAGTGATAGAGGGACTCACTTCTTGAATGAAGTTATTGAAAATCTGCTCCAAGAATTCTTGGTAGTACATAAGAAGTCTGCCCCCTATCACCCCCAAGCTAATGGCCAGGCGGAGAGTACAAATAAGATCTTATGCAATGTACTGATGAAATTAGTAAATAATAAACGCTCTGATTGGGACAAACAGCTACACCATGCTGTTTGGGCATACCGAGTGGCCTATAAAACGGTACTCCAAGCCACACCCTTTCAGATGGTGTTCGGTCAGAATGCGGTGCTACCCTTGGACTTTTTGATACCTACATTGAAGGTAGCACAAGAGCATGACTGGACAGGCCATGAACTCTCCTCTCGAATATTTGATCTTGAACGTCTAAGCGAGACACGATTGAGAGCGGCAACAGGAATCTATGCAGCGAAGAAGAGGCAAAAGGCATATTTTGATACCCATGTGAAGGATAAAGGCCTGAAAGCAAGAGACCTAGTCCTAGTCTACACATTGAAGCAGCATGCACGAAAATTAGAGAAAAGAGGCTATGGACCTATGATCATAAATAGGATTTCAACTAGTGGGGCAGTACAACTAGCCACTTTGGAAGGCGACATTCTCCCTAGCTACATAAGCGGATGTAGAGTCAAGTTATACCAAGAACCCCTGACTGAAGAGATGTTAAATCGGCTCAACACTGCCAAGAAACGGAAAGAGGAGGAAAAACGAATTCGAGAGGAAGCACAAGCAGAGGCCTTAGAGCACATCCGACGAATGAGGAGGCAAGGGAGAGATCAGCCTATGATCGACACTCAAGAGCCTCCAGGCTATCACATGGCCATGTGTGAGGCTTCAGGTGAACGTACCCATAGGATAGTGGATCGACGACCTTTTGTGACCCTAGAAGTTGGACAAGGGGACAGTACCAGGATTGTAAGAGCTTTAATTGATTCAGGAGCAGCCACTAGTGCAGTTCAGCTCTCTTATTGTCAGCAGCTGCAATTGGAGGTAAAACCCCTAGAAGCATATCTGATAGGATTAGGAGGTGTTGAAACCCCTTGCATGGGAGAGGTGGAACTTCCCCTCTACATACAAGAGGTCCTCATGCCAGCAAAAGTGCTAGTATGTGAAGACGAGGATCTTACCGAACCTCTGGTCTTGGGCCAAGACTGGATCTATGATCACGCAGTCAACCTCAACCTAAGAAGTGGACTTCTTCAGGCTTGGGTAGGCCAAAGCCGTCTTACGATTGAATTAGAAAATCAAGCACTCAAACCAATAGAACAGGCACCAACTCCTGGTCCCTCTAGGAATCCACGTAAAGATAATGATGTTGTTCTTGTCCAAAGTTCTATGGTGCAGAGGATTGTCAATCTTACCAAAGGTACAGGAGTCAATGAGGAGTTCGCAGCTGGGCCAAAGGAGATTCTAAACATGCAGACCAAACATCATACAACACGAAGGAGGCCGTTGATCAAGAAGTAGGAGCGCCAACTAGTGCAACACGGAATACCTCGTGGCGCGAAGCAGATCTGGATACGCAAGGATGAAAAACCCACAGCTCTAGTAGCAGGCTCTCGAGGAGGCAACAAACAAGCCACACCATCACGGACACAAGTGAAGGAGTACCCTAGGCAACCTCCTAGGCACACCACGTCTATTTGGGTCCCTAAGCGGTCAATGAAGGCTAGCCCCAATGCTAGATACATATGGGTGCCCAAGGCCTATTTACGAGCCCAAATAGCTCCAACTCTAGTCACTGGCATAATTCATCACTCACAAGTCCTCTCGAAAAACAATGCAGGAACGCTACCTAAAGACCACCCTAACCCACACTCAGCCAAACCGAGGAATGTCTGGAAATGGGTACCCAAAAGGTCCCAAATCCATCACAATCTAGTTCATAAATCTTTGCATGTCTTTAGGTCTAAGAGCTACGAATCCTCCATCAAGGTTTGGAGACTTAAACCGTGTATCAAACCCCCTGACCCAATCGTGTTAATCCATCCACTCTGATGAAGGTGCATTCTGAGTCCATTGCATAACCAAAGTATGCATCTAGGATAACACTAACCTCTAATAACCACTCACATCTATCACAAACACTGCACCTCTAACCACTAACCATCGGGATTGTCATATTAGTATTGTGGAGGGAACACCATTATATCCTGTTTCCTATGCAACACTAATGTGCTTTCTTCTTCCAACAGATAAGCATCAGAAGTATCATGGCAGCAGTAGCAGGAACAAGCTCCCAGGCGGGCACTGGTAATCAAAGCAATTGGGATACCATGCCTGTGGAAGCCCCACTGACAGCAAGGCCTAAAGAGCTTTCGAACGTGAGAAGAATTCCTATCTCAGATCCACCAAATGGCCTAACAGAAAGAGTGAAGGGGCATTCTCACTGGTTCAATGAGATGCCTGGAGACTTGGGAGATGTCGACCACATCTGGGAGTCAAAGTTGGAATTTGGTGGAGTCTGGTGGACATTTCAATTCTTCTCGAGAGAATTTGAAACATTACAGAATGCAGATCCTCTTCAGAATATTTGGCAGAAAGCGGGTTTGCAAGACTACTTTAGTGCAGCCTTACCTAGGCCGGATTTTCTTAGGTGCTACTATTTGATAGCCACACTGAAGCCGACTGGAGATAAGGATCATTCAGGCACATTCCAAGTGCCCTCTCTATCAAACCAGGAAGAAATGAAGAAGTTTGAGTTGAATGTTACTTTAATCAGGGAAGCTCTTCAGATGTATGGCATCCATGTTCCCTCTGATCGAGATCCTTTGATACCAGAGTCGATGAAGAACAACAAAATCAAGAAGTTAAAGGAAATGTGTGCCCTCACCCCCAACATCGCCTCAGCACTTCGCATTTCCAGCTCAAGTCCGCTTCACCCAACCACATAAGAAAATATGGTATGGATTGTACCTAGCAGAGATTGGAAGCTTGCCAATCAAAATGCATGTATGGATCTTGGACCAGCTATATGAAGCAGGCAAGCGGGGTGTGAGGGAGCATACCTTGAATGGCTGCTGTGCGATTACTAGAATTATCTATAGATGCCTTGCATATGATGTGCCGATCACAAGGGCCCTCAAATATTCACAACTAGAATTCTTCAAGGGGCTGAAGTCAAGAGTACAACCTACAAAAAGAATGTGTGGTTCGCTTTCCCAGGTTCTCATTCCACGTGAGGCCACCACAGAAGCCTCCCCTAGAGAGGAGGAACAAGTAGCCCCTTTCACCATCCATCTCCAAGGAACACAATCAGGGGATATGGTACTGCCCACTCCATCTGCCCCCCCACTACCCACCGATGCTGAGTTTGCATCCATGGCCACATTAGCAGAGGATCCCAATTTTGACTTTGAAAACTTCTTGCAGAATGCCAACCTATCTGATAGTGAGTGTTTTTTTGACAATGCCGGTCCTGGATCATCATCCCAAAGAGAACAACCACAAAGAGAGGCAAGAAGGGTACATTGGGAAGATGAGACACAACATCCTCATGCTCAAAGTACACAGAATGAGGAAGAAGCATGAGGAAATGAGCCAGATGACAGTGAAGAGGAAGCTCCTGCCTACACGGCACAACTCAAATGGCTCTACAAGACAATCAAGCAGGTACAGAAAAGACACAAGTTATCGGAAGAAGCAAATAGAGCACTAGTGAACCAGATGCTGCAAGCGGAGAATGTCGACCCGCATTTCGTCGAATCATTGAATCTCTTGGCGGAAACATGTGGAATAGGAGAAGCCATGAGGACCATGGTCTATCGTGATACCCCTCCATATGACCAACGAAGGATCGATACAAGACCTCGACGGGGAAAAATGATTCAAATGGAAGTCTCAACCGCACTGCCTACCACAACCTCAGAAGATGTTCACATGACCAGCCCAACTCCCAGTGAGGAACTAGATGTAAATACACAGATACCGTCTCCACCATCACCTCCCAGCCAGCCCTCAGAACCCTTCCCCACTAGTCTTCCTGAACAACCAATAACCACCCATGATGAAACCGTCATACACACCACTACTCATCTATCCTTCCATTTACCTACATCCACCACTTCCACCCAATTTTCTGAATCCCATATAGGTCATCTTGCCACCGATCAAACTATAATAGGTCACCTTCATATCTCCCAGCCCTCAGATAGCCACTTGCCACTAGCCAAACCTTAACACACCCATTTCCATCCACCAATACATTTCCTCCCTCCCAACCCCTATCCACTGTACCCCTGTTAACCCCCTCAGAATCAACCCAAGTCACCCAACCTTCATTCTGGACAAACCTTGTAAATATACTCCAACAAGTTGAGAATTATAATAAAAAGTCCCTTCCCCAACCCACCTTCCCCACATTCACTGCCACCACTAACACACCACCTACCGTTCCCGTATTCACAATTCACACTTCACACACTATCACATCCGATCCCATGGATATTTCACCACCCACAAGAGCACCCACCACCACGTCTGTTCCACCATCATCACATTTCACTTCACTCATAGGCACATCATCCACTTTTCCCTTTCCCATTTCCTGACCCTTTGCATGTTCCACCTCTACCCATGCACCCACATCATTTAGTAATGCACTAGACACCATGGTTGAAGCGGCCACTCAGCTTAAGCAAGAGTATAATTTATTGGAAGAAAATAACTTAGAGCTGTGCAATCTCTCGGCTCAACTCCAGGCACGCGTCGATGCCTTAGAACTAGGTAATACAGCACTACAACACCAAGTGACTACCCTCCAACAATCGAAATCAGAACTGGAAGCTAAGTATACAGAGACAGGCAAAGCTATGGAGGAACAACTCAGAGATCAATTGGGCCGCAATGCTAGATTACAAAGAAACATGACTCTACTTCGTCGCCACTTAGCAGAAGCTCAAGAAGAAAACCGAAGGCTACAGTAGCAAAACCAAGAGAATCTAGAAGCAGCCATTGAAAATACTCCAGGGGCACCCATCGACCCTGCCAAATTCCAAGCCATCCCCTCAGAAAGCATACAACAAATATTGGAAACCTATGCCAATCTCTTAGAAGCACATGATCAGCTTGCCAACCATGTAAAGGACCTACAGAGATCCCAAGTGCCTACACCACACCAACGAGAACCTAAAGAGATGGCCAATGCTGCAACCTCACCAGAGCCCGAATCATCAATGACGAATGAGGTACTTGAGCTACGACAGCAGGTGGCTGAATTGAAGCTCAAGTTGTTACAGTATGAACAACCCCTCTCTCCACCTGATCAACCCATAGAAGAAGAAACAGTAGTCATTCCAGTGGAGGAGATATTTGAAGACAACTATGAGCCTCAACCCCTTCCAGGAGGCAGAATTACGGAGGAAGGCCAAGACACATATGAGGAGCCCCCGTCGACATGGATGAAGCAGGTAGAGGAGATGGGCCACACTCACGAAGAGCGCGTAGCAACTCAGATGCTGGCCATGAAAACCATTGAGGAGACCATACTCAAGTCTGAATATTTCTCGAACTTGGCTCCTAGGCGGTTGATCACCAGTTCGGAGTTACAATATAAGCCCTATTTTGTACTGCTAGCTGACTATAATGCTGAGATCAAATGCATAACCAACCAGTACCCTACGTTCGCAACACAGTTCGAACCCGAGGACATTCCAGAGGCAGCCAAAAAGGGGGCCATATTCCAACCCATATGGAGGCAAAAGTTACTGGAGACCTATCCGGAGATGTTACGAACATGGGATCACGCTCCCATGCATCTGAAATATAACCCTTGCTTTGGGCTAGTACAAAGAATAAGATCATGGAAAGCATTTGCCATCAAGGTTCAGAACAATGTAAATTGCAAACAGTGGCTAAACTACCCCTCGATCTCACCACCAACAGGCACACCTACAGTAGCATATATGATGGCTACTATCTGACATTGGCTTCCACGCCTCCACCCCATGCCAGATGTAGCTGCCCAGATGATGCTCAAAATCTTGGATATGATGCAAGTCGTGCTCAAAACCTTCCGCAATGTATGTAAGATTCAGCCTCCGATTCCCGGCTTCATAAATGGTAATTATGACCTACTTTATGACATGAGCACAACCCCGAGCATACGAGTTGCTTATGCATGGCACACACGAATCAGATATCTCCCTACCTACTACAAGCAAACCTTTGATGATATGTTCACCGCGGGGTTTTGGGAGTCACACTCAGAAGTGTTCGCACCACGCCCAACCCACCTGCTACAACTATTCGCGTGTGAACAAACCATGCACTCGGAGCTCTACACCACACCACACCCTGATATGCCGGGAGCAGTCAATTGGGATGCCCTCTAGAGAGATTTGGTCCGGGGACTACGCATCAAGGAACAAGAAGTGGCAACCGACCTCCTGCAGAAGTACATTGATCAAACAGTGGAGCAGAGGTCTGTCAGAGGCAACAGACGCTAGGGGGGGAGAGTGTTGGTGATATACGGGAAGAAGCAAGTACGGGCATACATGCAGATCTAGCACTAAGGCAACCCTCTATTTTTTTCAAAACCCTTACACCATTTAAAAGTGATTCTCATCACTAAAAACCCCTGTAAATACCATTTTCACCTTTTTGTAGCTCCATTTTGTACAAGCCGAGGAGTCCTCGAGCTTCAGGAGCCTTAGAAGTAGTTGCCTACCAATTTTCATATTTTTTAGATCTCGTTTGAGCCCTCAAATAAGCCCTGGAACCTAATTTTTAACTAGGCCGGACACTAGGTCAGGACAGGGCCAAAGCTAGTCAAAAACTATAAATAGAGCTAGAGAGCTCATTTTTGGAGAGTTTTTTGTAGTTTTGAGCTTGTATGAGGATTTGGTTGCAATAGAAGTGATTCCATTGTCTTACTCTCTTTGTTCTTGCTGTGTGTGCGCGTGTGTGTGTATGTGTGTGCATGTTAGTGTGCTTTGCACTCACACATTTGTGCCTTCACTTGCTCGAGGTCTTCATACCATCCTCATGTCTTCCCGGATTGACATTAAAGGAGGTGCTACTCATCACTGAGCTACAGATAGGATACTTGAAAATGGATAAAGATGGATCCAAAGTTTGGATCCGTAAGCATGATAACTTGCTTAATTTAAAGGGAGGACATATAATTGTTTATCCCTAGAAGAAGATTAGTTAGAAGTTCTGAGAACATCCATAGAATTTTAAAAGACGTAAGAAAGATGTCAACTCATGAAAGTATGAGTTGAGGATCCCAAGAAAATCCCATGGATAAATATCATTGAAAAAAGGGATCTAAAGGAGAAAAGACTTGATCTTATCTCATGTTAAATTAGATTGAGGAATTTTGAGAAAGCCAAGTGACCTAACTTGGTCAAATATATCAAAAGTTTTTGAGTTTGATAAGCCAAGTGGCCTATAGTGGTCAAAAAGATTAACATCTTAAATAGTCCGATAAATCATACCAACGAACATTTAAAGATCAACCGAAGAAATCTTTGAGTTATAAGATTAACTGGCATGAGATTTAGAAATCTTAATCATTGTTCTCATAATGCCAAGGAATTCCAAGATGGAATTCATGATCATAGTAAATGATCAGAGAACATCAAAAAGATTAAGGATGTTATTCTACGGATTGGAGAAAGAACTCACTGGTATGGGACAGTGGGAACTAACTCCCGTTGAGAATTTTCTCTGCTGGCAAGAGAGAAAATAGACTCAAGATCCGATAAGAAACATCAAGATAAGCCTTTAAAATAAAATAATTATGAGTAAGGCCTTAGAGGTAAACATATTTACCTATTTGAACCATATAAATGCACTTGTTGGTATTTACAAGAAGGTAAGTGGAATAAGGTTAAGATTTACCTTAGAAAAAGGCAACCTATGTCAAGCCCCTCCTATGACAAGGAGCCACTCTGCAGAGGAGAAGTAGAACCACATGCACTATTGATGCACCCGACAAAGGTGTGTAGATATGTAGGGATATCCTTTATCAAAGAAAGATGTATTCTTTTCAATAGAATATATAGGCAACTAGAAGATGAGGAGAGCAAATGAGGATAAAAACTTTGGGGAGTTTCAGAGTTAAAACTCCAAAAATAAAGAGCTTGTTTAAATTCAAGCCTATTCAAGTATAGTAACCTTGAATAAAACGATGATTTGTAAAAGATCTTCTTTTGAATCTTTGGTGAGAACAAACGATTCAAGAATGTTCACTAAGTTCCTACTAGGATCTCGGAGAAGATGCCTAGAAAGACGCATCGTTCTCACAAGATCTTGGAACTAAACACAAAACTTGAATCATTTAATTCCATCCAAATAGATAGAAGATTTATCTTGATGGCTTGATTATTTTGAGGATTTGAAGGAATTGATTTATTAAGGTTTGTTTCTCTTTGCAAAGCTTTGGTGACCTTTGAGGTTAGTAGACATAACTATATGAGGTATGAACCAACGTCTGTTCAAGATAGTTACTATTGATTCTCTTTAAACATGCTAAGCTAAGACAAACAAAGAACTAGGTAAAGACCTAGGAGAATGGTCTACCAAATAAATCAAATTCCTAAAGTCATCTTTGGATCTAAGTCTTGAATAACAAAGATCTTCCAAAAGGAGTTAAACTATGCAAGAACAAAGAAATGCTCCAAGGTTTAATGGAGGATGATCAAGATGAGGATCCATGAATAGAAATGAACTTTCAAACTTGGGTGTTTTATCTGTTTTTGAGGACAAAAATGTTAAAGGGGGAAAGAATGTTGTATAATTCATGGGTTCAGAAGGTTAAACATATGGATTCTAAAGGTTAGAATATGATGTATGTTTGCTTTGGTCTAGCCCTTGAATTACCCTTGGAACATGCCTTGAACCTTTGGGTGAAACCCTTGGTTTTAACCCTTGAGGTATTTATTCATATGAGCTCCCAATTGAATGGTTAGAACCTTAGGCTTGATTTATCCTAAGGTGTGGGAACCTTAGTCTTGGGAGAAGCTTCTCTAGGAGCCACCTTGTGTGTACGTGAGAGAAGAATCCTCATTTGATTTAGAAGGCATGTGATAGACCTTGGGAAATTAGAAGGCATATGATCACCCTTTGGAAAGTGTCCACATGAGGGACACTTGGTTGGACACTTGGCCAACCCCAAGGACATGCACCCCCTTGGCCTAGAGGTGTAAGCTTAAGGTTTAAACTAGGTAATGACTTCTTTATGAGAAGTCAAAAGCATAAAAGCTTAATGGTATATTGATGTTATGTAAATCAATAGCCATTAACTTTTGTGCTTTTTATATGTTGGCTTAATCCAAAAGCCAACAAAATTTATCAAATATATAGAAACTTTAAGCTTTCGAGTCTTACTTATGGACTCTCAAGATCCATAAATATACATGGCATGCCTAATCAGCAAGGCCAAGGAATTGAGCTATAAATCAAGCAATGTTTCTCTTCTTATTTAGTGATAATATGAATTTGGATTCAGGAGAGAAACTAGAAGTTTACTTGAAACCCTATGCAGAGTCATGGGTTAGTCTTTCATAATCATGAAAGACGTTATAAAGTTTATAGGCCTTCAAAACTTCAATGTCTGATCATTGAGGACAATGATCACACTAAAAAGAGGAAGAAAATGTTAGGGGAAAATTGTTAGAACCATTTTACGCTTTCGAAGTGTTCATTTCTTCCTCAAATCAGTTTCTACCTTTATTCATAAGTAATGTGATTCACTTGGAACATTAGCAGAATGGCTTTAGGAGTACACTTTTGGAGAAAAGGAAAAGTAAAGGGTTATAAGATACCCTGAGAACCACTACTCCAAAATATATCCTATGAACAAGCAACAACTTTTTCAACATGGTTAAGAATATGACCATTTCACTAAGCCAATGATCAACCTATTACTATTTTATTTAAGATAGATGCACAACTATGTCAAAAGATAATATCTAGTATGAAAATACTAGCTCTATTATTTTATGACATAGACAAGGATACTTTTGGTGGCATCGGATTAAAGAAATAGTTATATGAAGGATCGGTCTTCAAAGTCTTATCAAGAACAAATGAAGACTTGGTAAGCGTACAACTTACAAAACTTTTAATGGTACTTTGAGAAAAAAACTCTCCATGATAGGACTAAGCTGGACAAAACCTTCTTAGTAAGTAATCCTTGAGTAAGAGCCAAAATTATCTACACTAAGGTGAGATTGTAAACCAGATGGTATGGGACATCTAGGATTACAATATCACTTTGGTGGGTTCAGTGGTATGGGACACTGAATTTAAGAATAATGGAAGCTTAAACTCAAGGATATTTGAGAGCTTGTTCAATGAAAGATTGAACATAATTGAACCTCCAATTGGGATAGGAAATTAAATGAAAAACAATTTCCTATCCAAAATTACAACTTGAAGCACAAAATATGCCAGTGGATAAGCCTCGCTATAGAAAGAATCAAAGGAAAGGACGTAGCATTGATGGAGGTAAGTGTTGCTTCCCAATTATCCTTTCATATTTGTTTTTCCATGCTATAACAATGCAATTAAGAATGCATGTCCAATGAAGTAGGTGAATTCTAATGCACATTGAATGGTGCCTGGAATGAATCATTTAAATGATGCATTGAAGACATAATTGAAAATAAAAAGGAGTCAGATTAGCTTGGAATGGAAAGATGATGAGATATTGAGCATATCAAGTTCATCATAGAGCATGGCATGAATGGATATTTTAAGCATAGATCCTTGCATTAAATGGAATTCTAAGTATGAATTCCATGCATGCTTTAAGGAGGGGTTCATTTTTTGGACCTCACACATGCTAAACATCTTCAAGAAAAGATGTAAATGTTTTTGGCATACATTATGATGCATGAATTGAATCACATGTGCATGGGTTAATGGGACATGAGAGAGAAATCAAGTATTGTAAGTTTAAGGTTTAAGATAGAAAAATGACTTCTTCATATGAAGTCAAAAGCATAAAAGTTTAATGGTATGTTGAGATTATGCCCATTTACTTTTATGCTTTCTATATGTTGGCTTAATCCAGAAGCCAACAAAATTTAACTTAGGAAGAGGAAATTTAAGCTTCGAGTCCTACTTATGCACCCCCAAGTTCCATAATACCCATGGCATGCTTGATCAGCAAGGCCAAGCACTTAAGCTTCAAATTTAACAAGTTTCTCTTCTTATTAAACCATAAATGGTAGTAGTAAGAACTTGGATTGAAAATCCAAAGGAGAAACTAGAAGCCTATATGAGACCCTACACACATGGGGTAATCTTTGATCGTGAAAAAAGATCTTCAACATCTGATCATTGAGGACAATGATCACACAAAAAAGAGGAAGAGAATGTCATAAAGTGACATAATAAGGAAATCCATTTCACCCTTTTGAAGTGTTCACTTCTTTGCCAAAAAGTCTCTCCTATTATTGACAAGAGGTATGATCCACTTGGAACTTTAAAAGAGTTAAAGTTATCTGCACTAAGGTGAGATTGTAAATCGGATGGTATGGGACGTCTAGGTTTACAATATCACTTAAGTGGGTTCAGTGGTATGGGACACTGAGCTTAATGATAATGGAAGCTTAAGCTCAAGGATATTTGAGAGCTTCTTCAATCAAGGACTTAGCATAAATGAACCTCCCATTTGGATAGGAAATTAAATGAACATCAATTTCCTATAGTTTTCGAGGAGGAAAACTCCTTAAAGGGGGGAATAAAGGTATCATCAATATGATACTTCTAAGCAAAAGATATTCCTTAACTCTTTCATGAAAGTTAAGGAATACATTGGATGTCCAAGTACCTAAGTCTGTTTGAGTTAATCTCAAACAAAGTAAGAACCAGATATGCAAGAAGGGAATTCATTAAAGAATTCCAATTTGGCAAGTAAACTAAGGTAAGCTAGCCAAAGACTTGAAGCATATTCAGAGTAGGGTATTTGAGAATGGATAAAGATGGATCCAAAGTTTGGATCGATAAGCATGGCAACTTGCTTAAGTCAAAAGGGTGACATATAATTGTTGATCCTGAAAAGGAGAATAGTTAATGGTTTGAAGAGCATCAACATGATGTTGAAGACTTAAGCAAAGATATCAGCTCATGAAAGTATGAGTTGAAGATCCCAATAAAATCCCATGGGTAAATATCATTGAAAAAGGGATCAAAAGGAGAGAAGACTTGATCTTATCTCATATTAAATTAGGGAGATGAATTTTGAGAAATCCAAGTGACCTAAGTTGGTCAAATATATCAAAACCCTTTATGGTTGGATAATCCAAGTGGTCTACATTGGTCAAAAGATCAAACCCTTTTATAGTTTGATACCAAGTAAAATTCAAAGGTCAACCTAAAGAGACCTTTGAATTAATTCGCATTGGATTTAGAAACCTTAGTCTTTGCTCTCATGAAAATGATGCCAAGGAGTTCCAAGATGGAATTCATGATCATGGTAAATGATCAGAGAGCATTAAAAAGATAAGGGCAAAGAAGGTGGAAAGGTTAAGGATGTAGTTCTATGGATTGGAGGAAGAACTCCTTAGTATGGGACAGTGAGAACTAACTCCCATTGAGAGTTTTCTCTAATGGCCAGAGAGAAAATAGACTCAAGATCCAATAGGAAACATCAGGATAAGCCTTAAAGACAAGACCATTTAAATTAAGGTTTTAGGTTCATTATGAGGTGTAGAAATCTACCTCCTTGAACCAATTTAATACACATGCCTGTATGAACAAAAGGATAAATAGAATGAACATGACATTTACCCTATAAAAGACGATCCTTTATCTTCTTAAGCAGATGCATTTTTCTTAATAAAATGCATAGCCAAATTTTATATGGTACAATAAATTTGGATAAGTAATAGGGTAAAGAATTTTGGGAGTTTACCAAGTTAAACTCCAAAAGTAAATTCAAGCCTATTCAAGTATAATAACCTTGAATGAAAGAATGATTTGTAAAAGATCTTCTTTTGAATCTTTGGTGAGAACAAGTGAGTCAAGAATGTTCATAGTAGGATCTAAGATATGATGCCTAGAAACAGGAATCTTTCTTGCAAGACCTTGGAACTAAAGTTGCAAAAAGTTGAATCATCTAAACTCCATCCAATAGAAAATCTAGAGGGTATCTTGATGGCTTGATAAAGCATTATACCTCAGTTATTTTGTTGATTTCAAGGAATTGGTTTAGTAAGCTTTGTTTCTCTTTACAAAGCTTTAGTGACCTTCGAGGTTAGTATGCATAACTATCTCGAGTATGAATCAGAATCAGTTCAAGATAGTTAGTACTGATTCTTGTTGGAAAGAATCGGCTAACAAAGAACAAGGTAGAGACCCAAGAGAATGGTCTACCTAATAATTCCAATTCCTAAAGTCATCTTTGGATCTAAGTCTTGAATGTCAAATCTTCCAAAAGGATTAAACTCTATTCTGAGAAATAATCTAGGGAAAATCAAAGACGATCAAGATAGGGATCCACTTGTAGACATGAACTTTTCAAAATTGGGTATATTGTTGTCATTCGAAGTACTTGAACTTTATGTTTCAAGAAAACCTGGATGATTGAAATAAGTCCACCTAGTTGGCAAGGAATGAGAAGATAGTATTTCTCCTCATTTTATTGAGCATGTTTTGGCAGAGACTCACTAGACCCACTTTGCTAAGTTCATATCTTTAGATAAGTCCTATCAAACACAAATAAAGTATATTTGTATTTGAAAAGGACTATAAAAGAATAAGTTAAGTTCAGAACATTTGAAGATTCCTCTTCTTTATGTTAAAAGTGGAAGATGAATCTAGTTTCTGGCCCTTTCAAGATAGAGATAGGATCTCTATCATGGACTCATAAAATTATAAATTTCTAGGGAAGTACAAAGTGTACTGAAATGTATTATTTTATGGAGCTCAAGGTTTGAGAAAGTGCCAATAGAAAAAAGACCACCAAAGAAGTCCACCCATTTCACTAGTCCATAGGTACAAGGCATGCATGTACATTCAGGTGGACTAAGGGAAAGTGATTTGGGCAGGGATTTTGATTCCTTTCCTTTCAGATTAAGGTAGGGATTAGCCTTTATCTGATTACTGGAAACGAATCTAAAGAGAGAGATGACCATGCTCAGAGTATAGATCATGGTGCACGGGGGAATACTTCACATATTATACCTACACGCATTTTCGAGGACGAAAATGTTAAAGGGGGGAAGAATGTTGCATAATTCATGGGTTCAAAAGGTTAAACATATGGATTCTAAAGGTTAGAATATGATGTATGTTTGCTTTGGTCTAGCCCTTGAATTACCCTTGGAACATGCCTTGAACCTTTGGGTGAAACCCTTGGTTTTAACCCTTGAGGTATTTATTCATATGAGCTTCCAATTGAATGGTTAGAACCTTAGGCTTGATTTATCCTAAGGTGTGGGAACCTTAGTCTTGGGAGAAGCTTCTCTAGGAGCCACCTTGTGTGTACGTGAGAGAAGAATCCTCATTTGATTTAGAAGGCATGTGATAGACCTTGGGAAATTAGAAGGCATATGATCACCCTTTGGAAAGT
>CM035419.1:171835736-172018236 GCA_020310875.1 Ceratopteris richardii
CAGAGAACCTCTCCCTGATATAATGATAAGGCACCTCAATGTGCCTAGTGCAAGCATGGAACACAGGGTTCCTCGCAATTGCCAATGCGCTCTGACTGTCAGTGAAGATGGTGGTGGCAGAAGACTGACCAACACCCAAATCAACCATAAGGCATTTGAGCCACACACACTCAACAGTGGCTATGAAAGATGCCCTATACTCATCCTCACAAATGGAAGTGGCCACAGTAGGCTTCTTCTTGCTCAACCAAGATATACATGAGCTACCAAGCATGAAGCAAAAATCACTGGTGGACACACAAGTGTCATAGCAACCAACTCAATCAGTGTTAGAAAACGCATGAAAATCTGGTGGTAGTGACTCCCCCTTGGGATAAAACAATCCAAGTAGCCGGGTACCACTAAAGTAGCGAAAGATGCGCTTAGCAACCTGTCAATGCTTGAGACCTAGGCAACACACAAACCTGCTCATCTGTGAGATAGCAAACTGAATATTTGGCGGAGTAATGCATAAGTTAATCAAGTATATAATGCCTTCTTTAACTTGCACACCTAGTTTTCATGCCCTTTCTGCACAAAGCCACGAGGCTGAAAAACATACACTTCTTCATGCAAGTCACCATTCAGAAATGTTGTTTTAATGTCCAACTGATGTACATTCCAACCATGATGAGCTGCAAGTGCACAGATGCTATGAACAGTGGTCATTTGGCAAGTAGGAGCAAAGGTTTCATCAAAATCAATGCCTCTTTCTTTCACATAACCCTTTGCAACAAGCCTAGCTTTATACCTATCAACTGTTCCATCACGTTTACACTTCAAGTTGTATACCGATTAGTGCCAATGGCCTTCTTTCTAGGAGGCAAGTCACATAAAGACCAGGTACCATTTTTCATGATAGCATCATATTCAGATTGTATTGCAGCCATCCAATGTTTAGAATTTTGTGCTTCATCAAACGAAACAAGTTCAATCTCATCACAGAGACTAGAGGCAGCCATAGCATAGCAATCTGATGCAAAAGAGGCACTATCAAAGCTTGATCGAGTACGATATGACAAAGGTGCATCTAATTTGCTATCACACAAGGTCTGCACTAGCCATTTTGGCATAGTTTTTGCTTGTTCAATATCAGCTCTCTCATCAACAAATGCATCATGTGAATCTGCATCAGAAATGGAATGATCTACCAATCATCACATGAAACCTGCAAAGGTTGCCAAGTTGCCTCACTAGGACCAACACTAGACTATCCACCTGTAAAAAGAGGCAACAAAGTATCATACATGTCTTTGGAGCTAACAAATGTCTCCTTAGTACATGAAATCAATGGTTGAATAACATCTTCCACAAAAACAACATCACAGCTAACCTGAATGCATTTAGACTGTGGATGATACAGAAGACAGCTGTTACTTTCAGAACTGTACCAACAATAATACATTTTATTGTTTTATCATCCAATTTTATGTGATGTTGTTCATGCACTAATGCATATGCCAGACAACAAAAAACACACAGATGAGCAACATATGGCTTGTGACCATGCCAAACCTCATATGGAGTGATAGAGTGCACTGCCTTAGTGGGACACCTATTCAGTACATATGTTGCACACATAACAACCTCAAGCGAGAACTATGTGGTAAAGCCTGACTCTTGATCATACACCTCACCATCTCCATGAGTGACCTGTTCTTTCATTCAACAACTCCATTCTATTGAGGTGTATACAACACTGTACACTGATGTTTTATCCCATGTTCAACCAAAAATGCATTAAAGTTAGAAGACATATATTCTGCCCCTCGATCAGAATGGAGGGTGCCCATTTTACATGCTGACAGATTTTCAGCCAAAACCAAAAACTGTTTGAAGCCCATAAACACTTCGGACTTTACCTTCAATGGATATACCCATGCATGCCTAGAAAAATCATCAATGAAAGCCACGAAGTAAAGATAGTTCCCAAAAGAAGTTGTTTGCATAGGACCACAGACATCACTATGTACAAGCTGCAATTTCTGAGTAGAACGAACTCAACCATATTTTGGAAACGAGGAATGCTACATTTTGCCCAAAGTACTACCTTCACAAACATGTTTTTCGGGTGCCTCAAGTTTGGGCAAGAGGACACCATTTCAGATTTGTATAGGCGTAGAAAACTAGATAAATTCAGATGACCAAAGCGTGCATGCCAACGATTTGCATCTGACATTGCTTGAGAATCATGTACTGCACATGCCGAATCAATTACAGATATTTCATTGTCTATGAGCTTATACAACCCATGACATAAAATGCTAGAACGAATAATGAAGTCCCCATTTGAGAGAACATGAACTGTACATTTGTCATCAACGAATTTCACAACCACGCTGATCTTGACTAATGTAGAAACTGATAAAAGATTTTTCTTGATCCCTAGCACAAACAAAGCATCTGACAAAGTGAAAGAACTACCATCAGCAGTAGTCAAAATGATCTTACCAACTCCCATAACAGGATAAGAGGAGTTGTTGGTGCATGTAACAGTATTCCCGGTAGGGGTAGGCTTGAGTGAAGAGAAGAAACTGCACTACGAGGTAATATGTTTGGTCGCCCCACTATCAAAGTACCAAATACCTCAGTCTACTTCAGACATGCACTACTCATGAGAAGATGGGTCAAAACTACAAGCAATAGTAAACCTCCATTCTTCATCCTACACAAGATTAACAGACTCTGTTTTCGATGTAGAGGCCTCTACAACAACCATTCCGGCTTCTTTCTTCTTTGCCTCTTTAGCAGACGGTTTGGGAAAGCTCTTAATGACATGATCATTTGCTTTACAATATTTGCAAAACAGTTTCAGCTTTTCTGATTTCTTCTCATCTTTGTCTTCCTTCTTCGAATGTGCAGCATTTGTAGTTTTGTGCTTACTAGTAGAAGAGCTCCATTTTCCTTTGCCCTTCTAACTAGCCAAGAAATCTTGATCAGCAACACGCATAATAGACCTGTTCTGCCTAGACTGGTCTTCCTACAACAAAACAAAAACTAACTCTTCAAATGTTAAGGCATTTGGATTGCCTTTCATCATCAAACAAAGAGTAGAAGCAAAACTCTGAAATGAGTTGGGAAGACCATTCAGAACAACCTGTACAAGTGGACTATCAGGAAGGACTTCATCGGTAGAAATCAATTGTTCCTTCAAATCCTTGATCTTTGTCAAAAAATTGTCCGTAGAATCACCTTCATTCATGTGCTCACTCTCCAACTGTTTTCAGAGGTAAGCAACACGAGCCTCATTCCTAGCCTAGTACAAAGCATCCTTAGCATCCTTATAAAGCCTGGTAAGTGTATCCAAAGCATCCTTAGCTACTCTGCAAGAGCAAATGTGAGGAATAATGGAACATTTGATAAACAAAGCTATCAATGCATGTGCCTGGGCATCTCTACCATCCCAACAAATTTTCTCTACAGTAGGTGCGACAAAACCGTAGCATGAACAAGAATCTGTAGAATATCACCATCTTCAACACCTTCTGCATCAGCTTCAATACTTGCAGTTGTAACAGTTGCAGGTGTGATAGGACGTTTTTCAACACCTTGCACAATGTTCCACAGTCCTTTTGCAACCAATACATGTCGCATCATATAAGCCCATAATGGGTAGTTGGTACCATCCAACTTATAGGCTCAACAGCCAACATACGGAATACATCACTGCTTTCAGCCATGGCCGATGACTAAAATACCTTGATGCAAAAAATTGACTGTATCTCAAAAAGTTGAATAGAACTGCCTAGACAAATTCTGCTAAACCTATACTAGACTTCGAGCACTTATACTGGCGAATGAAAACTGGTATATACGTTTGGCACAAAAAGATGAAATTGTTAGATATGCTCAATACTCCACCCTCATGTGACCACAAATGATCCATGGTGCTCTAAGTTGTAAGCCCCCATTATGAGGAGAAGCCATTATGAGAGACCGAACATTTGTGGAATCCTAACTTCTAAGTTAGATGAGGTCTATGTGTGACCATTGATGGTTGTAGATGATCTTTGTGAGCCTAGCCGTTAGGTTAGGTAGGGCATAAACTTCCAAGCCATTAGATTGCCATTTGAGGTGAAAATAAAGGCCCTATTGCATCGCGCAGTTTCCCCATAGAACCTTAATGGGGGGAGTGCAGAGGGGGGCTTGCCCCCTTCTGCAGGGTCCGGGGGGGCCTATCCCCCCGGTCCGTAGGGCCGAGACGGTAGGATTTTTGGTCGTGGAGATATTGTCGGATCATATATTTTACCGACTATTTTGTATCTCCCGACTACATTTATCTATACCAAACCGCCTTGTAAAAGCTATATAAGCACGGCCCAGGTTGAGCTTTACATAGCATTGTGCACTAGTAAGCCCTTCATCTAGAGTCTGTCTAGATCACCATCTAAGCTCCACAGTGGGAGCGCATGGGTGGACAGCACCATCATTGTAACTGCATCACGCTCGATAATCTGAGAATTTGAGTTCTCTATCTCTCAGTCTGTGTCTATCTTTGTCTGCGTTTTTCTCTCAACTCTGTCTACAGGTCTAATTCGTTGTGCTGTTATTTTCTTACATGGAATCAGAGCTCAAGAGGCTCTGAGTGGTGCAAAAGCAGAAACACAGAGGTTGCAGAGGTCTGAACAACAAAAGAGAGGATGTCAAGCGGTGCATCATCATCTACGACTTGGGGCCAAGGTGGTTCATCAAGAGGAGTAGGTGGTGCACAAGCAGGAGCAGCAATGATGCCATTCATCCCAACGTTGCGGATACGGCCACCAGCCTTCACACAAGGTAAACTTGATGGTACGAACTACACCCTGTGGAAGTTCAAAATCATTTCTATTCTTGATTCATATGAGCTTTTGGAGACTGTTCTTGGGACTGATCATGAGCCCCAAGAAAGACCTGATCCAAATAATCCTGGTCGAATGATTCCTCCTGATGCTAATCTTCTACGTGCTTGGAAACGTAGAAATGCAGATGCACTCTATGCTCTTGTTACAAGTACTTCTGATAGTGTTCTGACTCTCATTCAACATACTACGAAGGCATGTGAAGCATGGAACATATTGAGAAATCAATATGAAACTCGTAATCAGACACGGATTCAGAACTTGGAGAATCAGCTTGCAGTAGAACGGTTTGCTGATGGGGAGACTGCAGAGGTGTTTATCACTGGCATAAAGAATCTACGAGATCAAATGGCGGGAGCAGGTGTTCAAAAGTCAAGTGAAGAGCTAGCTCGACATTGTCTTCGAATCTGTCCACCTAAGTTTGATGGTCTGGTAACTGCTCTTAACACTCAAATCAGACCTCAACCACTAACTTTTGAAGAATTCAGTGCCTTAATCATGGAGGAGGAGCTACGGCTCAAGGAAAGGAGTGGTGGTAGCAAAGGAGATGTTGCATTCACATCAAATTCCAAAGGAGGCAAAACAGACTCTTCAAAAGATGGAAACAAAAAGAAGAACGACAAAAAGAAGTTCAAGGGAGAGTGTTTCCACTGCAAAAAGAAGGGACACAAATTCCAAGACTGTCGCATCAAGAAGGTAGAAGAGAAGAGTAACTCTTCAAAAGGTGGCAAGGGCAAGGAGTCTACCAACACAACAAAAACAGAGCTTGAGTTATTTGTTACGATAGAGGAGGTGTGCTCCTCGGCTGAAGATTCACGAACAGATGACTCATGGGTGTTGGATAGCGGTGCATCTCGTCACATGACGAGTAGAAAAGACCTTTACAGTTCCTTACAGCCTCGAAAGGAACCCATCAAAGTACAGGTCGGAAACAATGCAAGATGTCCTACAGAGGGCGAAGGTACAGTTTCTTTCATTAACTCTATGGCGATATCAGAAAGCTTTCAAATGTGTTGTATGTTCCACAAATAAAAGGAAATCTACTTTCAGTAGCTTCAATAACTCATCAAGGTCATCAAGTATCTTTCAATAAGACAGGCAAGCTATCCTATAGAGTTGGTGCATGCTGACTTGTGCGGAAAAATGCCTACACAGGCCTTGGGTGGATCTTCCTACTTCATGTTACTTGTCGATGACTATAGCAGGAAGATGTGGGTGTACTTCCTTCGTGATAAGGCTCAAGCTTTTGGTAAGTTTAAAGAATGGCTTCAACTTGTTGAAACTGAAACAGGGAAGAAGATGAAGAAATTCAGGACAAACGGTGGTGGTGAGTTCACATCAATAGAGTATGAAGATTTCTGCAAGAGTAAGGGAATCAAGCATCAACTCACAGTGGCACATAGTCCTCAACAGAATGGTGTTGTGGAACGCCAGAATCGAACCATCATGGAGATGGCAAGGTGTATGTTGAAAGGAAAGGGTTTGCCTAATCAATTTTGGGCAGAGGTTGTCAACACTGCTGTCTACATCTTGAATCGAAGTTACACCAAGGCACTTGATGGAAAGACTCCACAAGAAGCCTACACTAGTAAAAAGCCTTCTGTTTCCATTTCAAAGTATTTGGAAGTGAATGTTATGTACATGTTCCAGATAGGGAGAGAAACAAGCTTCAACCAAAAAGCATCAAATGTATCTTCCTGGGGTACAACAACGATAAGAAGGCTTATAAGCTTTATGACCTTGAGGCTAAGAAGATCATGGCGAGTCGTGATGTGGTGTTCAAGGAGGAGCAGCTATATGTAGTGGAGGAGGAAAAGAGAGATTCCACTTTATCATCAGGAAAAGGGCCAATCCACTATGAACCCGGCCCAAGAGCTATCCCTTCTACACAAGAGAAGGAAGCACCATCTTCAGATGATGAGTTTGAAAGTAACCAACCTACCGACACCCAAGTGGAAAAGCCATTGCCACGTTGGGTGAGGCAGCTTTATGATTCTGCAAACCCCATCCCACAGTCACTAGAACAGGTTGTAGATGGACCAAGGCGATCACAGAGAATAGAGGAACAGAGACGGGCAAGCGCCCATATTGTAAACACAACCTTGATGGCTGTTGCAGAGCAAAGGAGCACAAGAGAAGAGCCCCAAAATTTTCAAATTAATGGGCATATTTTTCTTCTTCAGAGTCCTAGATTTCCCTCAAGCCATGTAAATGCACTAGAGGAGTCCTATAGTTGCATAATCCCAATTTGTTGTAAAATATCCCTTGTAAATTAGTAGGAAATTCACCTTTTTTGTAATAAAGTGCCGGTCTCTTGTGTGAAAGGACTAAACTTAGGGCACATGTATATAAGTCACTTTGTGACTCTTTGTAGAGACTTTTTGCCATTGTGAAGAAGGAGCTCTCCAAAATTTCGAATTTGCCTCTTTCATGCAGATTTCCATCTTCTCTTTGATCTTGTATGTGTGTGTAATGCTTGGAATGTGTGTGTAGGACTTTTGTTTACCCCTCCCCACTGTTTTTGAGCTACTGTAGTGTGTGTGTGAGCTTGTAGGAGTTGTGGCGTGAGTGTGGGTGCTTCCCGCCATTCACTATTTTGGTCATAACTTGAAGCAGAGTTGTCAGAATCGAGTGAAACCACGATGCGTCTTGTCGAGAGCTTCAAAACGAGTACCCTATTGACTAGGTCCAACACCAAATAGAAGTTTCATGACTACTGTTGAGGGAGATTACCGTACTTCCTTACAGTATGTGTCTACCAACACCCAGGAGATCCCCATCTACCTGGATGGCTTAAATAGATCTGTGGCTAGGATGGTAACTTCCATGAATGCCACAATCATGCCTCGACCTGCTATCAAGTACGAAGGAGGAGCATACGTGGACAAAATTGGTCACATCTACATTGTGACTGAATTTCCTGAGATGATCAATGAAAGGGGAGAACTAGTGGAACCTGAAAACTTCGGAAGAACACACCCTGAAGAGCTTATGACTACTCCTAGAGGCAGATCCCAAGTAACTCGAGTCTTGAGAGGAGACTTGATACCTCAAGACGACTATTTATTGGAAGTCTATATGATCCATGGATCATACTTATTGCTTCAAACAGACTTACCTGCTCCTGGGAGAGAAGAGAGCTCCATCACATTTTATGAGCTAAAGGATCCAGAAGATGAAGCTAGACTAACATAATTGGACAAAAATCAGAGGAGATATTGGCCCGTGAGTGCCTTAGACAGGGCTCGGCTGAGATACATGGGTGTGCCTGTATTTCCTCAAAGAGATCAAGCAACTACGTCGCAAAACCCTTTTGGAAATCAACAAGAGACAGAACATACCACGTCAGGACAGACCAGCCAACGAAGTGTGCCAAACCGTACTCATGTGCAATTTGCAACTCCAGGAGTGCAAACACATAATCAGGCCCACGTAGGGGTAGGTAATCAGTATCGACCACCGGTAAGACCACGACCACCGGTAGGAGGACAGCCTGGGATATCGCCAATCAGACCAGTTGTCCCAGTCTTCCCTGTAATGCCCAGACCGCCGGAACCAGTGAGAAGACTGAGACCTGTCCAGGTGGCCAAGTGTGTAAGAAATCATTATGATGGATTGGGGGAACCCTAGGATCACATTGCTGAATTTAAACAAGTTCTAAGGGCAGAACAAGTAGACGACTTCTTTGTGCAGTATGAGTCTTTTGGACTCACCCTCACGGGAACGGCTCTGCCTTGGTTCCAACCCTTAGATCCCAATCGATTTCGAAACATGGAACAGTTCTTTCAAGAATTCATTGGGGAATTCACGGAGAGGGATTAAACACAATTCTGCATCTTTAATCCATAGTTTTAAACAGAACCCTAATGAAATAGTGAAAACAGCAGCCCGAAGATTCAACCAGTATGTGGATAGATGCCTTGTTGCAGAGAGACCCACTCAACAAAAAATGATTTCATTATTTTTGGATGGACTCACGAATGGAACCCTAAGAACACTAGTATATGTGAAGAGGTTACAAACCTTGAATGAGTGCCTTCAAGAGTGCATTGATTTGGAGGGTAACCTAGCCGAGGACCTCAAAAGTACTCCCAGCCCCACTAAATCTGAAGATTCAAGGAGTACCATTACTTCCAACTCTAGTAATATGGAAGAATTGGCTGAATTATTAGCAAAAAACTAGGAGTCTAGGGACAAAGAACTTATCAACACCCAGCCCAAAGAGTGCCTATGCTACGAAGATGTAGCCTATGTGGAGGAGATCACCCCACCCACTTGTGTGTGCGAGGAGGGACGGGCGCACAACCTATGTATCCATACAACAGATAGCACCAACAAGGGACTTCCTTGTACTGCCACATAGAACAAAAATACACCAACCACACTACAGAGAACTATCCATTCAATAGGCAAGCACGCCCTTTCCAACCACCACAGTATCGACCATATGGATATCCACCTAGGGAGCCAGGCAGAGAGATACCCAGATACAATCCCTATCCAACACCAGCAAGAGCATCAAGACCATATGAACAAGCACCATATCCACCACCACAACCAGTGCTAGGACCCCAGTTGTCGCAACCTCAACAAGTAGTACCTGTGAAGTATGCTCAACCAGAGGAAAACCTGGAAAGAGCCCTAGTACCAGCATCAACAATGACCAATGTAGAATCAGCAAACCCTGGGTATGAGCCGCCACCAGGAGATTACTACCCATATGAAGCCAACATGTTAGAGTATGAACCAGCATATGATACGGCTTATTACGGATATGAAGGCTATGATCAGACTTATGGAACGGAGTTAGCCACTCTAATGTATACCGCTCCAAAAGCACAATCACCCCTGAGACCACCCATTAGACCACCTGTGCAAAGAGGACCATGCTACAGATGCGGAGGAGACCATTTTATTAGAGAGTGCCCTCGACCTTACAATCCTCCACCACCTAGGACTTGGGAAGGATATTGTAGTGATTGCGGAAAGGAACATCTTTTTAGGGATTGTCCTAAGAATCCAGCCAAAGTCCAGGATACTGCACCAATCAACGTAATCGAAGTTATAGAAGGATCTGGAAGTGATAAGGAGTACACAGTGCCATTAAAAGCCATTACAAGAGCCCAAACGAAACAACAAAAGGGAAAACAACCAGAAGAGGAACAAGAGAGCAATAAATCTGTAAACCCTAGAATTCAGGTAGTTGAGGATTTTGAGGACCCACTTGAGAATTCCGAGAGCACAAAAGCACAAAAATGGAAGGAAAGACAAGAAAAACTCAAAGATAAATGGGAGGAATAAGAGTCAAAACAGTAAGAAACAAACCAAAAACGTGAATAAGCATAAGGAACAAAGGATTCAGGAGGAGACTCATGTGCCACAACTTAGCTCAGAGAAGGAGAAACCAGGATCAATTCTAGCTGACTCAAAACCAGACGACTTAGACATGTGGTTGAAAGCTTACCAAGCTAGAATCAAAATGGGCCCAAATATAGAGCAACATGAAAAACTTTACCCTCAAGGGGAATTAGAAAAAGAAAGATTGGCGATATGCAGAAAGCTCATAGAGGTAGCACAAGCAACCCTAGAAAAGACTATCCCAATTCTACCAGAGACAAGGATTGCACAAAGTCAATACGAAGAATGTGTCAAATCCAACGGCAAGGAACGTATGAAGAAGGATGACCAAGGTGAATGAATAAAAACCCAAGATGAACCTGTGTCAATAATACCAGACCTAGAGGCAGATTGGCCAAAGGACTTATAGAATAGAATACGAGAAGAGCAATGGAAGAAAAATGGAGTAAGTCAGCCTCCTTTTGAGGAAATAGATGTGGAAGATTGTCAACCCCATCCCAACCTAGAGGAAATATATGAAGAAGTATCAAGAATTGATAGAGGTAGAGAGGAAACCCTGAGCATTTCAACATTGCCAAACTATATGGGGGAATACGAAAAGGAATCCATAATAATACGAGCACCCACAGTACATGGAAAAGAAAGGGGAAATTCATAAAAGAGTTCACACAATCTAACGGAACTAAAGAAAACAAAAGTCCAATGCAAACTAATGGTGGAAGAGTTACTTCAACTTAAGCCCCAATTATGGAGACAATTAGCGAGCCAGTTGGAATTAGAGCCAGAGAAGGAGGAAAAGAAAGGAGACGGAAAAGAAAACAACTCAAAAATACAAATCCCAGTTGATAAAGTTGGAGAGTTTAGTGAAGGGGACGAAGGTAATACTTGTCTACCTGTCACCTACAATGGGTACATGACCAAGGCGATACTAGACACAGGAGCCGGGGTAGGGATAGCCACTAAGGAGATATGGGAAAAATGGGGAAAACCTGCCTTACGACCCACACGCATGAAGCTACAACTAGCAGATGGTCATGTGGAGAAACCCTTAGGAATATTGGAAAGAATCAAATTAACCACCTATGGAGTAGAATTTGAACACACATTAGCCATTTGTAAGTTCAAAAAAGCCAACAACTACGAAATGATATTAGGGAGACCTTTTATGAGACAAATGCGGGTAGTGCAAGACTGGGGAAGAGATTCAGTGTACCTACAACATCAAGGAAACACGACCAAGATAAACTTGCATACATTTGCTTATCGAGATGTCCCTCCGTTATAGTGGAATCCCATACACAAGGAAGAAGATTACCTATCCATGCATAGTGCTGGATCGAGCGATCAATCTTGGATGCACGAGGATGCTCAGGTATGGATGTGCAAAGAGGCCAAGAAGGAGGAGAATAAAAGACAACTGTGGCCGATAGGACATCCTAACTACCGACCAGTAGAGGACCCTGATTACATGCCTCAAATCTTTCCTGATGAGACCTTTGAACCGCATGGATGGATGGAAATCTTAGCCACCTTAGATGTGTGCGTGAATGAGGAAGTTTTGACAATGAACGAGTGCATAGATGAGGAAGGCTATGATGTAAATCTTTATATGGTTGTTCTTCAAGAAGTAGAAGAAGGGGAATTTTTGGAAAAAGAATGGAAAGAGGAATATGAGAGTATAGAAATGGAACCAGAATTCGACTCCGAAGAGAGTTACCTAGACACCATTCAAAGTAAAGAGGGACAACAACCAACAAAGATCTTAGCAATTGAAGCTGCTCCCATGGTACAAGAACAAGTGGAAGACATGAGTAAGACGGAACCGAACCCAGATCTTTTTGAAGTCCCTGAACATTTTAAAAAATATAAAGTAGAAGAAAGAAAGGTAGCCATTCAAATGCCTAAACGAGAGGCTAGAGATGGAGAAGCATACGACAACAAAGAACAAACGAAAAAGATTGTAGTAATAGTGGAAGACGAAGAGGAGCGATGTACATACATAGGCAAAGATGTATCAGAGGAGGAGGAAGAAGAACTCATACAACTGATCCAAGAATATCGAGACGTGTTCGCATGGACATATAAGGATCTTAAGGGAGTGGAACCCAACATTTGTTCTCATCGAATACCGATGACTGCAGACGCAAAACTCTCTAAACAACGCCCTTATACGTATAATGAGGTTTATGCAGCCAAGATTAAGGAAGAAATTGACAAGCTACTAGCTGCAGGATTCATATATGAGATAGAACACACCGAGTGGGTATCGCCTTTAGTTGTTGTGCCGAAGAAAAATGGAAAATTGAGGGTGTGCATTAACTTGAAAAAGGTCAATGCAGCCACCATACGCGATAGCTATCCATTACCCATCACAGACCATCTATTAGAGAGAGTAGCAGGAAAGGAAGTCTATAGCTTCTTGGATGGATTCTCCGGATACAACCAAGTAGCTATTGCGGCTGAGGATCAACATAAGACCGCATTCGCGACCGAATGGGGAGTCTATGCTTTCAGGGTGATGCCTTTTGGACTCACTAATGCACCTGCTACTTTTCAACGATTGATGTGTCATGTTTTCAAGGAATTCCTGAAGAAAAGCATGGAAGTATATGTAGACGATCTATGCACATACTCAAATCAAAGACACGAACATATTCCTGAGTTGAGGAAGATATTCGATAAATGTAGACAGTACAGAGTCTGCTTAAACCCAGAGAAATGTGTCTTCATGGTGAGGCAAGGAAAGATCTTAGGACACATAGTCTCGAGGAACGGAATATCCACAGATGAGGACAAGATCAAGGTCATTTTAGAGCTTCCTAGACCAAAGAATGCAAAAGATGTACAAGCCTTTATGGGACATTGTGGATATTACCGTCGGTTCATTCACATGTATGCCATAATAGCCAAACCCCTGTATGGCTTCTTAACTCAAATTTAACTGGACTGAGGAGTGTGAGAAAGCATTCAATGAATTAAAAAAGAGACTTAGCACAGCCCCAATTCTGAAAATACCAAACTGGAACAAGCCTTTCCATATTCATGTGGATGCGTCTAATTATGCGATCGGATGTATCTTAGCCCAACCGGCCGATGAAGGAAAGCTAGATCACCCAATTGCCTATGCGAGTAGACAACTAAATCAAGCGGAAAGGAATTATACCACTACTGAACGAGAAGGGTTAGGAATGGTCTACGCAGTAAAGAAATTCAGGCACTATCTTTTAGCCAACAAATTCAAGTTCTTCATAGATCATCAGGCCTTACTGTACTTGGTTAATAAACCCTGTAACACGGGAAGATTAGTAAGATGGTTCTTAATGTTAATGGAGTTCAACTTCGAAGTGGTAGTAAAAAAGGGAAACACTCATGTAAGAGCAGACCACCTTTCTAGGTTAACACACGGAGAACCACCAAGTGGAGTACCCGATGATCTGCCAGACACTTATTTATTTAACCTAGAAGTATGTCCAAAGTGGGCAAAGAAATTAATTCCTATACTCACCCATGGCCCACAACACTCAATCAATAAGAATAGCAAAAAGGAAATTCTTCAATCAAGAAATTTGCACATTATTGCTGGAACTATAAGGAACCCAATGGAGTACTGCTAAGATGTGTTGAGGAGGATGAACAAAAGAAACTAATCGAGCAAGCACATGTGAATAAATGGAGAACACACCAAGGGACTCATGGAACTATTCGAGAACTAAAAAGGTTAGGAGAGTACTGGCCTGACATGCCCAAGGATGTTCATGACTACGTGAGTAATTGTGCAGAATGCCAGGAGACAATCCCAGAGGATCACATGTCTATACCTTTCTCAACCGTAGCGCCCAATTGGAGTAAGACATTGGTTAAGTTTTTAAAGACAAAAGAGCATGAGGAAGGAACTAGCATGGCAAGAAAGCGATCCTTGGAAGAAATGAGTAAGGATTATACACTTATAAGAAAACAACTATTTAAGAGAGGAAAGGATAACCAATTACGATTGTGCGTGCATGAAGGAGAATATCTACCCATATTGGAGATGGCACATGCACGTGCTGTTGGAGGTCATTTTGCAGCTGAGAGAACTGTCAAAATGATTCTCTTTGCGGGCTTGTGGTGGCCAACTCTACACATGGATGCTGATACGTATGTGCAAAGCTGCGAGACATGCCAGAGAGCTAAATACCCAATTCGGAGAGATGACATGCCTTTAAGACCCATGGTCTGTGCGAGGGCATTCTCAAAATGGGGTATTGACTTCATAGGACCCATCAACCCACCAGCCAAAGGATCACATGTTGAGTACATCATAGTAGCCACCGATTACTTGACCAAATGGGTAGAAGCTAAAGCCACTAGAAAGAATGATGCTCAAACGACTGCCAAGTTTCTCTTCGAGCATGTTTTCACCTGTTTTGGATTACCAATCGAGATTGTGAGTGACCGGGGAACGCACTTCCTCAACGAAGTAATCGAGTCGCTAATGAATGAGTTTTTAGTGATTCATAAAAAATCAGCCCCATACCATCCTCAAGCCAATGGACAAGCGGAAAGTTCCAACAAGGTACTGTGTACAGTATTGACAAAGATTGTCAATAATGGAAGGTCTGATTGGGACAAGCAATTGCATCATGCAATTTGGGCCTTCCGAGTAGCATATAAAACGGCTATTGGAACTACCGCATTCAACTTAGTGTATGGACAGAACGTGATTTTACCAATTGATTTTTTAATCCCAACCTTGCAAGTGGCACAACACTATGAATGGACCGGACATGAATTATCCCAACAACTAAACCAAATCAAAAAGCTACATGAAACTAGGTTACAAGCAGTAGCAGGAATCTATGTAGCTAAAAGGAGACAAAAGGCATATTACGATGCGCACATAAAGGATAAAGGACTTAAAGAAGGAGATTTGGTTCTAGTTTATACATTAAAGCAACATGCTAAGAAGTTGCAAAAACGGGGATATGGGCCTTTAATCATTAATTGGATCTCGACCGGTGGTGCTGTTAATCTAGCTACCCTAGATGGAGACATTCTTCCTAACTACATAAGCGGATGTAGAGTGAAACGATTCATGGAGCCATTAACGGACCAAATGCTAGCATGGCTAGTCGGTGCTCAAAATAGAAAAAGAGAAGAGGAACGAATTAGAGAGGAAGCTCGACAAGAAGCTCTAGAACGCATTAGGAAACGAAAAGAATGGATTAGGCAGAGAGATGAACGCTATCTCCACGGAGAGGAGCCCATCCCTATGGCTAATTACCAAGTCCATAACCCTGATACCAAAGGTGCTTGCAGGGCACAACCTTACATAAACCTAGGGATTGGCACGACAGAGTACAAGTTGATAGACGCCTTGATAGATTGCATACAAAATTCGGTCATAAAAGATCAACAATTGAGTATGAATTCCACAAAAGCCCGATTGATAGGAATTGGAGGTCAAACCCTAGACTGCATGGGAACAACAAATGTATCCCTCCACCTAGGCAATTCCTCCATGGAACAAAGAGTTTTAGTGTGTAAGGACGAGGATTTAATAGAAGATTTAATCCTAGGATAGGACTGGATCATTGAGAATGAGGTGTGCATCAATCTAGCTCAAGGCTATTTCGGCGAAGATAGGGCATAAGGAGATTTTCAGTTTATTAGGAGAGAAGCCTTTAATTCAACCAAAAATAGCCGGGAGTTCAGAGAGCTTCCAAAAAAAGACACTGAAGAATGATCCCAGTGCGAATATATCCAAAACCAATCCAAAAGAAGCAGAAGCTTCAAGCCCAACGATGTCCGCAATAGAGTCGAAATCATCACATTCAGATAAGGAAAAGCCAACCACTAAGGAAACCAACTCTCTTGGACGTCCTCAAATAGCCAAAAGGTCACCATATTGGAAAACAACAAGCAGATACTCATATCAAGGACAACACAAATACAAGTGGGTACGCAAGGATCAGGTGCAGAACCAGGAGAAGTCAGCACCCAATCTTAAGAAGGAAGCAGAAATCACAAAGTCAGCTATGCCTAAGTCCTCACCAATAGGACTATTGCAGATATGGATCCCCAAGCCATTGATTGAAGCTCAGAGATCACGACATCAGATATGGATTCCCAAGAAGGTCACACAGGCAGCTAAGCAGGCAATAAGCACTCAGGAAGAAGCAATACATCAGACAAAGCGAATGACAAAACCACATCAGATTCATCCAAGAAAATGGAAAAGCAATACCAATATCATTTGGACATTAGAGGAAACAAAGAGAACACATGAAGCCAAAAGAATCAAAGAAGCAAAATGACCTCTCTCAGTAGTCACAAAATGGATTTGGAAACCAAAGCAACTGCAAGGAGTGGACTATCAAAGAAACAGAGATTCCCATTGCACTCATGAAGCCTCTAATGCACCTCAAGTATGCATAATAGGGCCACAATACGAGGCCAAACATTCGGCAGAGGATGTACCTTATAAAACTAGTGGTGCACATTCTCCAAGAGAGATTCGATCTTAGCTTCATTCTCTTAGGAATGGACATACTATGTACATAAATAAATGCTTCGGCTATACTAACGCTTGTTTTCTTTCAGGATAAGAAACAAAAAGATGTGGTAAGAGATCTTACTCATAGAATGTTGGGAGACGGAGTGACGGAACGACTATAAACACTACATTGCACTACACAACTACATTCTTTCCTTTGAAGCTAATGCACCCTTCCTTGCAAGTGCAGATGGCTTCTGAAGACTCGGAGGCTAAAATTCAAGAGGAGGTACAGGAATTTCCTCCCCAAAGTCTCACAAAAGCCAAAGGACATTGGTTTAGAGAAGAGCAACCAGTAGGAGAGTATCTCTTCTTGGTGAACATAAAAATCATGGACACAGATCATCACTTTTCGATTATGTCCCAGGACTTCAGAGTATTGCATGAACTACCCTCTACCATCGACATAATGAGGAAAGCAGGCATTCATAAGTATTTTGAATTGCCCATATATAAACCTGACTTCCAAAGATGCACGCAAGTCATGAACACCTTACAGCCGGCACTGCATGATCCATTGGTGCCCGAAGCCAGAGTAATGGATAAAGGAGGCGAATGGGTTGTCATACAATTTACACACGACTTAATTAAGGAAGCATTCAGATGGGAGAAGGACGGTGTCACTATGGTAAAGGAAGAGAGTCGTGGAGCAAAGACACGAACTTTTATCGACATTAACACAGTCGATATAGAAGAGGAAATCAGACTAATTCACCAACACTTCTGCTTTCCAAACATGAATTGATACACGGCTCCCCAAAAGATCATTGTTCAATTACTGTCCCATGCAATCAAGCAAATTGGCAATCAAATTAATCTGACTCCATATGTCCAAGAAAGACTATTCGAGGCAAAAAAGCAATGGAATAATAAGAAGTTCCTCAATGGTAGTGTGGCCCTGACCATCTTGATCTACCATGCTTTGGGCATAAGAGAAAACTTGCAGAAAATGCCATCTTCGACTGCTCTTGCTCAGTACGTCAAAGTCGCCACAGTCCGTAAAAAGAAAAAAGGAATCAAGATTGTGGAAGTAGCGGAAACCAATTCTCAACCCAAAATGCGAGGCACGAAGAGACTCAGAGAAGTCAAGCAAGTCGAAGAGGAAGTCCCGACAACAAAAAGAATCCATGTGCTCCCTAAAACAACCATCGAAGGGCAAAGAACAATCACAGAGGAAGAATTGAATAAAGCCCTAGAAGAGACCCATCAATATACGCAAGGACAAGTCAACCTCCCAGTGCAAGGACATCACTATCAGCAGACACAACAAGAATTGGAAGCGAAGAGAAAACTCACCAAAGCCCACCGATACAAGGAAATAGGATTGGACAATTCAAGCTCATCATCGGATGCCCAAGAAGAACCCGACACTTCATTGTTGAATGTCAATATTCAAAGCGAATCGAAGGATGATGGACAATGGGTGGAATTGAATGAAGTTGACTACAATGGAGAACCAGAACGCCTCAAGACGGATGACCACACCACACATACTGATCAGAATATCAATAGTAAGGAAGCAGAACAGGAAGGTAGGCATACTATAAAACTTAATGAGACTTCCACCATTCATATCAAGGAAGCCTCACCACCTCGTGAAAAATCCATAAAGATACCAAAGAAGGAGAATAAGGAAGAGAAAATAGAGGACGAGGAACCCTTCACACCAATACGGGTAGTGGCAGAACCCTCCCCCATGGATGTCACGTTTCAAGGGAGTGCCACAAAAGCTATTGAGGTGGATAAAGAAGAAATTGAACCACAAGTACATCTACAAATCAGACAACCACACAACGAAACCATCCATGTGGAGCAGGGAAGAGATGTGCACACAGGAGAAGCTCCAAGCATACCAAGAACTTGGTTGAATGTAGACATTGCTCAACTCAAGCCTGTGGTACAACACATGATTCGAACGGCTCTAGATACGCAACAACTAATGCTTGAGGCTGATGAAGACTACGACCAAGCAATGAACGACAAACATGAACTTCAAGAAAAGAGTACGAATCTTTTGGCCGAATTGAACTTAGAAAGAGAGCACATCAGAAACAAAGAGAAAGAAGTCCAAGCAGCTAAAAAGCAGTGCAGTGAATTAATGACCGAAAACAAACGTTTAAAAGCACAACTGCAAGAAGTACAAAGAAAATATGAAGCTAGCGAGACTGAGAAGGCAAGGGTGAATACTAGGAGCAAAATATTGGAATCTCAGCTCAAAGTATATATGGAGGAAGTAGAAAACCTAAGGAACCAAAACAAGGAGCTCATGATAGCTCTTCTCAATGATGAGCCAATAGAAGCTAACGAAAGCTCAGTAAAGGATATCAAAGAATTGGAAGAAAAGATAACTAAAATGGAAGATCAGCTCAGAAAAGAGCAACTCACCATTGCTGAATGGGAAAAAAGGTACATGGATGATACGGTAGCCCTAAGAACTAAATGGAAGAAAGCTGAGAATCAGTACCTGCTGCAATGTAAAGAAGATACTGATCATTTGGATATCGTGGCACAAGAACTGCTCAAACACAAGGACACCATTGCAAAGAATACGGAGGAAATCAAGCAGAAAGATGAACTCATTAAACAGCTACAAGAGCAGTTAGAGCAAAAAATAAAGCAGGGGGCACCAGTAGTTCCACAATCTGCAGAGGCTATTGTGGAGACTGAGGTACATCCTCTCTCTCCCCCCTCATATCATTCACCGATAAGGGAGGCACAGGAGGTCCACATTGATTATAATAATCGGGACATTGCAGAATTGAGCCGACCAGAAAGGGCACTACTAGTGTCCCAGCTCACTGCTGATTTTGAAGACCAAATAATACAAATCATGAAGGAAGCTCACATAGAAAACAAACAACTAAAGCAAATTTTGAAGCCCTTCAATGTACCATATGGTCTTCTAAAGGAACAAACGCGGCATTATATAAAGATAACCACTAATCAAGAACCTGATAGCAACCTCCAATTCGACACGAATACTTTTAATTACACTCAAGAGGAGTTCAAAAAGATAGATCCCATATGGAGGAGGAAAATTTTGGAAAAGAATCCTACATTGCGGGTACAGTGGGAAGCATCACCATATGTGCTTCAAGTCAATCCATCCTTTTGTCCTGTACCCCACAGACGTGCCTGGACGCAATTTTGGGAAGGACAGCGCCAAGGCAATATCAATAATCAATGGCTCAACTACCCGTTGTTGCCTAGCCCTCCACATAATTACTTACCGACAGAGGAGTATATGGTAAAAACAATGGAATTTTGGCTTGCCAGATATGCTACGGTCCCAGATTTAGCAGTTAAGATGACTAATAAAATATTCAGCATGCTACTCACAGTAATCAAAGTTTTTCAGCATGCCAAATATACTTTTTTGAATTTCATAGGCATTACACAAGGATCCGAAGCACTAATTTTTGATCTGTCCACTATTCCAAGCCGCCTAACTCTAATGGCATATTATTCTCGACTAATGTTTTTGCCATCAATGTATATGCAAACTTTCAAAGAAGCATTTTTCACTGGATTCTTCGAAATAGATTTAGAAATTTTTGTCAAAATAACTTCAAACCTGAATGCCCGTATGGTTGCTTATGAAACGAGTTTTTTTGCGGATCACCGCCAAGCACCAGAGGACGGAGTCAAGTCACAGCAGTGGAAAGAATTTATGCTTTGTCACGCTAATCTGCTGAATCAAAGAGAGCATGCAGCAATACAGACTTATACGCGTGGCCACAAAAAGCCTGTCGGGGACAACAGAGTTCAGGAGGAGGGACGTGTGGAAGGGGAATCGAGCAAAAAGAGAAGAAGAAGAAGATCAAAGTCAAAAACTGCCCAATAAAGAATAAAGATCATAATACAGAAGAACCACCCTCTGCATAGAGCCCCGCAGGGGCACACACACCAAGGAAAAGCACGCAGCTGAAAGGAGGAACTAGGGCTAGGAAAGTATCCATGAAGAAGTGCAAAAAGAGATCCAGCGGTTCCATAGCCACATGAGGGTGCTTCAACCTCTTGACCAACAGAAGGTTCAAATCAAGGCTGAAGAGCTACATCCTCATATGTCTACTAATGGCGTGCGTGGCAACCAAAATTAACATGCAAACCCAATGCATCAGGCCTAGAGGATGTCAAGGCAAATATCGAACAGGGCCTTTAAAACGTAATGCCAGTCTAACCAGTAGGCAGAACTGACCAAAAGATGCATGAGGACAACAAATTGAAGACAAGAAGTAAAGCCTGTCAAGGGACGACAGAGACAAAGAGGGGGAGAGTGTTGCAGAGCAAAGGAGCACAAGAGAAGAGCCCCAAAATTTTCAAATTAATGGGCATATTTTTCTTCTTCAGAGTCCTAGAGAATTCCCTCAAGCCATGCAAATGCACTAGAGGAGTCCTCTAGTTGCATAATCCCAATTTGTTGTAAAATATCCCTTGTAAATTAGTAGGAAATTCACCTTTTTTGTAATAAAGTGCCGGTCTCTTGTGTGAAAGGACCAAACTTAGGGAACATGTATATAAGTCACTTTGTGACTCTTTGTAGAGACTTTTTGCCATTGTGAAGAAGGAGCTCTCCAAAATTTCGAATTTGCCTCTTTCATGCGGATTTCCATCTTCTCTTTGATCTTGTATGTGTGTGTAATGTTTGGAATGTGTGTGTAGGACTGTTGTCTACCCCTCTCCACTATTTTTGAGCTACTGTAGTGTGTGTGTGAGCTTGTAGGAGTTGTGGTGTGAGTGTGGGTGCTTCCCACCATTCACTATTTTGGTTATAACTTGAAGCACAGTTGTCAAAATCGAGTGGAACCACTTGGAAAGGATGCGTCTTGTCGAGAGCTTCGAAACGAGTACCCTATTGACTATATTCGGAGTTCGGAGCTGAGAGAAATCCTTGATTGTCTGAAAACTGCTGTAAGAGGTATCGCGGCAGACACTTTCAGTTCCTCAGTGAGCTTGAGAGGTGGATTAGTCTTTTCTCATTCATAGCAGCTGAACCACTTCATGTTCCATCATGTGTGCACATGTCCTCATACACTTGGTTAGGTCGTTCGATCGGATTGACATTCAAATGTGTGTTAATTTCCCACTATATGCACTTGTGTTGCAATAGAGGTACAGTCTCATTGGCACGAGTCCTTGAGTCTTCTTGACTCAAGTACACAATGGCTGATCTCATTCAAGAAGAAGCGAAGGAACCAAGCAATGTGGAAGAGGCACTCCATGATCCGAATTGGAGGGCTGCCATGCAAACAGAATACAACAATATCATGAAGAATGGAACTTGGGAGCTAGTGGATCGACCCCCTAAGCGTAAAGTCATTGGCACCAAGTGGGTTTGGAAGCTAAAGTACAAGGCAGATGGTACTCTAGAAAAATATAAAGCAAGAATCGTTGCACATGGCTACTCACAAGTTGAAGGCATTGACTTTTGTGAATCATTTTCCCCGACTGCAAGAATGACTACTATCCGAGTAGTACTAGCTGTGGCTGCACATAAGCGTTGGCCACTCTATCACATGGATGTCAAGTCAGCATTTCTGAATGGAGACCTCAAGGAGGAGGTATATGTGTCTTAGCCACTAGGGTTTGAGGCTCTTGATTCAGAGAACAAGGTATGTAAGCTGAAGAAGGCATTATATGGGCTAAAAGAAGCCCCTAGAGCATGGTACCAACGGATAGATAAGTATCTCTTGGACCTAGGTTTCAAAAATTTGCTTCTGATGCTAACTTGTATGTTCTAAAGAGAGGAGGGAAGACAATTGTGCTTGTACTCTATGTAGATGACCTTGTGATTATAGGAAATGATGATGCTCTTCTTCAATAAACAAAAGATGCCTTGAGTTCAGAATTTGAAATGACAGACTTAGGCTTAATGCATTATTGCTTAGGTCTTGAAGTTTGGCAGGAACCAGGGAAGGTTTTCATCTCTCAACAAAAGTATTCAAGATAAATATTGAAGGCATTCGACATGGAGGATTGCAAGGAAATTTCTACACCTATGGAGGTCAACACAAAATTATCTATTGAAGATACTTCACCTCCAGTGGATATTGGAAGATACAGGAAATTAGTTGGAAGTCTAATCTACTTGTGCAATAGCAAACCAGACATCTCTTATGTTGTTGGAGTAGTAAGCAGGTTCTCTAATAAGCCTTGCCAAACTCATTGGAAGGCAAGCATGTAGATACTCAGGTATGTGAAAGGAACTACTGATTATGGTATTCTTTATGAAGAAGGATCATCTCTAGTTGGATACTGTGACTCAAATTGGGCAGGAGATATTGATACCAGAAAATTAGTTTTTGGATATTGCTTTTCTTTAGGATCTGGGGTTTTCTCTTGGATCAGTAAGAAGCAACCGACTATAGCATTATCTTCTACTGAAGCTGAGTACAAAGCTGGATGCATTGCAGCATGTGAAGCAATATGGTGGAGGATGATCCTATGGCACATAGGAATACAAGGACAGGAGGCTACAGAGTTGAAGTGTGACAACCAAAGTTGCATGGCCATGGCCAAAAATCTTGTTTTCCATGCACGTACCAAGCACATAGAAATCCAGTATCACTATGTGCGTGAGTTGATTGAGGACGGGGTTGTGCAGATAACTTATTGCCCTATTGAAGAAAATGGAGCAGATATCTTCACCAAGGCTCTTGGGAGAGAGCAACTGCTTCGATACTTTCCAAAGCTTGGGATTGGACCAAGGAGGTAGTTCACCATCGGGTGGACATTGAGGGGGGGTGTTAGATATGCTCAATACTCCACCCTCATGTGACCACAAATGATCCATGGTGCTCTAAGTTGTAAGGCCCCATTATGAGGAGAAGCCATTATGAGAGACCGGACATTTGTGGAATCCTAACTTCCAAGTTAGATGAGGTCTATGTGTGACCATTGATGGTTGTAGATGATCTTTGTGAACCTAGCCGTTAGGTTAGGTAGGGCATAAACTTCCAGGCCATTAGATTGCCATTTGAGGTGAAAATAAAGGCCCTCTAGCATCGTGTGGTTTCCCCATAGAACCTTAATGGGGGGAGTGCAGAGGGGGTCTTGCCCCCTTCTGCAGGGTCCGGGGGGCCTATCCCCCCGGCCCATAGGGCCGAGATGGTAGGACTTCTGGTCGTGGAGATATTGTCGGATCATATATTTTACCGACTATTTTGTATCTCCCGACTACATTTATCTATACCGAACCGCCTTGTAAAAGCTATATAAGCACGGCCCAGGTTGAGCTTTACATAGCATTGCGCACTAGTAAGCCTTTCATCTAGAGTCTGTCTAGATCGCCATCTAAGCTCCATAGTGGGAGCGCACGGGTGGACAGCACCATCATTGTAACTGCATTACGCTCGACAATCTGAGAATTTGAGTTCTCTATCTCTCAATCTGCATCTATCTTTGTCTGCACCTTTCTCTCAACTCTGTCTACAGTTCTATTTCGTTGTGCTTTTATTTTCTTACAGAAATAGCCCGCACAAGCACTACGATAGTGCATTCAGAGGCCAAAACGAGCTTAGATTGCGATTTTGGCACCATAGAGAGAAGTAGTTTTGATCTCTAAAACAGCTTGAGTATGCTCACCAAAATTCGTGCGATTGTGAGACTGCAACCGGAGAGGTGTCGACGATGCCCTAGATGAAGTGGCGACCTACTCTGATACCAATTTTTGGAGTTAGACGTCTACGGAAGCACACGAACAACACAAGGAAGAAGAAGAAGCTTGGAGCACAACACACAATACTGAATGTATTACCACTAGAGTGTACAAAGATAAGTAGCCCATTAGGGCAATAGGTATATACAAGCCAGGGGAAAAAACCTCCTAAAGAGGGAAAAAAGTGCCCCGACGGTCGTAGAGTGTTCACACACATCACTACCTAAATATATCAATAGCGTCTGAGTGCATAAGATGTTCACTCCCAAGTGCATAAGATGTTCCCTCACAACTTGTGTATATCATTTAGTAAAGGCTAGCATTCTTGGGACATTAAAGTGAATCCATGGTTCTTTTCAATCTATTTTCCATGGCTTTTAATATGACTAGAAGGCAATCTTGTGAAATGTTGGGGGAGTACTAGGCTATGTTACCTAGTCTAAACTAGACTATAATACTACCACAATAGAATCTAATTACAGGCTAATACACGCAAGGGAAGATGGCAAAATGATAAAATTTTTAACAAACGAAACCCCCCAACCTAGATCAAATTAACGAAGTTAAAGATGATATAGAGGATCCCACAACTTGAGACCACATGTATAAATAATAGGATGAAACAAGACGCAAGTAATCCTACAATTCTACAAACTTAGACCTAAGGTATGAAACATGATAACAATATCAAAAGATCTCCTTTGATGGAGATGGACAAGATATACGACAATACTAATTAAGAATTCATACTATGAGATTACAGGACAACAACGACTAGGAACTACTGTAGTCAAGAATAGAACTTGGAAGTATACAACACCAAGAATTGAAATAGAGATTAGTTGCCTTTAGAACCAAGGAGCTAATACCCACCCTTCTTTTGGGATTCTAACTCACTAAGGAACTGGAAAAGTAGGTGGAGAAGCATTAGGTTCAAGGGATGCAACCAAAACACATAAGTACTTGTTCATTTTTAGTTCATTCCTTTAGAAGAGACCCTTATGGGCACAAATGAAAAAAAAAAGTTATTTTCTTTCAAGATAATGCAAGAATTTATCATCAAACCCAGAAACATTCAGAAACAACACAACAAGTTCTGATCACATATTTTTGTGTGTTACACTGGTTGGTTGGAACTTTTCCCTCTTGAGGCAGGGGTGAGGGTTCAACCCCTCCCTATGGCAGGAGAGATGTGGACTTTAGGCCAATGTATTGCCTCGGGTAGATTTAAACGAGTTAAATCGATTGCCTTAGGTAGAATCCTTTCCATATGTCTCCTTCAGGCAATATAACCATTGTTTTGTAGGTTTTGAAGAGTCTCATTACTGCTATGCTCGTTCAGTTGCGGAGTTGTTCTTTCAATTAATTCAAAGTTAATTCAAACAAAGGGACATTAACCTTCTGCAAAACTTCCTCTTAAAAAAAAAAAGTTCCCACCACTTTCATTCTTAATGGAATTCGGTGGCCTACCTACATTGGACACACTCCCGGGGTGCCGATCTCTTTCTCCTCACGTTCTATCTTAGATTGATCTGCTGCTATAGAACCTTGGGCTCTCAGGATTCGATGTTTTTCACCAGTACACCATGCATCCTGACAGCAGTTTTCACTCTGTTGCAGATTATTCTATTGCTGCAACTACTTGATAGCGCTGTTAAATGTCTAATTATGCGTTAGATCTAAGCACATTAGCAGTTAACAGTTCAGCCGTCTGCGCTTTGCTCCGTACTTCCAAGCTGAAATTTCAGCTATCCACGATCATCAGAAATCGTGCTTGTGCCGATCATAACGTAACTGTGGTATGGCAGATTGGAAGACCGATGTCTACATTGTTGGAATTTCTAATACTATTCAATTCTAACGTTGTGTAACAAGAAAACAATGGTATGTATACGAGATGAGGCAGCATAGTTATGCACTACGGGAAATCGAGCACTCCAAAGGTTAGAATTTCCACATTCATTCTCAGAAGAATTTGATCTTCTATTTCAGTGATGTCATCATGCACCAGTATGAGGTCCAAGAGAGTGTAAACTGATGGCAAGAGCTTCTCCAAATGGGTGGAGAGCAGCACCATCAAACTCAAGCACCACCACCACCAAAATCACCACCAAATGTGCCACCAAGGCCTCCATCTAGTGCTTTGATGTCATGCAGAGAGTACACACGCGAAAGCAAAATGAAAAGAAGAGTGTGTTCACAAAAGAAAGAGTGTGAGAGACTCAAAGTGACTAGACCAAGAAATGTGTAGACTCACATGGATTAAAAATGAGCTTGCCAAGAGCATTTCTAACCAAGCACAAATGGGCGGAGAGGCCCTCCTTATATAGATTTTGTAGGGGCTCTCCAAAGTACATCTCATGTGGGATAATTCCCCTCAAAGGAGAATGAATACAATGGTAGAAGCAAATGGCAAGGTACCCAAATACAAAAGAGATACAATATAAAATGAAGATAAATTGGAAATGGAGTGCATCCTGAATACAAAATGGAGATGCGCTCATGCGGATACAAATATAGATGATGTAAGAGCAATCATGTCGTCAACACTAACATCCACCCTTTGTTTGGGATTCTAACTAACTAAGGAATTGGAAAAGTAAGTGGAGAAGCATGAGGTTCAAAGGATGCAACCAAAACACATAAGTGCTTGTTCATTTTCAGTTCATGCTTTTAGAAGAAACTATTATGGTCACAATTGAAAAAAAAAAGTATTTTGTTTGAAGATAATTCAATAATTTATTTAAAAAACTAAATCAGGTACAAAGCCTTATTGGGAGGGGGAGAGGAAACTTACTTGTATCACATATAACTATAAATCATTAATACAATGCTAAACGTTTCAACTTGTGTTTCAACTCAATTCAAGCCAAATGGTGAATATCAAACTTTCTTAAAAAGGGAAAACTCTACACCTTAGAAATTTCCCTTTTCCTCACTTTCTAAGGTTATACATCAAACTGCACTTTAAGTTTTGAGCTTATGGTCCAAAATATTAGCACTAGGCCGAGGATCCTTCTCAAATATCTGCAAATTTTGAAAAAATAAGACCTCAACAATTCAATAATCTCTTGCTCATTTCCAATATTTCGAAAATATGACTGCCAATCTTCCATTCCTAGGGACATATTTTTCCTTAAACCTGAGTGTCTTTTTTATGTCTTTCTCTTGTTTTGCAGAATAAAGTGCTTCATCTCCACGTTGTCGTTTCTTATTATGAGTAGATCTTGCAAGGAAAATTCATTAATGATCCAGCGGGCGCGGTTCAATGGATGTGTCTTGTACTCCTACGCAGATGACCATGGTTCAAAATCCCCCCAGGGCTGGATGCCTTAGAGTTCTCCAAGATGGGTGCCTCTAACTTACGAGGTTAGGTGTGTGTCTTTCCAAATTCATTGTACTCTCAGAAAAAAAAAATCATTAATGATTTAGAGAATCTAACGTACAAAATTATATATATGTAATCATTTCCGCATATGCAAAAAACAAATTCATTTTCGTTATATTCACTCATAGCACTCAGCTTTTCCTTCCAAAATTCTACCTTAACAAACGCTTTGCTTGGAGCCTATGCAAGCGAATATATCATCACACACTCAAATGCTCGGAATCTATGTGGGCATACATGTTATCATAGGATCAAAATGATATATCAAAGGATGACAAGAATCAGTTCATGATGTGCCCTAAAGCTTAGAAAACGATGGCTATTTTTGATATTTCATCTAAAAAATCACTATTGGACTAAAATTCACCCCTCTTTTTTTCCCTGTTACTAATCCCTTTTATTTTTAGGTGTAGATCACCTACCCTAAGTGTATGATACCATTCCTATAGTCACCAACTCTAAGTGTGGATCACCCACTCTTAAGTGTCTGACACCATTACTATAGTGATAAACTTGTAACACATGGTAAAAAAGATTTACTCTTAATGGACTATTTTCCTTCATAATTTCCCAAGATAGTAGAGGCCTTCCCTCTACACTTTTAGCTATTACTATAGGTTTTTTTCTTACAAAACACTAGAATATTGTGCTTTCTCAAGAAACCTTCATCAATGAAATATTTAGAGGCTCTAAAGTCAACTAAAGCTTTCATATATGTGGTTTGAAGAAGACAAGAAAATTTTCTCGAACAAAGAATAAAGAGATCCTTTCTTATATCATTGTTTGATAGTAAAATTTCATGTACAATCACACTTCCTTGTTTTCTTATTCTATGAGAGTGATGTGAACCTTTTCTTTTTTCTTTTCAATTTTTGGGGAATTTATTGGAAAATGTTTAGGACTCCCACAAAAGTGTCACAACTATTCATCAACTATTCATCCCCTCTTCTCTTTTTTCCTCTTTCTAGGATTGATTTTTAAAAGTTTCCCAAAAAAGTTCTTCCTTTTTATTAATGTTTTTTGTTTGATTTCTAAGAGATAATTATCACATTGAATAGCTTTGGTGATCTTTACCTCATGGATAGTAAGTGTGAGATCTTAATAGCATCCATCAAACCCCAGTTAAATTTCCTCAAAGTTTTGGAAGGTATTCTTGTGAAATGTTTTTTTTTTTGGGGGGGGGGGGGGGGAACTAGGCTATGCTCACCTAGTCTAAACTAGAATATACTATTACCACAATAGAATCTAATTACAAGCTAATACATGCAAGGGAAGATGGCAAAATGATAAATGTTTTAACAAACGAAACCCCCCAACCTAGCTCTAATCAACAAAGTTAAAGAGGATATAGAGGATCCCACAACTTGAGACCACATGTAAACTTGAGACCACATGTATAAATAATAGAATGAAACAAGATGCAAGGAGTCCTACAATCCTACAAATTTAGACCTAAGGCATGAAACATGATAAGAGAGGGGGAGAGGCACCTTAGGTGTATCACATATAACTATATATCATTGACACAATGCTAAACGTTTCAACCTGTGTTTCAACTTAATTCAAGCTAATTGGTAAGCGAAAACTCCACACCTTGTAAGTTTCCCTTTTCCTCACTTTCTAAGGGTTATACATGAAACCCCACTTTAAGTTTTTACCTTATGGTCCAAAGTATTACCACTACACCAAGCATCCTTGTCAAATATCTACAAATTTTGAAAAAATAAGACCCCAACAATTCAATAAGCTCTTGCTCTTTTTCACTATTTCGAAACTATGGTTGATCGCTCTTTTTCACTATTTCGAAACTATGGTTGATCTTTTAAACCCAAGTGTCTTTCTTTGTCTTTCTCTTGTTTTGCATAATAAAGCGCTTCATCTCCATGTGAAAATTATTCTCTATTTGGATCAAACCCCGAAACATTCTAAACAACGCAAAAAGTTTCGGTCATATGTTTTTGGCGTCACGCTGGTTGGTTGGACCTTTCACCACTTGAGACGAAGGTGAGGGTTCAACCCCTCCCTACGGTAAGATAGTTGTGGACCCTAGGTCAATGTATTACCTCGGGCACATTTAAACCAATTAAACTAAGTACCTTCAAGTAATCCTTTCCACATAGTACTTCCACATGTTTCCTTCGTCAATATAACTATTTGAGCAATATAGCTATTGCTTTGTGAGATACAAAGAATCCCATGATGCTATGTCTGTTCACTTGTAGAGTTGTTCTTTCAATTAATTCAAACAAAAAAAGATTAAGCTTCGGCAGAACTTCCTCTTAAATTTATTATTAAAAAAAAAAAAAAAAAAAAAAAAAAAGACGCTCCCACCAGTTTCATTCTTAATGGAATGGAATTCGGTGGTCTACCATTGGCACACTCAGCCCGGGTTGCTGATCCCGTTCTCCTCGCGTTCGAAGATTAGATCGACCTGCTGCTATAGAATCTTAGGCTCTCAGGGTTCAATGGTTTTCACCAATACACCATGCATCCTGACAGCAGCTTTCACCCTGTTGCGGATTATTCTATTTCTGCACCTACTTGATAGCGATGTTAAATGTCTAATTATGCGTTAGATCGAAGCACATTAGCAGTTAACAGTTCAGCCGTCTGCGCTTTGCTGCGTACTTCCTAGCTGAAATTTCAGCTATCCACGGTCATCAGAAATCGTGCTTGTGCCGATCATAACGTAACTGTGGTATGGCAGATTGGAAGACCGATGTCTACATTTGTTGGAATTTCTATTCTAACGGTGTGTAACGAGAAAAGAATGGTCTGTATACGAGATGAGGCAGCATAGTTATGCACTACGGGAAATCGAGCATTCCAAAGGTTAGAATTTGTACATTCATTGTCAGAGGAATTTGATCTTCTATTTCAGTGAAGTCATCATGCACCAGTTACATCTACTGCGACTTTGACTTCTGAATGATGTGATCTTGATTTCAGAACGTACGCCACTGTTGTATGAAACAAACAGGTTATACTCTGCTAGTAAGATGTAAGTCCTTCAGACCGAACCACAACTGCCGTTCTGGGTCGTCGTTCTGATGATGTGATTGTTAAAACCCTGCCTACGCAAGCACCACCAAAAATATTGATCTTCTTTGCAACGAACGGAAGAGAATAGAGCAGATAGTAGCGTCAGCTTGGATATTATCAACAGTTTTTAACCATAGATCCCCTTCAAGCCTTTTGGAAGTATTGAAAACTTCAGATTTCCCATTAAGTATTCTATGCGATCCAGGCCAAAACTATCATCTCTGTGAAATTTTGAAGATGGCTGTCAGAAATAAAACAGGTTTAGCAAGAAGGAGAGATTCAAGGAAATATATCCTGCCGTGTGCAGCTTATGATCCTTTCATCTGCCACAGTTACCATCTTTGTGATATTTTGAAGATGGCGGTCACAAATAAAACATGCTTAGCAAGAAGGAGAGATCTCAAGGAAATATACCATGCGATGTATAAATTATGATGCATTCATTTGCCACAGAGGTCCGATATGACATGGTGTGCCCTGAATGTTCTTTAGGGAATGCACTGTCCCAAGTTACCACATGCTTCGTTGATTATGAAATGAGAGATGTAACTAAAGTGAGCTCGAGCATTGACGAAGCCATAAAAAAGCTGAAAGATGCCCAATTTTTGTGAGTTTCGTATGCTGTCGAAACGAAGTAATTCATAATATGAATATTATAAGTTTGGATACCTTCTCTTTGGGACCAAAAAGTGTCATCATAAGGTAGTTCAAGGCATTCCACTCTCCTTGAAGGTTATAGGTGTCCATCTTTATCTTAATAGTGACGATATCATATTGTTAAGTTTCTTAAGCTTGATGCTAAGCTTCCAAGGGTTGAAAGTTGCTGCACTGCTCTAACTCTATGTTCAGCATCCTTTGTTGTAACTTCTATTTTCAGCTCAAACGGTACTCTTATCATGCTTCCTGGGTGTGAAGCTCGCTACTCTGCCAGGTGTTTTTCATTCCTCAAGATAAAGATACAAGCTGCAGGAAGATTCAGTGGAATTATCAAATACTTGGAGTGCAGTTGCATTATTAGAGCTTCAATTAGGAAGATTACTTCTGAGTTCTCTTTTGTGCCCAATTCTATGTGTTTCCTCCGCTGGAATATGGTGTTAATGAAAAAAGATACGAAGGATTGTGTGCATGAAATCATTAAGGAGAAAGGTATTGATTTGCATGATGGGTCTCAAACTCAGATGGCTTCTACTTGTCTTCTTCTACTTGTCTTCATATTAGTAGTAATCTGACCCTTTGTAAGAGGTAAACTTACCAAAGGTGGCCAAGTTCATGCTGGTGTGCAATGCCAGAGTGCCAGTAGCTGCTTAATTCATGACTGTAACTCTGCCTTACTCTCTGCCAAAACTTTCAGTATTCATCTCTTGAGTGAGGACAGCTCTGTGAAGTTTAATGTTGCTACTGGGATGCACGTTCAGAAGTTGACGGCTCTTGCTTCTTTCCTAATCTATATTAACTACATCATTAAGGTGTTACACACATATCTATCTATCCATTCATCAATCTGTTTATCTTTGTTAAGATTATGTGCTAGATTTCTCATGATTCATAACGCTCGTGTGGAAGAATGAGAGGGTACATTTTGCATTGCATGGTCCTTTTCTTGATATGGAGGTGATCATACTGGGGAAGATACTGACAAGTGTAAATTCTTCCCTGAGTTGAGTATTCCTGTGGTGAACGAAGCGTTTAGAGAGAGGTAACGTATACATACCATTGTAGCTAGCTTATTCTCTTCATCTTTCTAAATCCCCCTTTTTTTTTTGTGGGTCAGATCACTTATTCCGATGCACTTTGGAAAATATTCTTTGTAAGCTTTTTTTTTTTTTTTTTTTTTTAAAACGGAGGTTCGGCCAAAGCCTACTCCTTCAGGCTTTAACTTTGAAATTGCAACTGTACAAGGAAGGACATAGTACTCATGGGACCCTTCTTATCCCACAAGAACAGGAGCTTACGTAGCTAGGTTAAACTGCCGTCACAACTACCGTGGGGCAGGACAAACGGTGGCACATCAGCCACAAGATACAACTTTCCATGTTAAACATGTCCCGTACATGGTGCCGGTGGGCGTTGAACCCTCACCCCCACCTCAAGAGGCAAGAAGCCCAACCACCAGGACAAGTGGCTTGGGACTTAGTTTGTAAGCTGTTTCATGTGATGAGTCTGAGGTAATTTATAATGCTGAAGTCTTCTTATTTTCCTCCCGTTAGATCGTTTTAGAGGTAAGGATCCCATTTTTGGCAGTTACTGCGTTACATCAAGTAGTTAAAATTTGAGGGATTCTGTTCCAAAAAACTTCAATATCTCTTTTTATGTAACAGAAACATGAGGGATTCTGTTCCAAAAAACTTCAATATGTAACAGAAACATAAGGAAATTGCCGGTAGGACACAATATGGGAATTCGCAAACGCCATCGCACGGGTTTTGCCATCTTGCCCGCTGGAAGTTGTAGGTTTACATGTATGATGCGACATTGCGAATGATAAAATATTTATACCTAAAAAGGTTTTCGTAGGAAACTTGCAACACTTGCATCTGCACAATGAGATTTGTGGAAGGCTTGAATTCAAGCATTGCAACGCCGACCGATTGGCACTCACGTGAGGCATCTTCCCGAGGCAGTGCCCAAAGTTTACGACTATGCCTGAGCACCATTAATCCTCTCACTAAAAGTAGGTGTTGCTCTGTAGGCTGGAACCAGTAATGTGCATCCTCTCAAGTTTAAAAATGTTAGCTTGAAAAATAATCTTGATCGAAATTCATATAACACACTCGCACACAGACATACATACATAAAACACGTCAACACGTACACACCAACATACTTGCACATACAAAGACATGCATATATATACACGTAGATGCACACTTGCACATGGTTATACACCGCTTATAAAGTAGCATAGTTCTACATAATTTTTTTAAATTGATGTACATTAGATTGATGATTACTCCAATTTGTACCGTGTCAAAATACATAATTTTTTTAAATTGATGTACATTAGATTGATGATTACTCCGGTTTGTACCGTGTCAAAATACACGTGCTGATAACTTCAATGCTTTAGATTCTAGTTGTTCTTCAACATAATTTTTTTAAATGGGTTTACATTAGATTGATGAATACTCGAATTTGTACCATGTCAAAATACACACGTGCTCATAACTTCAATGCTTTAGATTCTAGTTGTTCTTCAATAGAAACAACTTGTTTGTCATCTGTTTGTTTTTGTGATGCACATTTTGGGTTTTGCAAAACTTATAGTTCTGCTTTTAAAGCTTTGATATGTGCATCCTTCATTTGGATTTGGTTACCTTTCCTTTGTAGTTAGCATATAACTCTTCGTGTTGTCTTTTGAAAGGAATTTTGGAGCAAAAATGTTTTTGAGATCATTATGTGAACTCTGTATTTAAATGATTTCCATCATTTTTTTGTATTATCAATAAGTACAAATCCCAATTTATTTATGTCAGATTCTTAGAGCTATCACCCATCATGCTCACATATTTTTGGCATATCCAAAAGCTTTTCTTCAATATTCCTGCAATCATTAACCCTTTCCTATAATAATATATTTCTTGCTGAGATCTCTGCATAAGAAGTGATAAGTGCATCTTCTTTTGCAATTATTTTATTAGAGTAGGTTTCCAATTTCTATAATGCATCGTTGAAACCCTTCTGATCACTATCTCAAAATGAGACAAATTTTGATGAGCATATTCAGGGTCATTAGCAATGCACAACAACTTCATTTTGTGGCATCCAAAAATTGTGTATGATCATAATCCATGTCTGTATGTACATCAATCAATCCAGCTATAACATTATCAGATTGATCTTTCATGAAGCTTTTTTCTCATGCAATTCGCTGAACATGTTGATTTCCCTCATCTTGATGAAGGCAAAAAGTTTTTAATCTATAACTATTCATATGTTTTGAGAATATAATTCCTTCAATATCACACAGTAAGTAGGTAAATGGTATAGCTTTCTCAACAATTTGAAATGAGCCTAAATATCCCAATTTGAGTTTTCTTGGTCACTTATGAATTATATAGCAAAGTCCAATGATTGAATTTAAAAATTTTGTACTTGAGGTTCTCATTGGGACAAGCCTTTTTATTATTTGTACTGTGCACATCTAGTTGAGACTCTTGTCATTGGAGTAAATGAATTAGTCTCTCCTTTTAGAAAGAACTTCTTCTAGGTCATTTTACATTGCAATACAAAAACTCAACATAAGAAATTCCATGAGAACAATTGCTTCAATGCTATACACCATTTTAAATGGAGTCATCCCCATTATAGTGTTATATACGGTCTTGGATCCTTAGAGAGTCAAATCTAATTCCCAATCCACCTTACAATCTACATTCATTCTTCACAATGTCTTGATCAAAATTCTTATATTGTAGACTCTGCTGGCTCATTTTCCTTGTTGAGTGCTAAATCTCTTGTGTACAATATGATCCAACTTAGTTAAAAAAAGAGTAATTTTGAGTAGGGCTCTTTTTCATTTTTAGAGCTTATTAAAATAAATAAGGAATGGTATTGAAAAAGTTCCATAAAAAGGCCAAGACCTCATGCGTAAAGGACTTTCTCCTAGTGTGAGCAAGAGAGTTCTTTTTCTTGCAAAAATTCATGCATAAGCTTTCATGGTTTCGTGGTGACGTTTTTTTGCTCAATTCCTAATGTGTAACACTTAGAACTTGCTTCCTTCATATCTACTATCATTAAGATAAGTTTTTTTTTGGACCTTTTTTAGGATTACAAGTTGTTTTGTGCTAAATTTTTGTGTCTATTGACAGGATGCAACCATTTTTGGCTCCATATAGAACGATACAAGTTGTTGTTTTTTTTAACTTTTGCCAAGTGCAATTTGTAGAATTTTGTTGATTTTGAAATGATCCATCACATGCCAATTTAGACAATTAACAAGGGAGATATGACCATTTTTTGGACTAGATATCTCTGTTGAATGCGTAGGTGAGCCCAACTTGGAGTTGGAGATGATGAGGAACGTGAAGCCTTTAATTGGGGTTGATTAAAACCACAATATTTATCAAGGGTTCATCAAAACCATATCATTTATTGATCTTTTGTTTGTTGATCACTTTGCACACAACATGGGTCTCATATTTGGATGATTAGGGAAATCGAGAGTTGATACAAGAAGCTTGGCAATACATCTATCCATCATGTTTGCTTATGTCACCAATTGCAACAAGAAAAAGTCTACTCTTCATGGATTTTGATAAATTAAAGGTGTATGAGTGCACCATTTACTGCATGTTGGCACTTTTTGGAAAATTGATTGGAACTTTTAGAAGTTTGGAAAACTGATTCTAATAAGAGGGTAAAAAAACACACTGTTTATCACCTCTTTGATAAACAAAATCTACCTAGATAAAATATTTTGATTATAACTTGAGTTACAAATATCAAATTGCTACAATTCAACTTAGGTTGTATAACTTACAAAAAATACTAAAACTTTCTAAAAATTGCAAAGATTAATCACATCATAGGGTGATCAAAACTTTTTTTTATCATTGTCTTGATAAAAAACTCTACCTGGATCAATGTTTTGATCATAACTTAAACTACAAATATCAGATTGATGTGATTCAACTTGAGTTGTGTATCAAAAATATTTATTCAAATCAGAAGGCGATCAAAAGCTCACTTTATATCACCCCTTGATAAAAAAAACTCTACCTTGATCAATGTCTTAATCATAACTTGATCTAGAAATATTGGATTGACACCATTCAACTTGGGTTGTGTAACTTGAAAGAACTTCTACCAAAAATTTAGAAGGGAACAAAATATAAATCAATTCTAAGTGCACCTTAAGTTTGAAACACATATACAATTTTGTAGAGCAATTTGATTGAGAAAATCTCAAAGAAATTATGAAAATATCGAGGTAATTTGCAAGTTTGTTCCTATAGAAAGTAAATCCATCCAAAAACCTTGTGTGCATCCAAAGGACTATCATTGTCAGGACAAACATCCATCAACCCAATGATGGAATCTAAATCATCACCAACCCATACATTTTTGCAAGTTTCCAATCATTGTTTGACTGTCTTTTCATACATGTAATGAGCAAGAAAAGAAAGCTGAGTGAGACATACATAAAGACAAAATTGACACATAAACCATAAGAAATCATCTCAATGGGGAAGAATGTAAAGTGAATAAATTTTGTTTAAGGAAATTGTGGAATCACTACTTTGAATGATTGTGTGCGCACTTTCATTGGGATATCATACCTTTAATCTTCACTTGCACATTAATATTTGATGATTTGTAATTCTCTTGAATACTTTGTGTTGGATTTTTGAAGAGCACCAAAGCACTCCTTAAAGGAGTGCTTGATCTTTTAACTTGATAAGCAATGGTGCACATAAATGCTTTACATTGGAATCTAGATTGATCATTTTTTTCTCATAAAAGGGCTTAACCATTGGTTTTGATTGATTGTTGTTATAAAGCACTAGTATGAATTGGAAAAAGTATTGCAAATCAAAGTGTATATGTGCATCTGACTAAAGTTTCTCTTATATATGATGCATACACATCTCTATTCATGCACCTTCAATTTGGCAGACCTTGAGGCCCATGAAATTCCACAAAAAGCCATGTGTCTTCAATGGGAAATAGGTTGCTACACCCTAACAAAGAACTCTTAACTTCATCTAGTAGCAAGTGAAGGCTTGATTGGAATCAAATGGCTACATCTTGGACATGCACACTAATCCAATCAACTCTAATGATGCGGGCCCATCAAGCCAATATTATGGTACGATTTTGGAATTTTAGAAATTGAATTTCCACATGGTAGGAGTCTACATAGACAACCTAAATTCCAAAGTGGTTAAGCTTAAAAAACCTGATAGTCTGATGATTTCTTGACATCATATGGCCAAATTTTGTGATGACCACTACAAGGATAAAGAGGGAACCACCTATAATCTCACACCCAAACTTGAACACACAAATCAAGAAGGAGAAAGAGTATTCCTAGCCAATGCAAGTAATGAAGACACTGGAATACTTGAAATCCCACACACATCAAAAGAGAGAATGATGAGTGCGGATACATTTATATTTCACTATCTAAATTTGAACCCTGTTGGAAGGCCATTTACTTGGATAGGGTAACTCAAAAGTGGTATTGGTTCGACAATGCTTCCTCTTTTCCAACCAAGAGAGTATATGTGTACGTGTTTCAAGTAGATACATCCAAAATTTGATACCAAAAATCAAAGATAAGGCTGTAAATTATTATTGGGAAGTCATTAAGTTAAAAAGATCTTTCGATGGTCTTAACACTAGTGTTGTACTTGGACACTTTAGTGTCTTGAAAAGAGACATTACTTGATGAATTCTTTAGATTACTAGAAGGAATCATTTATAAATTTAACTATGCAACATGTTAGCATAAGGGTTGAATACTTCTAGAAAAATATAGTTTTCACTAAACGACAAGAAAATTAAGATTTATTCACTAATTTTATGATGCTAATTTTAGTATTGGCATAGAAATTACAGTGATGTCAATTAGTGGTTATTTTTAATTAAAATCATGATCTCACAAATTTCATTGTTGTAAATGCAATAAAGTCTCTTATTTTATATATGCCAACACTTTTTCTATCCATAGTAAGATATTTTTAATTATCTTTACTAAGTTTATGGCATAAAATTAATCTCATATGTGCCATGATAGTCTTATCATCTATGAATTATTTTGGAAAGTGATGGTATGAATATGACTCATTTTTTATTATCCAAATACTATTTAAGATTCATAAAGCTATAGATATTCTTTTTAACAACCTTAGGAGTCAACTTCTATTTACTAGTTTTCTATGCTAAGAAAAGGTCATTTGATAAGATAATATTGCATATGCTACATGATTAAAGTTAATATGATAGTTTTTTCTATATAAAGTAGTTTATAATGTTTATATAGTTATTTTGATTGATATTATATACCTTATATAATTGAGAGAAGCTAATATTTTGGGATGAATTTCTATTCTTGGGAGAGTGGAATATGGCTATTCAATGAAATATTGAGATTGTTGGTGGTATGTGAGATAGGTAAAACAATAATTGGTTCAAATATATGTAGCATATTCGTATGATACTATATGATGGTTTTTGAAATGAAAGACCAACCATTTTAGTGTTTTTATCCATAACTATCATATAGAAGGATCCTACAATGTATAACTATATATGAAGCACCCTATATTGTAGTAATTTTCTTATTATGTTCTTCTAATTCCCAAGACTTGTATTAAATGATTATTTGACTTCAAATAAACATTAGGAAAATTATTTCAATACAAGGAAAATTTTTTCATGGAGATATATCTTTCCTTCATATATAAGTCTACAGAAAAACTTTTTTTTTACCATATTCAATAATTTATATATTTTAAGTTATCGAAAAGGTTATAATTTAATATATATTTATATTTTTATAGAACATTTAGGTATATGTATTTAAGGGACTAGAAGGTTTTTTCAAAATTTTATTTCATTAGTATGCCATGATTTTTTTTACTTGTTAGAAGAAAGGACACTAAACTGTCCTATTTTGGTACAACACTAGTGTTAATCCATAGTCTTTAGGCGGTGGGAATTTAGGCCCATATGGTTCCAATTTGCAAAGATCAAAATTTAGGCCAATGACAAGTACCATTCTTTTGAATCTCTTGTTGACAACCTTGACGTAGAGATTAACTCTTGATTCCAAGGCACAATCCAAGATAAATTTCAAGCAAGGGTTCCACCATAAGAGAAACATGCTCAACATGCACTAGCTCATGTATGGGAGAACTACATGAAGAACTTCTATGATGGATCCACTAGTCCCTACAACCATATACCAAGTTCAAACAAGTCTTGAGGGTAGAGAAAATTATGGATTTTTTCATGCAATCTAAAGCATTGGCCTAACGCTTGTAGGAACTACATTGTTGTGGTCCCAACCATTGACAATTTAAATATTTTTTAACCTATAGGGTCTAGTTGAAGACTTCATTGGCGAATTCTAAAAATGAGGATTCAAACATGTCTCCACATCTGTGATATATAAATTTAAACAAGCTAGTCACGAGTTCATAAGAATTGTGGCTAGATGACTTAAACAATACATTGATTGATGCCCATTTTGAGAGAGTCCACTTGAAAAGAAGTTAACCTCTCTATTTCTAGAGGGATTAACCAATGGGAAACTATGCGCTCTTGTATATATTCAAAGGCTCACAACCTTGAATTACTGCATTAGAGAATGTGTAGATTTGGATGACAATGTAGCTACAGAAGTAGAGATTCTAGACAAAAACATGAGAAGTGAAGTGTTGCATAACTACAAACTACTACCTAACAAAATCACCTCAATAAGAGAGAGCATGTATCCACCCATCCCACTCCACCATTTATATACCTCTAGGCCAAGGTACCTAGGTATCATCCTGCAACTCACATATGCAACATGGTACCTAGGTATCATCCTAGAGACTATAATGGGCACCCTCAATAGAAACACCAAAAATATCAATAGCCACAATATCAAGAAAGACAACAATATTAGCCTAGGACTATCTATCCTTTTGGAGATGCATATGGAAACCCACCTAGAGACCAAAAACAATATTACCAAGAACCCTATTATGTTCAACCTAGGTATAATCAAGGAAATGAAGAGCTAGGGAGGCATGCTTTGGATCGATAGCCGCCTTCACCCCCTAAATATTATACTAGGCAAGCATGAAAAATAAAACACCGAAAGGGCTATTATACATATGGAGTGAACAGTGGTAGATACAAGCCCTTCAAAATTGTAACCATAAGATAGATATGAGAGATCTTATGTGTACTTGAAGGACCCTAGAACCATAGAAGAGTGTGTACACATGTGCATAGACATTGAGGATAATCTAGGGGAGGAATTAGAGCTTTCAAAAATCTACAAAGATTCAGATAGCTCTACTAGCCTCATATCCAAACAATCCACATCTATCAAGGAACTTGCGGAGAAGGTAGCTCAAAAACTAGGAGTCTCAAGCAAACAAATACCAAGGTTTGCCCCAGTGAAAAGATGCTATACTTGTGGAGGTGACCATACAGCGAATGTATGTCCCATTATGGTTCAACCCCAAGCAAACCCTAGCAGCCAATACTGCACCATAGAGCGGAAATACACTAACCATACTGCACAAGACTGCCCATATAATAAGCAAGCGGTTAGGCAAAATTATCCACAACAAGGGAGATACCAGAATCAGTACTCATAGTAGTATGCTAGGCCCCATTAACCCTATCAACCACCCTATCAAGGGCAGCAAAGACCTCAACCAGTTCTAGCACATCAATCCCCTCCTCTAGCTAATGTGATTTCACTGAAGTATGCAACTGCGGAAGAAAATCTGAACAAAGCCTTAGTGCCAGGAACTCCATTACTTTCAGAAAGTGACACAAGTGATCATAGTTTCGACTCTACTCATATTGATAGCCCACATGCTTACTACATGCAATCACCTGAGCATAATGAGTCATATTATTATGAAGACCTGAGTGAACCTAGTTGGGAGCCAGAGTATGCAAATGTCATGTATGCAAACCCCAACTCTAGACCTCAACCTAGGCAAATAAGACCCCCATTTCCTAGAGGACCATGCTACCGATGTCAGGGAGATCACCTCATTTGAGATTGCCCTATGTCTGCACCTACACTGTTGGAGCAAACCAATCACAAATTGGTGATTATACAGATCTTGGAGAATGCTTATGGTCAGAATGAAGCAAAGGAAGACATTTGCAAAATTAAGAAGAAGTCAGAATGTTGTCTTGTACACATATGTACATTAGCATAGTCATAGATGACTTAGATCTTTTGTTCAGTAAGAATTATGTACAAATTATCTATAAATACCTTGAGAAAAGTCGGGGCATGTATGAGAGTAAATGAGAGCATATGTGACAATAGTTACAAGTCAAGAATTAGGGAGATAGAAGCTATGAGATAGTGGAAAGTGAGTTTGTGTTTGCTCTCATCACTCAGTTGTAATTTTCTGAGTTAATGAAGAAATATTGCGCCCGATCTTTTCGTGTCTGCTCCTTCTGTGTTTGATCATTAGCAAAATCCTTTTGAGGATATCTAAGTTGTTAGTTAATGAGCCTGTGACCTGAATTTCAGAGTCCAATTGTAAACAGGCTAGGAGAATTGTGAATAGGAACATTCATATGTGTTGAATGTCTACAGTTCTCTGAAACAGGCGCAAATTTCGTGTTTAATCTTTTGGTCAGTGCTCACTCCATAGTTTAAAGTTTTGTGCAAGCAAGCACTTAATCTTTAAGTTGGAAGGTGATCTACTCGTGGCTAAAAGCATTTGGCAAAACGGGTTAGATATTGTGAGAATCAAAGTTAAGAAGTTAGGGGTGTCTGAATCGACTTCTCAGAAGTACAGTTTCTGACATAGGTAACTTGAGAAGTTGATTTCTCAAGCTACACTTAATCTTTTGGAGTAATTCAACTTGGAATAGTTGCGCAATCTCTAGGAGATGATTCGTACAAAGTTTCATCAAAAACTTTACACGTTTGATAAGTCAATATAAGGAAATAGTGCAGCAGACTTTTCTGTGTATCACCTTCTTCACAGATTTGTTCATCTTTTGATAATTAGAAGTTGATCCTCTAAATGTGTGAAAGGTTTTGACTTATTCTTGGTATAGAGGTGCTCTAATCACAAGAATAAGTTGTTCTTTTGGAGATTAACATTCTCCATCAGTGGTATCAGAGCAGGAGACATCAATTTGAAGAAAAGAAGGATCTCGACTGCTGCAGATTCAAGAGATTCAACATTTGAAGGATCAAGAAGTGAAAGCTTGGAGTCAAAACTAGAGGAGAAGACAAATTGACATCAAGAAAGGCAAAAGGAGTTCAATTCGAAGTAAAGGTACATACATTGTTTGTAAAGCTTGAAGATTTCAATACACAGGTGGATACAAGATGGGAGAAAGCTTGCAGATTGATAAGCTAGATAGGGAGAACTATCCAGCATGGTCCATGAGGATGGAAGCACACCTCATGAGCAAAGATCTTATATCATTTATTACAGGAGATGAAGAAAAACCAGAATTTGCAGATCCAAGTATTCCTACTAGGGAAGAACTTGCAATGTTGAAGACTTGGATGAGAAAGGATGCTCAAGCAAGGAGCATCATCTACATGGCTGTAAATGATTACCTTCTACCTCACATCAGAGGTTTAGAAAGTGCTACAGATGTTTGGAATGCCTTGGAAGAGCATTTCCAAAATACAACTAAGTCAAGGAAGTCCTCACTATGGGCTGAGTTCACAACTTTCAAGAAGAAGAGCTCACAATCAATTTCAGATTATGTGGCAAGGATGAAAGATATTGCAGATAGCTTGGGAGCAGTGGATGAAGACATTGAAGAAGAAAAGTTGGTAAGACAAATACTTACAGGTCTAAGAGGTGATGAGAAGTGGAAGCCTTTTATATTGTCCATAGAATTGTCACTTGATCACTTTACTCCTGACCTTAATCAATTGCTAGGACACATGCTAACCTTTGAGCAGGATCTTAAAGGAGACAATGATAGAAGTACAAGTCAAGCTATGTACTCCAAAGATAAGAAAAAGAATGGCAAGGGAAAGCAATCAAATGAGGATGAAGGGAACTCAAATCAAGCCAACTTCACAAAAGGGAAGACAAATTTCAGAGGTAAAGGAAGAGGAGGTAAGAATAAAGATAATGCTAAAGCTTGTTGGATTTGTGGCAGAACAAATCATTTGGCAAATGATTGTTGGTATAACAATCAAAGTGGAGGATACAACAATCAGAATTATAGTCAAAGAGGTAGAGGAGGCAGAAACCAAAGAGGCAATTTCAGAGGAAGAGGTGGTAGGACATCATATGGTAGAGGAGGTGGAAGAAACTTCCAATCTCAGTCCTACAACAATAATTATTACAATTATGCATCAGATCAGAAGGATGACATGACTCTTATCTTGAATGCAACTCATGAATCAATGGGAGAAGATCAAAGAGTGTTTTATATTGACTCAGGGTGCAGTAACCATCTGAGTGGGAACCTATCCTTGATGACTGATATGGAAGCAAGGGTGAATGGACATACAGTTCAAACAGGTGACAATACCAAACATAAAGTGGAGAGCATTGGATCAGTGAAGACAAAGAGTGGAAGTACACTTCTGAGCAAGGTACTTTATGTCCCTACTATTCCTAAAAATTTGATAAGTGTAGGGCAAATTGTGGAGAAAGGATATGAGGTAAGATTTACAAATGATGGTGTCTATGTACAAGATCCAAATCAGGGATATAGAACCATAATTGCAGGTAAAAAGGAGGGAAGATTGTTTACTCTCAAAGTCCAAGGTAATGTAGGACATGCATTGTTTACCTATGGAGGTCAAAAGGTATCTGAATTAGACCTATGGCATAAGAGGCTAGGTCATTTCAATGAGAGAGCTATAAAGGAAATGTCAAAGAATCAGGTGGTGCTTGGATTGCCAAATATTGAAGGGCAACATATGGTGTACAAGTGTGAAGCTTGTCAATTAGGTAAAGCACATAAAAGTTCTTATAACAAATCAGGGTACAAGTATTCAAACATGCTTGAATTGGTTCATACAGATGTATGGGGTCCCTCAAGGGACTATAGTATAAATGGATCCAGATATTATGTGTTGTTTGTTGATGATGCAACCAGGTGGATTACTTTGTATGTAATCAAGGACAAATCAGAAGTCTTCAAGACATTCAAACATTTCCATGCTTATGCAGAAAGGATCACAGGACAAAAGCTAAAGAGGTTAAGATCAGATGGAGGGGGAGAGTATTTCTCAAAAGAGTTTGATGATTATTTGTGGAATGCGGGTATCAAAAGAGAAGTAACTTGCAGGTACTCCCCTCAACAGAATGGAGTAGCAGAAAGGAGGAATAGGACTCTTGTAGAGTTTGCAAGAGCCATGATGAAGGAAAAGAATTGTCCAAATTACTTATGGGCAGAGGCCATTAACACTGCAACATACCTTGTGAATAGGTTGCCTTGTAAAGCTTTGGATGGAGGAACCCCTTATGAAGCATGGTGGGGTAAGAAACCTAGTCTTGATCATTGTAAAGTATTTGGATGTATTGCATATGCTTATGTTCCTTCACAATTAAGACATAAGCTAGAACCAAAAGCAGAGAAGTATGTGTTTATTGGATATGATGATAGACAAATGGGTTACAGGTTGTGGAGTCCATCCACAAAGCAATTTCTTGTTACTAAAGATGTAACATTTGATGAGCAAAACATGTGGTATACAGGATCACCAAATGAGTATACAGATGTTGAAGTAATTCAAAGGAAAGGAAAGGCAAAGGTAAAAGTTTGTGAAGAAATTGTTGATGAAGTTGACTCTAGATGTAGAGTGCAGGATCATGTAGAAGAAGGGCCAAGATTTGATCCAGAATCAAATGAGGCTGAAACATCAAGAAGTGCAGAAATCAGAAGATCTACAAGAGAAAGGAAAGAGCCTATAAGGTATAGTTATGATACATCTTTCCTAACAACAAGAGATTATGCTTACATTGTGAAAACAGAAGAAGATCCAACCACTTATGAAGAAGCCAAAGGTAAACAGAATTGGGAGAAGGCAATGCAAGAAGAGTATGATGCTCTACTTGAAAATGAAACTTGGGAATTAGTACCAAGACCAAAGAATCAGAAAGTCATTGGATGCAAGTGGGTATACAAAACAAAGAGGTTTGCAGATGGTAAGGTGTCTAGATATAAGGCTAGACTTGTGGTTAAAGGTTATGCCCAAACTTATGGGGTAGATTATGATGAAACCTTTAGTCCTGTTGCTAAGATGTCTACAATTAGGACATTGATTGCTATTGCTGCTTGCAAAGGATGGAAATTATCACAATTGGATGTGAAGAATGCATTTCTTAATGGTTACATTGCAGATGAAGTATATATGGAGCAACCAGAAGGCTTCATGGAGTCAATTGGATCAGATTATGTGTGTAAGCTCAAGAGAGCTTTATATGGGTTGAAGCAAGCTCCAAGAGCTTGGAATTACAGATTGGTCAAGTTCTTGAATGAATGTGGATTTCAAGCATCAAAGGCAGATAGTAGCTTGCTAGTGAAGGCAAGTGAAAATGGATATATTTACATGTGCATTTATGTTGATGATATTATTGTTACAGGAACAGATGCTCAAGGAATCAATGAACTCAAGAAGCAAATAGAGAAAGAGTTTAAGATAAGTGACTTGGGAAACTTATCTTATTTTCTAGGAATGCAGATTGTGTATACTCAACATGGAGTATATGTTTCACAAGAGAGATACTTGAAGAATCTTTTGATCAAGTTTAACATGGAAGATTGCAAGACCTCAACCACTCCATTGGAGGTAAATCATAAATTAAGCAGGTATGGAGGTGAAGAGTTCAATGACATGAAGAAATATCAGAGTTTGGTAGGTAGTCTAATCTATGCTACCTTGACAAGGCCAGACCTATCATATGCAGTAGGTGTGTTGTCACAATTTATGCATTGTCCAAAGAAGACTCATTGGATTGCAGCCCAAAGGGTACTCAGATATATCAAAGGAACCCTAAGTGAAGGTTTGTACTATGGTTTCACTTCTGACACAAGAATCAAAGTGTTTAGTGATGCAGATTGGGCAGGTGACTCAGATGATAGAAGGTCTACTCATGGATATCTATGTTATGTTGGAGACAAGTTAGTGTCTTGGTGTTCAAAGAAGCAACACACAGTTGCTTTATCATCCACAGAGGCTGAGTATAAGGGAATGGTAGAAGCTGCAAAAGAAGTTATATGGTTGAAGACCTTGATGAAAAGTTTTGAGACTGATCATAGTACTCCAATAATTTTTGGAGACAATATGAGTTCTTTGTATTTGGCAGCTAACCCTGTTTTTCATGCCAGGACTAAGCATATAGAGATACAGTATCATTTCTTGAGGGAAAAGGTACTTGATAAAGAGATTGAAGTGATGTACACTCCAACAAAAGAACAAGTGGCAGATATGATGACAAAAAGCTTGGATGGACCTAAGCTACAGAGATTCAAGGAGATGGCAGGAGTGAAGAAGAATGGAATAATCACAATTAGTGATTGAGGGGGAGCTGTTGGAGCAAACCAATCACAAATTGGTGATTATACAGATCTTGGAGAATGCTTATGGTCAGAATGAAGCAAAGGAAGACATTTGCAAAATTAAGAAGAAGTCAGAATGTTGTCTTGTACACATATGTACATTAGCATAGTCATAGATGACTTAGATCTTTTGTTCAGTAAGAATTATGTACAAATTATCTATAAATACCTTGAGAAAAGTCGGGGCATGTATGAGAGTAAATGAGAGCATATGTGACAATAGTTACAAGTCAAGAATTAGGGAGATAGAAGCTATGAGATAGTGGAAAGTGAGTTTGTGTTTGCTCTCATCACTCAGTTGTAATTTTCTGAGTTAATGAAGAAATATTGCGCCCGATCTTTTCGTGTCTGCTCCTTCTGTGTTTGATCATTAGCAAAATCCTTTTGAGGATATCTAAGTTGTTAGTTAATGAGCCTGTGACCTGAATTTCAGAGTCCAATTGTAAACAGGCTAGGAGAATTGTGAATAGGAACATTCATATGTGTTGAATGTCTACAGTTCTCTGAAACAGGCGCAAATTTCGTGTTTAATCTTTTGGTCAGTGCTCACTCCATAGTTTAAAGTTTTGTGCAAGCAAGCACTTAATCTTTAAGTTGGAAGGTGATCTACTCGTGGCTAAAAGCATTTGGCAAAACGGGTTAGATATTGTGAGAATCAAAGTTAAGAAGTTAGGGGTGTCTGAATCGACTTCTCAGAAGTACAGTTTCTGACATAGGTAACTTGAGAAGTTGATTTCTCAAGCTACACTTAATCTTTTGGAGTAATTCAACTTGGAATAGTTGCGCAATCTCTAGGAGATGATTCGTACAAAGTTTCATCAAAAACTTTACACGTTTGATAAGTCAATATAAGGAAATAGTGCAGCAGACTTTTCTGTGTATCACCTTCTTCACAGATTTGTTCATCTTTTGATAATTAGAAGTTGATCCTCTAAATGTGTGAAAGGTTTTGACTTATTCTTGGTATAGAGGTGCTCTAATCACAAGAATAAGTTGTTCTTTTGGAGATTAACATTCTCCATCAGTGGTATCAGAGCAGGAGACATCAATTTGAAGAAAAGAAGGATCTCGACTGCTGCAGATTCAAGAGATTCAACATTTGAAGGATCAAGAAGTGAAAGCTTGGAGTCAAAACTAGAGGAGAAGACAAATTGACATCAAGAAAGGCAAAAGGAGTTCAATTCGAAGTAAAGGTACATACATTGTTTGTAAAGCTTGAAGATTTCAATACACAGGTGGATACAAGATGGGAGAAAGCTTGCAGATTGATAAGCTAGATAGGGAGAACTATCCAGCATGGTCCATGAGGATGGAAGCACACCTCATGAGCAAAGATCTTATATCATTTATTACAGGAGATGAAGAAAAACCAGAATTTGCAGATCCAAGTATTCCTACTAGGGAAGAACTTGCAATGTTGAAGACTTGGATGAGAAAGGATGCTCAAGCAAGGAGCATCATCTACATGGCTGTAAATGATTACCTTCTACCTCACATCAGAGGTTTAGAAAGTGCTACAGATGTTTGGAATGCCTTGGAAGAGCATTTCCAAAATACAACTAAGTCAAGGAAGTCCTCACTATGGGCTGAGTTCACAACTTTCAAGAAGAAGAGCTCACAATCAATTTCAGATTATGTGGCAAGGATGAAAGATATTGCAGATAGCTTGGGAGCAGTGGATGAAGACATTGAAGAAGAAAAGTTGGTAAGACAAATACTTACAGGTCTAAGAGGTGATGAGAAGTGGAAGCCTTTTATATTGTCCATAGAATTGTCACTTGATCACTTTACTCCTGACCTTAATCAATTGCTAGGACACATGCTAACCTTTGAGCAGGATCTTAAAGGAGACAATGATAGAAGTACAAGTCAAGCTATGTACTCCAAAGATAAGAAAAAGAATGGCAAGGGAAAGCAATCAAATGAGGATGAAGGGAACTCAAATCAAGCCAACTTCACAAAAGGGAAGACAAATTTCAGAGGTAAAGGAAGAGGAGGTAAGAATAAAGATAATGCTAAAGCTTGTTGGATTTGTGGCAGAACAAATCATTTGGCAAATGATTGTTGGTATAACAATCAAAGTGGAGGATACAACAATCAGAATTATAGTCAAAGAGGTAGAGGAGGCAGAAACCAAAGAGGCAATTTCAGAGGAAGAGGTGGTAGGACATCATATGGTAGAGGAGGTGGAAGAAACTTCCAATCTCAGTCCTACAACAATAATTATTACAATTATGCATCAGATCAGAAGGATGACATGACTCTTATCTTGAATGCAACTCATGAATCAATGGGAGAAGATCAAAGAGTGTTTTATATTGACTCAGGGTGCAGTAACCATCTGAGTGGGAACCTATCCTTGATGACTGATATGGAAGCAAGGGTGAATGGACATACAGTTCAAACAGGTGACAATACCAAACATAAAGTGGAGAGCATTGGATCAGTGAAGACAAAGAGTGGAAGTACACTTCTGAGCAAGGTACTTTATGTCCCTACTATTCCTAAAAATTTGATAAGTGTAGGGCAAATTGTGGAGAAAGGATATGAGGTAAGATTTACAAATGATGGTGTCTATGTACAAGATCCAAATCAGGGATATAGAACCATAATTGCAGGTAAAAAGGAGGGAAGATTGTTTACTCTCAAAGTCCAAGGTAATGTAGGACATGCATTGTTTACCTATGGAGGTCAAAAGGTATCTGAATTAGACCTATGGCATAAGAGGCTAGGTCATTTCAATGAGAGAGCTATAAAGGAAATGTCAAAGAATCAGGTGGTGCTTGGATTGCCAAATATTGAAGGGCAACATATGGTGTACAAGTGTGAAGCTTGTCAATTAGGTAAAGCACATAAAAGTTCTTATAACAAATCAGGGTACAAGTATTCAAACATGCTTGAATTGGTTCATACAGATGTATGGGGTCCCTCAAGGGACTATAGTATAAATGGATCCAGATATTATGTGTTGTTTGTTGATGATGCAACCAGGTGGATTACTTTGTATGCTCTTCATTTTTGTGTAGGTCTGACTCTTTGTTTACTGGAGTTTGCATTTCTTCCTTGATAGGTTGCATTACTTCTTTATTCGATGTGGTAACTTCTTTGATACTAATCTTTGTTGTATCATTCAATTGAATGACATGATCTGGTTCCTTGGGTTCTTGGCTCTTGGCTTGTCCCTGTTGGTTGTCTGGCGTAACTTCGACTTGATTAATCTCTGTCCATTCTCCCTCATTAGTTTCTGTCCTTATGTCGGTATCCAAAGTATCTTTTTCAGGACTAGATTCTTCATTGGAGCTTGAATCTTCTAAGCCCAGTGCTTTGTATCTGGCGGCTTGTTCTGGGGTCTTTTCTTTACTCCGTTGTTGCTTTTCTTGACTTGCTTGTCTGTAGTGATGACCTTGAATATTTAGATTCACTTGCCCTTGCATGTATTGATGTGTCTCTTCTAGGGCTGCGGAGAGGTCTCTCTTGGTGATTGGTATTTGGGCTACAGGAATCTTAGGCAAAGTATGTGTCCTCTTTGATTGAGGTGTAGCCTGGGCTTCTTCCTCTCTGAGGCGCTTTGTACCCCTCATGGGTTTCTGTGAACTTGTTCCTACTTCTTCGACAGCGATAGCTGCTCTCTTCTTCTTGGTGACCGTAGTGGACTTGGCATATTGGGCTAACCCCTCTGAGGTTGGCATCTCACGCAGACAGTTTTTCATATCAAGTGCCTCATAGATGAGTAAGGTCAAAGTTGAACTGCCATTGAGAAATTTTTTCTGGCCCCACTTCTTCTTGGCTTCAAACAATCGGTCTTGAACATAAGGCGTCATGTTTACTTTATTACCGACTTGCCTCATAGCATGTGATAATAGTTGTACGACAATCTTTTGAGGGGACGTGTATCTATGCATACTCCGAAAACAAAAGTGCTGATGCACTAAGCGAACAACATCTTCAATATCCGTTCTATTGATATCCAAAAAGGATCTCTTTTTTGGATCATGACATTCCTCCTTGACATTGGTGCTTCCTTCTTGATTCCATCCGAAAGCTTTGTTGATTAACTCATGAGTGAATTGAATGGTTTTCGAGGTACCCACTTTGTCTAATACTCATGCCTCAGGAACTGATATCCTATTCGCTGCAGGCTGAAGTGTGTTCATCACTTGCGTGCATCTTTGAAAATTTGGCAAATAAATAGGCAGTTTTAGAAATGCCTCTATTCCTGCTTGTGTCCAGACATCTACCATGCGAGGTAATCCTCGTATGATAGTCTTGAAGTCTTGTGAAATAATAGGGAAGTAGTGATCCCTATCCATGATCTTGATGGTGGCCATGAAAATGAGGTCCGACACCGGTTGGTCATCCAGAAACCAATGGCCTCTTGCTTTCGTTATGGATTCCAAGGGAAGAAGCTGGACCTCTTCCACTTGCGTCTCTTCGGAGTTAGTAGAAGCCATCCGCACTCAATATAGAGTATGAATTAGTGGCCGGATAGTATCAGAAATCCTCCTTCATTTGTCCTTCATAAGATTGACATTGCTCCGAGTGAATGGTGTCGTCCCTTCCCCGTGGGTGTGAGAAAGGTAATACCTAGGATTTTTCATACTTTTAGATATTTTTATGTTTTTGTCTGAAGGAAAAACAGAAAAGTGAGTTCATAGCCGAAGCGATTATTAATTTTTTAGTAATTTTCTTTAAATTATGTACAAGTGCTCTCCTATTTCCCAAGAGGAAAATGTGCTTCACTATCCTGAAATAGAAGAATATTGTGCCGAATGCGTGGCCTTGTAATGTGGCCCTATCATGCATGCTTTGGATTCTGGTAACCCCAAATGCGTGCAACTCGAATTACTTGGCAGATGTATACAGCTTGCTTTGTCTTTCGGCATCCAAATCTGCTTTATTTTGTTGGGAGAAATCGTGTTCCCAAACCTCCTGGTGATTGTGATGCTTCTCATCTGGTTCTTATGCTTTGTCTGCTTTTTGAATCTTGGAATGACATGTGAATTGTATGTAGACTCCAGCTCTGTCTTGTAGCAGTTCATCTTTGGCTGTCTGGTCTTTAGACTATCCCGATTCTCCTTATGCAATGGTTCATCCTTTCTGGTGATTGCCCTTTGAGTACATGACTTGGGAATCCATATTTGAGTTCGGTCCGACTGGGCGGCCATCACCTTCTTTGGAACCCATATTCTAGCAATTTGTTGTGGACGTCGGTGTCCAAAGTAATTTGTCTCCTTATTCGATGGATTGTTCGGATGTTTCTGATGTTTCTGATGTAGAAGATATGTAGCTACCTGATCCTTCCTTATCCAAGCTTGTTGAGTGTAAGGAATGGGGTATGTTCAAATAGGTGCCGACTTATGATTGCATGGAGAACTAGTCTCGCTTGTGCTTGGTTCTTTGCTAAGGTTGTTTTCCGATAGAATGACATTCTTGTGACTCGCTAGATTAGAGGATGGTGTGCAAGCAGAATTCGGTGTGTCTTTACATGAAGTACTAGATGAAGGGGTTTCCATAGTGCCAATGAACATACATGCATCACTTTGTTCATTTGAGTGAGTTTTTGGCTCTATACTTGCGGCTTTGATTGGTTGTTCGTCTAACATGCTGAATACTTCACGTTGTCCTATCTTGGTTGAGATGTATCCTAAGGCCAATTGGATAGTCACTTCATATTCGTATATCCAGTCTTGACCTAGCACTAAGTCTTTGAGTAAGTCCTGATCCTGACATACTAAAAGCTTCTGTTCCATAGTGTTGTTTCCAATATGTAGAGGTAAGGTTACTTCACCCATACATTGAGTAATTGTTCCCCCTATTCCTATCAACTGTGCCTTTGATGGACGTAATTCCTCCTTGAGTTTTTGAGTCAATGAAAGTTTGATACAACTTATGGCGGCTCCTGTGTCAATGAGAGCATCCACTAGGTGGTATTCCTTTTTTCCTGCTCCCACATTCAAATATGGTTGTGTCCTTTGTTGACCTAGGTTTTCAGTGGCTCTAAAATTAGCCATTGGGATGAGTTCTTCTCCTAGTCGATATCTTTCATCTCTCTCTCTCATCCACTCTTTTAGTTTTTTGATTCGTTCTAGTGCTTCCTGTCTCGCTTCTTCTCGTATCCTTTCCTCCTCGATGCGTCTATTCTTGCCCTTGATTAATCGTGACATTGTTTCTTCAGTCAATGGTTCTAGATATTTTTTCACTCGACAACCACTGATATAGTTTGGTAGTACTTCTCCATCTAGAGTTGCTAAGCTGATGGATCCACTCGTGGATATACGATTTATGATCAAAGGGCCATATCCTCTCTTCTGCAACTTCTTAACATGTTGTTTCAGAATGTATACCAAAACTAAATCTCCTTCCTTCAAATTTTTGTCTTTAATATGAGCATCAAAATATGCCTTCTGTCGCCTTTTGGCAGCATAAATCCCTGCTACTGCTTGTAACCTAGTTTCATGTAGCTTCTCTATTTGATCCAATTGAGCTGAGAGTTCATGTCCCGTCCACTCATGAGTTGTAGCTACTCTGAGAGTGGGTATTAAGAAATCAATTGGCAAAATAGCATTTTGTCCATACACTAAGTTAAAAGGAGTAGTGCCTATGGCGGTTTTGTAGGCTACTCTGAATGCCCATAAAGCGTGATGTAATTGTTTATCCCAATCAGATCTACCATTGTTCACAATTTTTGTGAGAACTGTGCATAAGATTTTATTGGAACTTTCGGCTTGTCCATTGGCTTGTGGGTGGTAAGGGGCTGATTTCTTATGAATTACCAAAAATTCATTCAGTAAGGCTTCTATCACTTCATTCACAAAATGCGTACCTCTATCACTCACAATTTCTATCGGTAGTCCAAATCTAGTGAAAACGTTCTCGAAGAGAAACTTGGCAGTAGTTCTTGCATCGTTCTTCTTGGTTGCTTTGGCTTCAACCCATTTGGTCAGATAGTCTGTGGCTACAATTATATACTCTACGTGGGATCCTTTAGCTGGGGGGCTAATAGTTCCTATGAAGTCTATTCCCCATTTAGTAAAGGCTCTGGCACTCATCATGGGTTTTAGTGGCATTTCATCCCTTTTAATTGGATATTTCGTTCGTTGACACGTATCACATCTTTGCACATATGTTGCTGCATCCTGATGTAAAGTTGGCCACCACATACCAGCAAAGAGAATCATTTTTGCTGTCTTATCTGCAGAGAAATGTCCTCCTGCGGCTCCTGTATGTGCCATCTCTAAAACAGCAAGATACTCATCTTCATGAATGCACATTCGCAAATGATTATCTCTTCCTCGTTTGAAGAGTTGCTTTCCAATAAGAGCATAGTCCTTACTTTGTTCTACCAGTGCTCGTTTTCTTGCTAGGGTGGCTCCTTCTGGGTACTCTTGGGTCTTTAAGAACTTCACTAGAGGCATGCTCCATCTTGGTGCTATAGTGGAGTAGCATAGGGTGGAGTTCTCTTCCGGATTTCGTTCTTGACAGGTTGGGCAGGCTGATACATAGTTATGCACATCCTTCTGCATGGTCGGCCAATATATGCTCAATCTCCTTAGTATTTGCCATGTTCCGTTCGCATTCAGATGAGTTTTCCATTGATTTACATGTGCTTTTTGAAGCCACATTTCCTGTTCCTCTTCTTCTACGCATCTCATGAGTAATCCATTTGAGTCTTGGTGATACAAGCTTCCAGCGATGATATGAAGGTTTTTAGTCTTCCATAGGTCTTGAGTTTGGTTTGGTGTGATCCCATCTTTAGGTCCATGCGTAAGTATGGGGATCAATTTTTCTACCCACTGGGGACATACTTCGAGATTAAAAAGGTACGTATCTGGAAGATCATCTGGTACTCCTATTGGTGACTCACCGTGTGTCATTCTTGATAGATGATCCGCACTTATGTGGGTATTTCCTTTCTTGACTACTACTTCAAAATCAAATTCCATCAACAATAGAAACCATCGACTAGTCGTCCTGTATTACAAGTCTTATTGACTAAGTACAGTAGGGCTTGATGATCAATGAAGAATTTGAATTTGTTTGCCAATAAGTAGTGTCGAAACTTCTTTACTGCATACACCATTCCTAGGCCTTCTCTTTCAGTCGTGGTATAATTGCGTTCTGCTTGATTCAACTATCTACTGGCATAGGCTATAGGGTGATCTAACTTTCCTGTATCTGCGGGTTGAGCTAAGATGCAACCAATGGCAAACTTGGAAGCATCTACGTGGATATGAAATGGTTTGTTCCAATTTGGTACTCGAAGGATTGGGGCTGAACTCAATCGACTCTTCAATTCATTAAAGGCTTTTTCACATTCTTCAGTCTAGTTAAACTGTGTCAATAATGCATAAAGAGGTCTAGCAAATATGGCATACATATGTATAAATCTTCGGTAGTATCCACAATGTCCCATAAATGCTTGTACTTCCTTAGCAGTCTTCGGTCTCGGTAAATCCAGATTTACTTTGATTTTGTCTTCATCTGTTGAGATTCCATTCTTAGAGACAATATGTCCTAATATCTTTCCTTGTCGAACCATGAAGACACATTTTTCTGGATTGAAGCATACTCTATATTGTCGACATTTGGCAAAGATCTTTTCTAGTTCAGGGATATGCTCCGATCGTATAGCTGAATAAGTACATAAATCATCCACGTATACCTCCATACTTTTTCTCAGGAACTCTTGGAATACATGGCACATCAATCTTTGGAAAGTGGCTGGGGCATTGGTTAGGCCGAAAGGCATAACCCTAAAGGCGTATACTCCCCATTCAGTTGCAAAGGCTGTTTTATGTTGGTCTTCAGGAGCAATGGCTACCTGATTATATCCTGAAAAGCCGTCCAAAAAACTATACACTTCCTTCCCTGCCACTCTCTCCAGAAGATGATCCGTGATGGGCAACGGGTAACTTTCTCTTATGGTGGCGGCATTCACTTTTTTCAGATTAATGCATACCCTTAACTTCCCATTCTTTTTTGGTACAACCACCAAAGGTGATACCCATTCCGTGTGTTCAATCTCATATATAAATCCAGCATCTAACAACTTATCTATCTCTTCCTTTATCTTTGCTGAGTACACATCGTTATATGTGTATGGTCTTTGTTTGGAAGGTTTAGCTTCAGCTGTCATAGGGATTCTATGTGCACATATAGATGGATCTACTCCTTTCAAATCCTTATAGGTCCAGGCAAAGACATCCCTGTATTCCCTTATGAGTCGTATTAACTCTTGTTCTTCCTCCATTGAGACATCCTGTCCTATAAAAGTACATCGTTCTTCTCCTTCCTCTAGGGTTACTACTATTTTCTTGGTCTGTTCTTTGTTGTCATATGCTATTCCCGGCTGTGCTTCTCGTTTTGGCATTTGAATAGCAATTCTTCTCTCTTCTACTTCATATTTTTTGAAGTGGGCGGGCACTTCAAATTGGTCTTGAGGCTTGTTTTCTTCATCAATTTTTGCTTTTTCTAATCCAAGCTCCTCTTCCTATGTTGGTTCTTGATTTATTTCATTAGCTATGACACTTATTTCTTGAGTTTCATTTTCTGTTTCCATGTGTTCTTGCTCCATTTCAATGCTCTCGTAGTCTTCCTTCCATTCTTTTTCAATTACTTCTCCTTCTTCAGCCTCCTGAAGGACTACCACATATAGACTAACATCATAGCCTTCCTCATCAATGCATTCATTCATGGTTAGTACTTCTTTGTTTACACATACATCGAGAGTAGCTAAAATCTCCATCCAACCATGAGGTTCAAATTCTTCATCTAAGAATATTTGAGGCATATAGGCTGGATCTTGTACTGATCTAGCAACTCCTTGCTTTTGCTGCCATCCTTTCCTCCTATCTTCTTCCTTTTTCGCAGTTTAGCATATCCATAGATGAGTGTCTTCGTTCATCCATGATTGATCACTTGAACCTATACTATGAAGCGACTGATTATCTTCCTCCTTATGAATCTGATTCCATTGTAAGGGGGGAACACCTTGATATGTATAGGTGTGGAGATTTATTCTTGTGGTGGTTCCTTCATGCTGTAGGTATACCGCGTCTTTTCCCCAATCTTGCACCACCTTTAATTGTCTCATGAAAGGTCTTCCAAGTATCATTTCATAATTGCTAGGCCTTTCAAATTGACAAATCGCTAAGGTGTGCTCGAACTCAACTCTGCAAGTGGTAAAAACTACTCATTCCAATAATCCCAAGGGTCGTTCAGTGTGTCCATCTGCCATTTGTATCTTCATGCGTGTTGGTCTTAGAGCTGGTTTTCCCCATTTCTCCCAGATTTCTTTAGTTGCTATTCCTACTCCAGCTCCTGTATCTAAAATGGCTTTGGTGGTGTAACCCCTATAGGTAATTGGAAGGCAAGTATTTCCTTCATCTCCATCACTAAAATCTCCAACCTTATCGACTGGGATTTTTACTGTGTTTACTTCATCAAATATCTCTTTTTCTTCCATCTTGATCTCCAATTGACTGGTCAATTTCTCCTTCAAATGTGGTTTGATTCTTAACAGTTCTTCTAACGTAAGGGTACAAGGGATTTTTACCTTTTTAAAATGTTGTATGATATCCGATGTTTGGACTGATGGGTTCGGTTCTTTTTTCCTTATTGAGGGAATGCAATACATTTTTGAATTATGTTCATACTCTCCTGTGTAATTTGGAAAAACCTTCACACTATCATTTTCTTCGTTACTTGGATCAATTGGTATTATTTCTTCTGAATTCAGTTCAGGTATGGAGTCTTCAATTTCACCTTCTGCTTCTAGCTCTTCAAAGGGTGGGTCTATTCCTTCCACTTTCTTCCACCGGTCTTCTTGGACTCTCGCCCACAAATCTTTAGGCCATTCTCCTTCTACTTCGGGAATAATGGATCCTTCCCTTTTATCCTCAAAGTGATTTTCATTGTGTATCTCACCTTCTTTGGTTTTCTCAGGGTCATTAAGGATGACACACTCTTGGAATTCTTTTTCGGGAACTCGCGAGTTGGCTAATTGAACAACAGGTTTTTCTAAGGTTTGTTGAGCCACTTCAATTAATTTTTTGCATATCTCCAACCTTTCTTTCTCTAGGTCACCTCTAGGATATTCTCTTTCATGTTGTTCAATGGTAGGTCCTGCTCTTATTTGTGCTTTGTACGCCTGAATCCACATGGCTAATTCTTTAGGCATGGGATCTGCTAAAACTGATCCTACTTCTTCTTTTTTTGACTTTCCCTTCCGATTTTCTCCTTCCTCTTCTTGTTTCTCTTTTAGATTTTGTTCTCTCTTCCCAATTTCCTTCTTTTGTAACAATTTCTTTTCCTTTATCCTGTCTCTTCGGTTCTTCCATCTTTGTGTTCGTTTGCTTACAACACTTCTCTCAGGATCTTCCGAGTCTTCCACTCTCTAAGGTGTGGGTGTGTTCACCTCTTTGTAGCTTTGATTATTTTCCTCAGTTTTGTCTGGGGTCTCTCTAGCTTTGGCTCTAGTTATAGCTTTCAATGGTACAGTATACTCCTTATTGCTTCCTCATGATTCTATCACTTCTATCACGTTAATCTGTACATTAGAGTTAACTTTGTTGGGGTTCTTGGGGTAATCTCTAAAAAGGTGTTCTTTACCACAATCACTACAGTATCCTTCCCAAACTCGCTGTGGTGGTGGTGGGTTTGGCAGTGTACACTCTCTGATATAATGATCACCTCCGCATCTATAACATGGTCCTCTAGGTACAGGCGGTCTGTTCATAGGTCGGGGGGGTATGGATGCCCTAGGGGATGTGTACATCAATGACACATAGTCCTGCTCGTGTTCGTAGGAATTATCTGGCATTTCCATGCCATAGGCATATGGTTCGTACATTTGTCCATATTCTATCATAGAGCTCTCATAACTGGGATAGTTTCCTTGACTATGGTCATAAGATGAGTCATATGGTTCATTGCTAGGCAATGGTGTGGCTGGGACTATCGCTCTCTCTAGGTTTTCTTCAGGTTGAGCTATTTTCACAGGGACAACATTATGAGGATGGGGTGGTTGCTGTCCTAACACCGGTTGTGGTTGAGTGTATCCTTGATAAGCATATGGTCGTGGTACAGGTGCCTGCTACTGATATGTGAGATACCTAAAGGCTTCACCTCCTTGTTCTCTTTGAGGGTATCCATAAGGTCTCATAACAGGTTGTGTTGGTCTTGATTGCCTATTGTAGGGACAATTTTTTGCACTGTGATTTGTGTATTTTTGTTCTATGCTGCAATATTGTAGAGGGCCTGGCACGGGTGGTCTATTGTAAGCATAGGCAGGTGGTGGGACTATTCCCCTAGTGCACAAATGAGATGGATGATCACCTCCACAATGCATACATCTTCTAAGCATGGGCACTCTCATTGGGTTGTTGGGGTAGTTCCTCTGTCCTTGGACATTCAGCTTCTTTGCTACTAGGTCGGATATTTCCTCAACATTGTTCTTAGGGTTCGATGTGCTACTTGCTGAATCTTCACTCTTCATACTACCTTGAGGGGTCAATACATTCTTTCATGCATTCTTGCAAGGTTTGAACTCTCTTCACATACACCAGAGATCTTAATGATCCATTCAATAATCCTTCCAAAAATAATGACACCATTTTGTTTTGGGTGGGTCTCTCTTCCACAGGGCATCTATCCACATACTGCTTGAATCTTCTTGCTGCCAATCTCACTGATTCCGTAGGAGCTTGCTTAAAGCTATGGATTAATGATGACGAGTTTTTTTTAATTCCAGACTTAGTGAATTCTTCAATCATTTCTTGGTAGACTTGTTCCATGTTCTGAAAATCATTTGGATCTAATGGCTGGAACCAAGCTAAAGCTATGTCCGTCAAAGTTAGACCGAAAGATTCGTATTGGATAAAAAAATCTTCTACTTGTTCGACTCTGATTACTTGCTTGAATTCAGCTATATGATTGTAAGGTTCACTCGAGCCATCATAGTGATTTCTCATGCATTTGGCCACTTGAATTGGCCTTAATCTTCTTCCTCCTTCAGGTGGTCTAGGCATTACAGGGAAAACTGGTCTTCCTATGGGGATACCAGGTCCTCTTGCTATAGGTGGTCTAACTGGGGCAGGAATTCCATTCCATGGGTCAATAGGTGGCTGAGGCCGATAGTTAGGGTTATTTGCAGGCATAGCAAATTGCACATGTGGTCTAACCGGGATTTGAGTTTGTTGTGTTTGTCCTGACTGTTGAAATGAATTATTCTGAGAGGTTCCATGTGGGTTTTGTGAAGTAGTGGCTTGATCTCTCGGGGGAAACACTGGAATGTTCTGATATTTCAACCCGGCTCTCTCTGAATCTATTAGGGGCCAATACCTTCTCTGGTTTTTGTCCAAATATGTGATAATTGTGGGAAAGTCAGGGTCTTGTAACTCATAGACAGTAACTGGATTAGGGGCTGCTTCCCATATTGAAGAGTGGGCTCTAAGGAGATGCTCCATTCCATTAATCAAATACACATCCATTAAGGAGTCATCCTGGGGAATCAGGTCTCCTCTCCAACCCCTAACAACAGTAGATCTCCCTCTAGGTGTGGTCACTCGCTCTTCATTTCCCTCACCATTAGGGTTATTAGCATGGTTTTCTTCCCCTAGTTCATTAATGTTTTCAGGATGTTCGGTAACCACATATTGGATGTCCCTTTTATCCATATAAAATCCTCCTGAATACTTGACAACTGGCCTAGGCACTATGTAAGCATCCGAAGCTTTCTTCAGTCTGGCCACTGATCGGTTTAGCCCATCTAAGTAGATAGGTATATCATTTTGGTTGGTGTTCACATATTCCAAAGATGTCCTATATTCTCCCTCAATAATTGACATCATGCCAATCATTGGTACAGTGTTTTGCATGTCCTCTGAAGCCATAAGAATTTCTTCTTCTGACTCACTAGAGGTTTCAGAATAATGTGAACGGCTACTTGGCTCGGCTACACTACCTACAGAAGAGATTACACTTCTTCGGCTTCCTAGGGTTCTCCCAGATCTTAGGTTCATCCACTTTAAAGTTCTATTTAACCTTGCCAACCCCTAACTTCTAGAGTTCTTCACTCAAGGTCAAAATCCTCGAAAAATGTGGCTGGAAAAGGACTGACCATGAACTCTCAAGTCACGATACTTGACCTCCAAAAAAGTTCACGATACTCCACCTTTGACTCAGACGATACACGATATCTACCTGAGACGATACACGATACTTCAAGGGAGACGATACTTGACACTTGGATAAAAGAAGATACTCGATACACGATACTTGTGAAGTATTGCAATCATGCAATCACGATACACGATCTTTGAAAAAACGCGATACTCGATACTTCGATGAACATGATACATGATACTTCGATAGGCGATACACGATACTGGAGCAAACGCGATACTCGATACTTGAGCAAACGCGATACTCGATACTTGAGAAGTATCATGATCAGAAGTTACATGATACACGATACTTGGTGAAGTATCACGATCGCTGAGAAACGATACACGATACTTGGTGAAGTATCACGATTGCTGAAAAACGATACACGATCTCTGTGAAGTATCGCGATCGCTGAAAAACGATACACGATCTCTGTGAAGTATCGTGATTGCTGAAAAACGATACACGATACTTGGTGAAGTATCGCAATCGGGCAACCACGATACACGATATTTGGGAAGTATCACGATACTCAACCATGGGAGATCACGATACTTGTCAGGTATCGCGATACTCGACTGCGGGAGAACACGATACTTGACCCTTTTTCAAATTTTTGCAGGAGTTTTTTTGGATTTTGAATGTAGACAAATGTTTTCCAGGTTCATCTACCCTCTCCTCACTCTCTGTATCATAGAACATGCACCTTCTACCCCCTGTAAGACCCTCACGATACCTATCGCAGATCGTTTTTTCTGAAATGCTGAATGTAGGTGGCAAGAATGAGTGAATGATGAGTATGCTCACCTCTGTTACTTTCTCTCAACCCTTGCACAACTCTACCAGCTCTGCGCAGCTCAAACAGCCAGAATTCGCTCACGATAGTTGACAGTAATCTTCCACGATACTTGTTCACAAGACAAGTGACTCACAAAATGACATTTTTTAGCTTTTATACTTTTGAATTTTCCTACTCACTAAAAAACATCAACTGGACAAAGACTGAAAGCTACTCTAATTACTTGACCTACTCCCTCACTCCTCCTACTCTACTCACTCCACTCACTTTCCTAGACTAATAACTCACTACACACACTCTAAGAGTGAGAAGTAGTAAGTGCGGCTGAAAGTGACTTACCAAAGAAGAGAAAATCACTACTCCTCCTCTCACTTCAATGCAAAAAGCTACTTACCATCACACGAATGCCTCAGTTTAATTCGACACTCCCCGGCAATGGCGCCAAAAAACGTGTGTACCTAAGAACCAACTTAGGGACTTGTGGAGAAAGAGACTATACCTCAATCCCCCTCAAGTGCATATAGTGGGGATTCATGCTTTAATTATCAATCTGTTGAGTATCAAAACCTAGCCGAGTGTATGAAGACATGCATTCAAATGACGATCAATGCAAATGAGTTACTCAAAGAGTGCAAACAAGGCAAAGACTAATCCAAACAAGCTTCAACTGTCAGTCATGGTGTCACGATACTTGGAACAACAGCCAACAGTAAATTGAGCTTTTCTCTCAGCTCCAAACTCCAAACATAGCAAATAGCATATGCGTTTCGAAGCTCTCAAGAAGACGCATCCAATGGAAGTATTTGCACTCAATTCTACTTCAAGTTATGAGCAAAATACTGAGTCGTGGGAATAAACTTCCTACACTTTAGCACTTCCTCCACTTCACACACACCTTAACAACAGTAAACAAACACTTTCATGGATAGACAACACTTCCCTACACTCTTTCCAAGCAATACACAAGCATACAAGCTCACAAAGAAGAAGATACAGAGAGGAGAAGACACAAATTCGAATTTCTGTGCTCTTGATTCTCACAATGGCAAAAAGTTTTTACAAAGAGTCACAAATTGACTTATATACTTGTGCCCTAAAAATGGTCTTTTCACACAAGAGACCGGCACTTTATTCACTAAAAGAATAATTTCCTACTAATTTACATGGATAAGCTTCTAATCTTCTGTGGGGCTGCATCTAGAGGACTCCTCTAGTGCATTTACATCGGGGCAATATATTACAAGAATGGTTATAATACAAAAATTGGGTGTCCAAATCGGAAAAATTTTGGGGCCCGTCTTTTTCTCTGCCTTGTGCTCTCTTTAGCTCTGCAACAGATGGTAACATTGAAAGAACCTTAGGATTGCTTGAAGGGATAACTCTCACTACCTGTGGTGTAGAGTTCGAACACACTTTTGCCATATGTGACTTTAGCAAAAATCAGGCCTAGGAGATGATTTTGGGAAGATCGTTTATGAGACAATTGCAAGAAGTATAGAATTGGGAAACCAATTCCTTATATTTGCAACACTTAGGTGTCACTAGCAAAGTCAATCTCAAGGATTACTCTCATAGAGACGTGCCCCTTATACAATGGAATCCCATCCATAGAGCTACAGATGATACAGAGTGAGTGCATTCCATAAGATCAAGATCCTCATGGATGCATGAAGACACCCACTTATGGATGTGCAAAGTAGCACTAGAAGAAGAGAAGAGAGAAAAAACCAGAGAGGTAGGTGTGAAGGAAACTCATAGATTAATTCAAGACCCAACCTATGCACCTGTAGTATTTCCAAACAAAGAATTTGAACCTCATGATTGGGCAGAAATTTTAGCAACAATGGATGTAGCCATCAATGAAGAACAATGGACACCCCACTGTGATGAGGATGGCTATGACATTCCAGTCTTCACTGTGATTCGGTTATTGAAGAATGTGAACCTAGCACTGATGCATTCGAGGATGCAAGTGACTATGATCTACAGTCAATTATTATGGACCCACCATTTGCATCAAATGAGGAATATTTCTAAAAGTAGAAGCTCACCCTAAGAGACACAAAGAAATTATGAATGATGTGAGGTTATCCACACAAGTGACCGCCAAGAGTGAAGGCAAGAAAAGGAAGAAGAGAGAAGCCACATTAGATGAGGAAGAACCTTTGTTTGAGGTCCTTGAAAACTTCAAGAAGTATGAGATTGACGATAGAGAGTCATGATAAGATTGCCTAAATGTGATGCACAAGTAGGAGAGGCCTATGGTAACAAAGAAACCACCAAGAAATTTGTTGTAACCATAGAAGAAGGAGAAGAAAGATGCACCTACATAGGACATGACCTGACTGAGGATGAGGAGCAAGAGTTGATAGCCTTGATAAGAGAATACAGAGATGTATTCACATGGAGTTACAAGGGCTTGAAAGGAGTAGACCCTAACATATGCTCACATACGATTCCCATGACCTCAGATGCCAAACCCTCTAAGCAAAAGCCATACACCTATAATGACAATTATGCGGCCAAGATCAAGGAAGAGATAGATCGGTTGGTAGAAGCCGGATTCATTTATGAGATTGAGCACACAGAATGGGTATCCCCCATTGTAGTGGTGCCCAAAAAGAATGGCAAGTTACGAGTTTGCATTAACTTGAAGAAAGTTAATGCAGCCACTATTAGAGATAGCTATTTGCTTCCGATCACCGAACATCTGTTAGAAAGAGTAGTAGGCAATGAAGTATACAGCTTCCTTGATGGATTCTCTGGCTACAATCAAGTGCCCATAGCCCCAGAAGATCAGCATAAGACAGCTTTTGTCACAGAGTGGGGCATATTTTCTTTTCGGGTAATGCCATTTGGTCTCACCAATGCACCAACTACCTTTCAGAGGTTGATGTGCCATGTCTTTAAAGAGTTCTTAAGGAAGAACTAGGAAGTCTATTTTGATGATCTCTATGCTCATTCCAACATTAGACATACACATATCCCTCACCTGAGGGCTATTGTTGACAAATGTAGAGAATATCAAGTTTGCCTGAACCTAGAAAAGTGTGTTTTCATGGTCAGACAAGGAAAGATTTTAGGACACATACTGTCAAAGAATGGCATAACCACGGATGAGGAGAAAGTGAGAGCTATTGCAGAGCTACCTAGGCCAAAGAATGTCAAGGAGATACAGGCTTTCATGAGACATTGTGGCTACTATCGCCGATTCATTCATATGTATGCGATCATAGCAAAGCCTCTATACTCCCTCTTGACTAACTTTGAGTGGACTGAAGAATGTGAGAACTCCTTTAATGACATGAAGAGAAGATTGTGTTCAACACCAATCTTGACTACACCAAATTGGAACAAGACATTTCATGTTCATGTGGATGCATCCAATTTATGCCACTAGATATGTACTCGCACAACCTACTGGTGAAGGTAATATGGATCTCCCACTATCCTATGCTAGCAGACAGTTGAATGCGGATGAACGAAACTATACCACAACTGAGAGAGAAGGGTTAGGCATGGTATATGAGGTTAAGAAGTTTAGACATTATTTGCTCGCAAATAAGTTTAAATTTTTTACAAACCATCAAGCACTACTATATCTAATGAACAAACCATGCAATATTGACATATTAGTAAGATGGTTCCTCTTACAGAGGTAGTAAGTGATAGAGGCATGCACTCCTTGAATGAATTCATTGAAAATCTTCTCCAAAAATTCTTGGTAGTACATAAGAAGTTTGCCCCCTATCATCCACAAGCTAATGGACAAGCCAAGAGCACCAATAAGATTCTATGCAATGTGTTGACCAAATTAGTGAATAATAAATGCTCTGATTGGGACAAACAGGTACACCACGCTGTTTGGGCATACAAAGTTGCCTATAAATTGGTGCTCCAAGCCACACCCTTTTAGATGATGTTTGGAAAAAATACAGTGCTCCCATTAGACTTCCTAATACCCACACTGAAAGTAGCACAGGAGCATGAGTGGATAGGTCATGAACTCTCTTCAAGGATCTTTGATCTTGAACGATTAGGAGAAACAAGATTGAGAGCAGCAATAGGGATTTATGCAGCTAAGAAGAGACAGAAGGCATACTTTCATGCCCATGTGAAGGATAAAGGCTTGAAGCCAGGAGATTTAGTCTTAGTTTACACACTAAAGCAACATGCACAAAAGTTGGAGAAGCGTGGTTATGGACCTATGATAAAAAATCGGATCTCAACTAGTGGAGCAGTTGAATTAGCTACTCTAGAAGGCAATGTCCTCCCTAGTTACATCAGCAGATGCAAAGTCAAATTATATCAAGAACCCCTCACAGAGGAAATTCTAAACCGACTCAACATTGCAAAGAAACGTAAAGAATAAGAAAAACAAATCAAAGAGGAAGCGCAAAGAAAAGCTTTGGAACGCATTTGAAGAACGAAATTGAGACGACAGGGTAGATCAGATGCTTATGAAGCTCTAAGATATCGCATGGCCATGTGTGACACACCAAGAGTACATTCCCATAGAATAATTGACAGACAACCTTTTGTAACCCTAGAGGTAGGACAAGGAAGTAATGCACAGAATATGAGAGCCTTGAATGATTCAGTTGCAGCCACTAGTGCTGTTAGACTTCTTTACTACCAAGAATTGAAATTAAGTGTCAATCCTATAAAAGCATATGTCATAGGATTGGGAGGTGTGGAAACCCCTTTGCATGGGCGAGGTGGAGCTTCCCCTCTACATTCAAGATGTTCTTATGACAATTAAGGTGCTAGTGTGTCAAGATGAGGATCTCATTGAGCCTGTTGTCTTGGGTCAAGACTGGATATACGATCATGTAGTCAACTTGAACCTAAGAAGTGGACTTCTTCACATCTGGGTAAGTCAAAATTGCATTAGCATCGAGTTAGAAAATAAAGCACTCAAGGAAATAGGAAAGGCACCAACTCCCGGTCCTTCCAGGAGCACACTTATGGAAAAAGATGATTTTCTTATCCAACACTTTGTGATGCAGAAAACTGCTAGGAGTTGTGAAGCAGTTGGAACTCCCTTCTGTTCTAAAGAAAGTAACGGCCAAGGAACTACCAACCCATGGGAACAGGACGAAGTAGAGAAGCAGTAGTCACAAACAGTGGATAGCCCCTGCCAAGGTGTCTCAACTATCGAAGCAAATATGGGTACAAAAAGGTGGGCATCCTATTGCGGCTAAGCTAGAACCACCGACTAAATGTCATACTAGTGATCGATGTGACAGGACACTAATAAGAAGTTTCTTAAAGATTTGCCAACGAAAGTAATGTCTATCTAGGTACCCAAGAAGTCAATGAAGGCCAACCCACAATCAAGACAAATTTGGGTGCCTAAGGCTTAGTGCGGGCTCAAATAGACACACATAAACCACACAATGTAAAGCATTATTCACACAGTCGAACAGACGATACCCATAATTGTTTGACACACACAGTTACATGTTCATCCATGAGCACTAGCAAGCTCACTTGTAAATGGGTCCCTAAAAAGCCTCATTTCCAAGTAGACACTATTGTCAAGCCTTCCGAAGTCTCCATGCAATCAAAATGTAAAGCCATACACTATGCTTGGAAACTCCAATCTTGTAATAAACCCCTGACCCCACAGTGTAAAACCACCTCCACATACTAACTGTATCCACACTACATTGCACTACTCCAAGCCACACCTAGGAACCCTTCATCCACTCACCACACTTCACACTCACGATCACCCAAGCACTAACTAACCTGCTAACCACATCACAGTTCATCATATTAATGTTCTAATGGGGACAAATGGTCATTTTGTGTCCATTTCAATGTTGACATGTATTTACATATTCTCATAGAACCGGCGATCAATACCCTCAACATGGCAGAGGCTGCAGGAACAAGCCCTCCCAGGCAAGCACAGGTCCTCAAATAGTGGACATTGAAAGTATCCCTATCCAGAAGGAGTTGAAAGAACGGCCATAGGAGTTGAGAGTAGTGCACATCATACCCATTCAAAATCCTCCTCAGGGGCACACATCACAAGTCAGTAAGAACTCTCATTGGTTCAATGAAGTCGTAGGACCCCTTGGGGATGGCACCTATTTATGGGAATCTGAGATAGAGTTTAGTGGACACTGGGGCTGATACCATTTCTTTACACGAGAGTTTTCAAAGCTTCAGAATAGCGAAGGATTACGATCGATATGGAGGAAGGTCAGATTGCACAACTATTTCTATGCTCAGTTACCTAAGCCAGAATTCTTAAGGTGTTCATATTTAGTCAGCACGCTCACTCCTAGCAGAGATTAGAAAGGGACAAACAGCTTTGTGCTTCCATCTCTTACACGAGGGAGACAATGATCCCTGAGAACATGAAGAACAGGAACCTCACTAAGCTGAAGGACATAATGGCAATGACCCCAACTATTGCCATCCACCTCCGAATGTGCATGCAACATTTTGCATTCCCAACCCAAGAGAGATTTACAATGCCACCCAAGAAGATCTGGTTTAACCTATATTTGGCAGACACACTGAACCTTACAATCAAGATGCCACATTGGATAATTGACCAGATCCATCTTGCACATCAGTGCTGGTACAAGAAATAGAATTCAGTACTATATGGATGTTGTGCACTTACTAGAATTGTGTACCGATGCCTTGCATACAAGATGCCAATCCAAAGGGCACTCATTTGGTATAGGGCACACAAATTTCAGTGAAAGGCATCATCTGTCAGACCTCCATCAAAGAAAATGAGAGGAACTATTCAAATGCCATGTGCAGAGCCTAGAGGCGTTACACTGACACCAGAGGTCACTTGGACACCCCAAAGAAGAGTATGTCCCTTCACCATCCAATTACCAAGGCAAAGTGCAGAGGGGCCTCATCTCATCTTTCCACTGACCCCCGCGGATCTAGAGTTCCCTCAAGGCTTCACACTTGAGGATTTTACTGATGAAGAAGTAGCCAGAATGCTCAATGAAGCCAACTTGGAGATAGAAGCAGAGTAGTTAAGTGAAGAACATATCACCACAGACCAGCTTGACCCAACCCGACTAGTCTTTGTCGAAGTGGATGAAGATGAGGAAGAGACTGAAGAAGATGAACAAGATGAAGAGCACGAAGGACAACATGATGAAGAGGAGCACGAATATGTGCAACATGTTATACCAGAACTCATGGGAGCCCCATCATACATAGTACAAATAAAGAGATTGTGTGATACTATGAACTTGGTTTAGGAACAACATAGACTATCCTTGGCATCTGGGAAAGCCCTAATGAACCAGATACTTGAGGAAGGAGGTGTGGATGATCAGTTCATAGCTTCCCTTGACCTGCTCGCGAACACATTGGGAGTACCGGAGGCTGTTCACACCACCCTTGCCCACTCTCAGAGATTCGAACGAAGACATGAAAAACGACCACCAAGATCAGGAAAGCACATACACATTATAGTTTCAAAACCACACGACACCACTTCCACAACCACTACCACGACACACTCCACTCAACATACTGACGAACCCCACATGTCAAGTGTATCCCCATCCCCACCCTTACCACCCTCCCGTCCAACTCCACGCCCCTCACCTCATACCACAACCACCGTTGTCTCTACTGTCACCACCACTGTTTCAATCGCTCTTAGTGAATCACACGATATAGGTCAATCCTCACAACTATCATGATCCGACACCACCAACTTTGTAAATATCACCATGGGCTATAGGGCTTTAACCATGGTTACAGGGAATCCTATTTCCCCTATCACGCATCTAGGCAAACCACAGGCACAATTAGGCACACCATTGTACACTTTCACCACAGTCACCACACCTACCATCCCCGTGTATATGGTAGCCCCCACAATTGCATCCACTCATAACCAAATGGACATATCACCTCCAACTGCACCAATCCCTCCCCCCATATTTCCACAATCTCCCATTCCCCCACCACCAACATCATCATTTCCCACCACGACATTCACCACCCCTTTCCCTCTTCCCTATCTCCTTGCATTCCAAACCTTTCTAGCACCCACCCCTATAAATAACGTGTTCAACACTTTATATCAATGTCTTTCTTAGCTACAATAGGATTATCAGCACTTAGACACACAACATACAAACCTGTTCAAAGTCCATGAGACACTACAAGAATGAATCACGGCCATAACAAAGGACAAGGTGGAAATACAATGAAACTATGATACCTTACAAAAACAGTATGAGGAATTATTGGTCAACCCCCCCGAACCAGATAAATAGGCGCAACAACATCTTGAGGAAATGCTACACGTACAACAAGTAGACAATCTCAAGATATGCCGTAATCTCGCATTACTGAGGAAGCACATGTCCATAGCATTAGAAGAGAAAAAAAGACTCCAAAAACATAATGAAGAAAATCTAGAAGCAAAAATGGAAGGTTCACCTCAAGAGATCGACCCGGAGCGGCTCAAAGCCCTCCCTTCAGCCACCATGCAGAAAAATTTGGATACACATGAAGACCTCCTAGAGGCATATGATGCATTAGAAAAAGAGCGTGATGAACTACGAAAGCAATTGGCTAGTCAAAGAGAATAGCAGAGGGAAGCAACACCTAGAACTGCCACACTTGAAGAGGTAACTAAGTTGAAAGCCCAAGTGGCCGCTTTGCAGACTAAACTTCTACAGTATGAACGACAACCTTCTCCAATGGTGGAGCCAGAGCCTGAAGAACTAGTCTTGATTGAAGTTGAAGAGACATTTGAGGACCCCTACGTAGCCATGCCCGCACTTAGAGGCTGACAGATAGAGGAAGGGATCGATACATTCAAGATTGAAGCTTCCAAATGGCTACAAAAGTTAGAAAAAGTCAGCCACACTCATGATGACAGAGTAGTAGTTCAGATACAATCCATGTCTCATCTGGAAGAAATTGTAATCAAGTCTAACTATTTCAAGAACTTATCTCATCATTGGTGGATTGGTACTTCTGACGATCAGTATGTACCATTTTGTGTGTTAATGGCAGATTATAACACAGAGATCAAGCATCTCACCAAGAAGGAGCCAACCTTTGCCACCTAGTTCATCCCTGAGGACATTGCTGAGAGTGCCACACAAGGCACCATCTTCCAACCTACATGGAGGATACCGTTACTAGAAACCTACCCGGATGGTGCGCACCTAGAACAACATGCCCTTGTATATCAAGTATAACCCCTGCTATTGCCCTGTCTTTCGACAATGATCATGGTCGGAGTTTGCTACATAGTAAAGAATGTCAAAGGATGCGACAAGTGGCTTAACTATGTATATCTGGCACCACCACATGGTCCTGCAATGGTTGCATATATGATTTCCACCATTAGGCATTGGAGCATTTGGTTCAAGAACGTACCAGATGTAATGGCACAGATGTGCCTCAAAATATTTGAACTCATGCTTGTCATATTCCATACATTTAAAAATATTAAAGAGCCTCACCTCTTGGCTCTAGGCTTTAACAAAGGAAGCCTCGATCTAGAATATGATATGAGCACCACCCCATCCATAAATGTTGTATATGCATGGCACGCTCGTGTCAAATATCTCCCAACATGCTTCAAATAGACATTCGAAGAAATGTTTATCACACGGTTCTGAGAGTTTCACTCAGAAATCTTCATTCCCAGACCCTCTCATCTGTTACAATTATTTGCGGTGGAGCAGGTACTACACTTAGACAAGCTGTGTATGCCACACCTGGACCAGTAGATTGGGATGCTTTACTCACAGATCTAGCTAGAGGACTGAGGCTGGAGGAGCATCACTTGGCCACAGATGTGGTAGAATTTTACATCAAATGCTCGACTCAACGAGGGTCTGTCAGAGATGACAGACGCGAGAGAGGGGGGAGTGTTGGAAGGAGTCAGGGTATCACAATCGGTGCTAATACCAAACCTGGTGGTAGTCCAATCCCAGCTGAGATGACCGAAGAAGTTGTAGATATTAACAAGCTTGTTGAACCTGTTTTGAAGACAGCAGATCGCAATTCAAGGTGGAGTACCCCTATTGAACATTGCAGTGAAGCAAAATTGCCAAAATTCTAGAGTGATAGAAAGGCATTCATCTACGATTTCCTATTTGAAGAGTGGAACCCGACCTAAAAATTAAACATTCGACTTCCAAAAAAATTATTTCCTAATCACAAATTAGAGCCAGCAAATACCCTTGAATCAGAACAACCAGTAGACCCAAGTGCAGAACCCATAGCAGACACACAAAATGACTAGAAAGGATGACAACCGAGAGGCTATCGAAGACAACCAACTACGGGAGTAACTTATGTTAAATTTGCGGGGTTCCTACGTGACGATCTGGATGCACATGTGCACACCTTTGAAATCAACTACACAATGTTAAATAATCTATAAGACCCATAATATAAGGCCATATAGTGTTCCAGTCCACATTAGTTAATGAAGCAGCAAGATGGCTCATTGAATTTGATCTCAATCATTTTTGATAGTACAAAGATGTTAAGAACACATAAGATCTCACTCCTATTCACTCTAGATTGCTCTTCTTGCAAAATAAGAGATAGAACCTCATCAAACGCATACGTATTGAGATTTTCCTTTGCTGCCAAATATTCGATTTTTTGCAGACTAAAGAAAAAAAATGAACCAGAGTGTGCACGACTATGCCACCCTCTTCTGCACATGTCTAGAACAGTTGCCTCAAGCAAACCCCAATTTTCTTGAAGATGTCATCACCCAGTGGTTCATCAACGATCTTAGTCCACAATTACGATAGGTCGCGATCATTCACTGTGACAGTGCCATGATCTTAGATGTGGTCATTGCAATGGCACTGCAATCGGAACATAAAGTAGGTGGCTTTATAGAAGATTTAAAATGGTTAAAATTTGGTAAAAACAGAAGTGATGATCCCTTGAAGCAGATATATTGTACCAAATGCAAAAATCCTGGGCATGTGGCAACCAATTGTGCACTCAATCAAATATATTGTGCCATTTGTAACACAACAAGTCATGATACAAAATCGTGTCCATATAATGCCAAAATGCAAAATCAATTGGCCATCAATGTAGTACTTCAAGAATAAGGAGGAACAACTACAAGTTATGTACCTCCACACCTGTGAAGTACATCATATTCTACCTATACCATTTATGGAACATCGACTTCATGAGTTTGTAGATGAAGCCTAGGAATTAGTGGACATTATGGATTTCCAGCACTTCTTTCAGTCTGACAATGACCTTATCACCACACGAAAATTTTATGTACCTTGGGGATGAGACTAACCCACAACCTATTAAAATAAAAGCTCGTCTAGATAATACCTTTCAAGGTGACCTTTTGACTCTATTAAAGGAGTTTACAGATGTGTTTGGATGAGACTATCGAGATATGAAAGGCTTAGACCCCAAAATTTATCAGCACTGGGTTGTACTGAAATCGGATGCTCGTACGGTAAAGTAGAAAAGTTACTAGATGAATCCCAATTATGCTCAGCAAGTTAAGGAAGAGATAGAAATATTACTATGAGTTGGATTCATTGTCCTAGTAGAGCACACTGAGTGGATTTCACCAATTGTTATTGTACCCAAAAAGAATAAGTAGCTTCGCATATGTGTCGACTATATGAAACTGAATGTGGCAACTATCCCTGATCCATTCCCCTTACCATTCTTAGACAACATGTTAGATGATGTAGCTGGAAGAGAAATGTATTCATTCTTAGATGGATACAATGGTTACAATCGAGTTAGGATGGTCGAGGCTGACATACCCAAGACTGCATTCATCACTAATTGGGGGGTTTATGCATGTACAGTAATGTGGTTCGGGCTGCGTAATGCACCCAACACCTTTCAACGGTGCATGCAAGAAAACTTTTCACTGTACCTGACAAGTTTTATGCGTGTTTACCTTGATGAATTTTCCTTGTCTAGTGACACTAATGCTCATTTACAACACCTGAAATGTTATTTTCTTAAATGTCGGTAGTACCATCTTTGCTTGAATCCCCATAAGTCTATCGTTGCCATCAGCTATGGTAAACTCCTCAGTCATATCATTTCCAAACAAGGTATACAGGTGGATCCTGATAAAGTACGGGTTATCTTGAATGCTCCACCACCCAAATCTCCTAAGGAAGTTATGCACTTTTTGGCAAAAATTCACTAGCATGGCCATCATCTTTGGTGGCTAGCCCATTTGACCATACCCATCACTTGATTGAAAACCGTGGCTCCTCAACAGTTCCAATGGATTGAAGAGTGTCAGATCAGCTTTGTGCATTTGAAAACACTTCTAACACAAGCCCCGATATTGCAGGCACCTAATTGGGAGCTCGCATTTCATTTTTTTGTTGATGCTTTTGATATTTCCATTCGTAGTGTCTTAATGCAACCTCTACCATTGTCCTAGGCATCAACCTCTGAGGCGGTAGAGACAATAACTCTCCTTGCGACAGAAGTACGATGCCTCTTGAAGTCATTCACAAAGAAGATTCAACAAACATTTTTCGATGCCTGTGCATCTTTCACTGTTGATGTTTTAACACCATTGGATGATGACATGGACAATGATTGATTTAGTATACCAATACTATTTTTTTGGATTCAAGTCCTTTGAGTATGCCAGTGTTAGTTCCGTCAAATATTTTTGTAAATATTAAACACATGTATAACGAACAATCTCATAGAAAAGATAGACAAGAATGTTGTAACCTTTCATTGTAATGAAAATGTCGATGCATGTAGTGGAGAGAACAAGTCAATATGCTATTGGTGTAAGGCCGTGAAGCCAGAGTCCGGTGGCTGCTGGTTTGTTCTTTAGTGTGTAGAGCAAAATTCTAGAGTATTACTATGTCATTGCTCTCTTGTCATTATTTTGTTGGTTATATTGAGTTGAATCAGTGTTGAATAGTCTATCATATATTAATCTGTTTTTGCTAATGATAGTTTTGCATATTGAAAATATAAAGGAGTACGTTGTGTGGATGATACCAAACTTCTTTGACTACTTGGTTTGATAGAATATTGCTTTATTTCTATTACGCGGAGTGGGAAAGTACCAAAGAATCTATTTATAGAATCCTCACATCCCAAGAACCCTGACAACCTATCTTGCCCACTTAGTCTTACCAGACAAAGTCAGACCAAGAGCATAGGTTAACAAATTTTTGAAAAATTTCACTAAGCCCTCTAGAAAATTTACATCAAAGGTTGAAGGATATTGGAAGGTCTATGTGAAGGACCACTTGATTAAAGACTGCCCTCAAAATCCATAGAGCACTCTTCACACACCGTCAAAAACGATAGAAATCATGGAATGCCATAGGGAATCTAAAGGGAAAGTGCCTCTTCAAGTAATCACACATGCCCAAGCTAAATTTTAAGAGGTTGAGTATTAAATTAGCAAGAATGTTGTTTACCTTCTCAATCCCTCAATCAAGAGTCACCTAGGGAAAAGAAAAAGAAGAAGAGAAACTTGACTTAGAGACAACATAAGGAGAAAACTATTACGAAATGGGAGAAGAAAGTGGGAATCTTGGAAAAAGCGCTACAAGATGCACATATTAAGGCTTCTCAAGGTAAGATGTAAGAATAAGAAAGCTTCAAGGAAAATGAAAGTAGGTTCTGTGCTTGCAAATCCTCTCCTTGAGGAGATAGAAATGATGTTCAAAGCCTAGGAGGCTTGGGTAAAAAGAAGTCCTAATGTGGAAACACATTAGCAATGTTACATCAATGCCCAATTGGAGAAATGGAGATTCAACATGTGGAAAAAACTCATTGAGTTACCATAGAAGATTCTTGAAGAATCTGGCCTACTTAGGGAGAGAACACACACTGTTGTGGTTGAAAAACCTGTTCCCACTTCAATGATGGACCAAGATCTACACATATCTGATGAAGGACCTAGCAAAGAAAGAGAGCCAAAAGAAAATCCCATTGAGATAAGAATAGTGTTGGATTCAATTGAATCGATGGAAAAAGAAACAATTAATGATGTGGTAGAGAACCCAATTGAGGAAGAGGTAGAAATGAGTTTGATGATACCATAAGTTGAAGTAAACTCATTGATTATCCGTTGAATGAAAAAATATTAGTGATAGTTCTCTGAGCATAAGAAGGAGAGGAAAAACATCTCATATACAAGAGAATACAAAAGAGATTCCATTGTTAAGAACAAAAATTCCATTAGATTTCCCATGATCAAAACGATCAAGAGTACACTATGCATGGAGCTCTTAAAAGATACGAAGGTGAAATGACCCTAATAATAGAGGAACTTTTGCATGCAAAGCCACACTTATGGAAAAAGATGACCAAATTTTTGGACCATTATACTACTCAAACTAAACTTGTAGATCCAAAACCTATTTCAAATAATTTGAGTGTTAAACAAGTGCCAATTGACAAGATAGGAGAATATAGCAAAGGATATGAAGGCAACACATGCCTACCTATCTCCTTCAAGGGAAAACTATAAGAAATATTTAAGACAGTGGAGCAACCATAGAAATAGCCACCAAATCCCTATGGGGAAGTTGGGAAAACTTGCACTCATCCTACTCATCTAAAACTACAATTTTCCAACGGAAATATCGAGAGATACATGATATGCTTGAGAACATAAAATTGAACACATGTAGATCTCAAAGGCACTCTAGTTATTTGCAATTTAGTTTAAGAAAACAATTACGAGATGATTCTAAGTAGACAATTTATACACTAGCTGAAAGTGGTGCAAGACTAGGGTATCAATGCTCTATACTTGCAACACTTGGGGATACCAACCAAAATCAATCTGAATACATTTGAACATCAAAACATCCCTCCTATCTAGTGGAACAATGTGCCTAAAGATATAGATGATTTCCCCTCAGATAAATTATCAAACTATGAGACTTGGATGGATGAAGATGTAAACTTGTGGGTTTGTAAGAAATATCATAGAGAAGAACAAAGATTGGCATGAAGAGATCCCACAAATTTAGTGATTCAAAGATTCGACATATTTTCCTCAAAGCTATAAGGATGAAGGACTCAAATCCATGGCCGAATGCAAAAACTAGACACCATGGAGATTTTTGTTAATGGGTATACCTTGACTAAACACTTTGACACTAAAGGGTATGAGCTTAATGGATTGTTCATGGTATAAGTTCTTGAGGAAATTCAAGAGGGAGAGCCATTAGTAGTGCATGATGAGAGTTCAAATGATAATGACTTACTTTTTGTTTGCATGGAACCTAAGTTTGATATAGAAGATGAGTTCTCAATAGAGATTCATGCCAAAGATTGTATAAGGGATCATCTGAATTATACATATCCCCCATACAAGGTAGAGGAATCCAATGACGAGAGTATTACCTCTAGAGGTAGAAAATCATGTGAATTTGAACCTCCAAAACACCTCACAAAATGCATGGTAGAAAGTCAAAAGGTTGTAGCACTAAGGCCTAAAGAGAATTCAAGATAAGAGAATCATACAACAACCAAGAAATGAAGAGAAAAGTGGTTGTCTTTATAGAAGATGTAGATGAAAAGTGCACATATATTGGAAATGACATGTGCAAAATGGAAGAGATTCAACTCAAAGAGTTGTTCTAGTAGTATAGAGATCATTTTGCTTGATTTTATAAATACTTAAAGGGCGTTGACCCTAGATTTGTGCCCATAAAATCTCTATGGAACATGATGCAAATCCCTCTAAACAGAGTTCTTCCACTTATAATGATGTTTATTTGGCCAAAATAAAAGAGGAGGTTGATAACATCTTAGAGGTAGGATTCATATATTAGATTGAGCACACAAAATGGGTATCCCCCTTACTTGTTGTGCCAAAGAAAAATTGCAAGGTATGAGTTTGCTTCAATCTAAAAAAGGTTAATGTTCACTACAAGGAATACGGGGGCATAGCGATGGTTAACGTGACACATTTTCATTGCTACGTGATTGTGCATTTTGTTGAACCAAGCATCAAGTGCACACCATCATCTAAATGACGTTAATCTCGATGTTATTTTCACTGTTTTTTTTATGCTCATAGCATCGTTCACGAAAGCATCGCTAATTGAGCATCGCTAACTGAGGATTGCTAATTGAGCATCGCTAACTGTGCATCGCTAACCACGCATTGCTAATTGAGCATCGCTTATATGACTTATAAAAGAGCATCGCATATGTGACACTCACTCGTGTTGCTTTGCATGATCGCATACGATGCTTTTCCATCTCTTATGCGATGGTGGTGTTTGATAAAAAAATGTTGGATCACTCTTCAATTATCATTTTATGTGCATCTGATCAAAGAGCTCTCCAATGTTCATATTTACATTGCTCTTATGAGCTCCAACAATCTCTTTCTGAAGTTCTCTCTTTTCTAATCTCTCTCTTATTGTCTCTCTCTCTCTCTGTCTCCTATTTTCTACCTCTTTATCTTTCAATTTCTATCTCTCTCTCTCTCTCTCTTTTCTTCTCTCTTTTGATCTCTCTCTATCTCTTTTTGTCTCTCTCTCTCTCTCTCTATTGTAGTTTATTCAAGAAGTTCACCAAGCATAAAATATGGCTAATTATTTTAAGTACAATTTTCATTGTTTGTATATCATTCAAATTGTTTTATTTTCATTAATTAGCATACTCACACGTACTCATTCATATGCATATATACACATATACATGAACATGCACACTCACACATATACATACACATACACATGCACATACACATGCACATACACACACATATACACACACATACACATGCACATGCACATACATGCACATACATGCATATAAGCTTACACACACAGATACACATACACACATATACACATATGCATATGCACAAACATATCTACAAACACATAAAAGGACATGCATGCATTATTGCATATACATATACACATGCACACATTAACACATACTTATACACATGCATATGCACATTCACATGCATGCACATACACATGGATGCAAATGGAGATGCATGAACATGCACGTCCATGCTCATACATGTTACTGACAGAGAGGGAAGTCTTAGGTATGCTCATTGCTAGGTCTAGAGCATTGTCCTCGATGTCTTGTTGGGCTATCCTGAAAGCATTGTGTTTACTCTGATATGGACTTTGATCTTTGTCCTCGTCCTTGCACAAGTTTGTAGCCTAGTGAGAACTCTCTATTAGAGTTTGCTGGCATGTTCCTTCCTTTGGAGCATCCTCCTATGGGTTGGATGTTATCATCCTTCATCCTTGTTCCTCCCTTGGTCTAGTCCCTCTATTCTCCTGTTTGATTTTGATTGTATATGTACATGCATAAAGGATCAAAGTATCAATGTATATGCATATGCACATCTATATTCATTTAGATGTTTTAACTGTGTGCAATTGCATGATAGATGAGCATAAGTGATGCATGGATTTCTCTAAGATAGCTAATACCTCACATATTTGACTAAAAAGAAAGTAGGATTTGTGTGGACTGATTCCTATCACAAATAATTTGAATCATTGAAATAAAAAGTCATTGAAATTTGTGTTTTGAATACTAGAAATGGGAAAAAATTTTGTGGCTACATGTGATGCAAGTGACAATCAAATAGGATGTGTTCTTTCAGGGTGATTGCATATGAATCTAGAAAATTAAGAAAACATGAACTTAATTATCCTATTCATGAGCTAGAAATGTTTACTATTTGTAGCTCAGTGATGAGTAGCACCTCCTTTAATGTCAATCCGGGAAGACATGAGGATGGTATGAAGACCTCGAATAAGTGATGGCACAAGTGTGTGAGTGAGAAGCACACAAACATGCACACACATACACACACACGCGCACACAAGGCAAGAACAAAGCGAGAGAGAGAGAGACAATGGAGTAACTTCTATTGCAAAAGGGTTAATATACAAGTTCAAATCTACTTAATGGTGTGTGCAATTGTGCTTATGAGCCACCGTGAAGTGTGACAGGGGAAATGGGATTTTTGGTGACCATAGTTAGAATTACAGTGTCCGATGTGGCAGTTACAATGGTGGTGGTTTTAGGTTGTGCGAATTGTGAAGGTTGACTCACAGTTTGTGCTTCACTAAGGGAAGTGGAGACTGTGGCTGTGACAGTAGTGGTGACAGTGGTGGTAGGAGGTGAGGGTGGTGGTGTTGGAGGGGAGGGTGGTAAAGGTGGTGATGGGGGTGCACTTGAGGTGTGGGCTTCATCAGTGTGTTGAATGGAGTGAGCTGTGCCAGTGGTTGTGGCAGTGGTGACATGTGGTTCTGATACCAAAATATTTATTTGCTTCCCTGGACTGGGAGGACGTCTCTCGTGTCGTCGCTCAAATCTCCATGAATGTGCAAGGGCGGTGTGCACGGTCTCTAGTACTCCTAGTGCATCAACAAGCATGTCGAGGGTAGCCCTATATTGATCATCTACACCTTCTTGTTCAAGTATTTGGTTCATCAAGGCCTTTCCTATTGCCAAAGATAGTTTGTGTTGTTCTTGAACCAGGTTGATAGTATCATATAGTCTTTTTAGTTGCTTCGTATAAGCTAGGGCTCCCGCAAGTTTTGGTATAATGTGTTGCTCATCTTCATGCTCCCCTTCATCGCATGGTCCTTCTTGTTCCTCATCTTGCTCCTCTTCTATAGTCTCCTCTTCATCTTCATCTACTTTGACAACTTCTGGTTGAGTTGGATGGGGTTGATCCGTGACAGTTTGTTGCCCACTTAATTGCTCTGCTTCAACTTCCAAATTGGTTGCATTAATTATTCTTGCTACCTCCTCATTAGTCAAATCCTCTAGCGTGAAGCCATGAGGGAACTCTAAATCGGTGGGTATTGGTGGGAACACCAGATTAGGCCCTTCTACACTATGCCTTGGTAATCTGATGGTGAAGGGTTGTACTCGCCTTTGGGGTGGTGGAGTCATTTCCGGTGTCAGGGTAGCGCCTTGGGCCTGTGCACATGGCATTTGAACAGCTCCCCTCATTTTCTTTGAAGGAGGCCTTGCAACTGATATCCTTCGCTAAAAGTCTTGCACCCTAGTCCAGATGAGCACCCTTTGAATTGGCACATCATATGCCAAGCATCGATATACAATTCTGGTAAGTGCACAACATCCATAGAGCACTGACTTCTGTTTCTTGTACCAACGTTGGTGTGCAAGATGGATTTGGTCAATAATCCAATGCGGCATGTTAATTCTCAAGTTGAAGGTGTCTGGTAAGTATAGACTGAACCAAATCTTCTTGGGGGGCATCCTGAATCTTTCTTGAGTCGGGAACACGAAGTATTGCATGCAAATTTGGAGGTGAATGGCAATAATTGGTGTCATTGCCACCATATCCTTCAATTTAGTTAAGTTCCTGTTCTTCATGTTGCCTGGAATCATTGTCTCCTTCTCTGTGGGGATGTGCATACCTCTCATTTCTAGAGCTTCCCTTACCAAACTGTTTGTCAATTTGAAGCGCTTCAATTCATTTCCTCTTGTAAGAGAAGGAAGCACAAAGGTGTTGTACCCCTTCTTCTCTTTATTGGGAGTGAGGGTACTAATCAAGTATGAACACCTCAGGAAGTTCGGCTTTGGTAACTGAGCTTCGAAGTAATTATACAATCCAGCCTTCTTCCATATTGGTTGCAATCCTTCATTGTTTTGAAGTCTCTCAAACTCTCGTGTAAAGAAATGATACTGCCCCCAACGTCCGTTAAAGTCTATCTCGGCCTCCCATAAATAGGTGCCTTCTCCAAGGGGTCCTGCAACTTCACTGAACCAATGGGAGCTCTTGCTTACTGGCGATGTGTGCCCTTGGGGGGGATTTTGAATCGGTATGACGTAAATCGCGCAATGCCTGTGGCCTTTCCTTCAGCTCCTCTTGAATTGGAAGACTTTCAATGTCTACCACCTGAGAACTGGTGCCTGCCTGGGAGCTCGTTCCTGCAGCCTCGACCATATTGAGGAAATCGGTCGTCGGTTCTGTGAGAATATGCAAATGGACACAAAGTGGTCGTGTGTCCCCGTTACAACATTAACATGATGAACTATGATGTTGTTAGTTGGTTAGTTAGTGCTTGCGTGGATGTGAGTGTGAAGTGTGGTTAGCAGATGCGGAACACCTATGTGCTTTTCTTGGGTACCCAGATAGACTTTACTTTCGTAGAAGAATCCTTGAAGGAATTCTTATTAGTGTCCTGTCGTTGATCACTAATATGAAGTTGAACCAGTGGTTGTGACTAGACCGCAACAGGATGCTCGCATTTCCACACCCAAACTTGTTTTGGTGGCTCAGACACCTTGCTTCGTACTTCCTTCTGGCTTTGAGCATAGGTCATCTGCTTCTTCTGCATCAGATCTGCCTTTGGTTGCCGTATCCCTCTGGCTTTTGGAGAAGAAGGGAGTTCCGTCGTATCTTTGACTTCTTTGTTGAGACAATCATCCCTCTGCATCACATAGTTTTGGACAAGAATAGCATCTTCATCTTCATGTGTACTCCTGGAAGGACCAGGAGTTTGTGCCTTTCCTAATCCCTTGAGTGCTTCGTTTTCTAACTCAATTGTAATGCGATTCTGATTTACCCAAACCTGAAGAAGGCCGCTTCTTAGGTTGAGGTTGACTGCATGCTCATAGATCCAGTCTTGACCCAAGACAAGAGGCTCAGTGAGGTCCTCATCTTCTCACACTAGCACCTTAACTGTCATGAGCTTGAGCTTTCGGTGCAGTTTACATTAGGGTTGCATACTCTGGTCCATAAGTGTTGTCATATCCCTCATAACCATAGTATTGTTGGTCATATGTTTGTTCATATTCTGCCAGACTGGTTTCATAGGGATAGTATTCTCCTTGGGTTTGCTCATATCCCTGAGTCTTTGCTTTTGTACTAGCTAAAGGTGTGGCTGGTACTATGGCTCTCTCCATATTTTCCTCTGGTTGAGTGTATTTCACTGGCACTACGTTTTGTGGAAGGGGTGGTTGTTGTCCTAATACTGGTTGGGGTTGTCCAGATTGCCATTGTTCATATGGTCTAGATGCTCCTTGTGGGCCTGGATAGGGATTGTATCTTGAAATCTCCAATTCATTTTCTCTAGGAGGGTATCCATAAGGCCTATACTGAGGTTGATTAATGGGCCTTGGGTGTCTATTAAATGGGCAGTTTTCTATAGTGTGGTTAGTGTATTTCATATGGCAGTATAGGTTGGGTCCTTGAGGTAGCTGCCTATTGTATGGATACACTTGAGGCATGCCTATTCCTCCTCTTTTGCACATGTGAAATGGGTGATCTCCACCACATATACTATATTGTCGTAACATGGGGATCCTCATTGATGGTGCTGGCAATTCCTCTGTCTGTGGACTCCTAACTTCTTGGCTACCAGCTCTGCTAGCTCCTCTACATTATTGGAGTTAGATGTCATTGTACTTCTAGTGTCTTTCGATGTAGTAGGGCTTGGTGTGCCTTTGAGGTCATCAGCCAGGTTGTCCTCTAGGTCAATACATTCTTGAAGACATTCGCTCAATGTCTGGAGCCATTTTCACATACACTAGGGTTCTGAATGTCCCATTAGTCAATCCGTCCAAGAATAGGGATATCATTTTTTGCTGGGAGGGTCTTTCTATTACTCAGCACCTATCAACATATTGATTAAATCTTCATGTTGTTTTCACATTTTCATTAGGGTTCTGTTTGAAGCTTTGGATTAAGGATGAAGAGTTGTGTTTAATCCCTCTTTTGGTGAATTCTCCAATGAACTCTTGAAAGAATTGCTCAATATTTTCAAATTGATTTGGATCCAATGGTTGGAACCAATTCAAAGCCATCCTGTGAGGAAAAGTCAAAGGATTCATACTGCGCAAAGAAGTCATCCACTTGCTCGACTGGTAATACTTGTTTAAACTCAGCTATGTGGTCATATGGTTCTCCCATTCCATCATAATGATTTCTCATGCATTTGGCAACTTGAATTGTTCTTAGCCTTCCTATAGGTTCTAGTGGTCTGCACATTCTAGGAATTGTTGGTCTAAATGGAGGTATTCTAGGCTACACTCCTAGTTGTGGCCTTGGCATAGCTGGTGGCTAATTCAGGTTACCTATTCGTGAGTAGGTTTTGTTATGTGATTGCACTCCTGGCATTGTGAATTGCACATGGGTTTGGTTAGGAACACTTCGTTGGCTCGTTTGTCCTGACATTGTATTCTCTGGCTCTTGATGCATTCCAAAAGGATTGTGGGAGGTAGTTGCCTGCTCTCAAGGAGGGAATACTTGCAACCCCATATACTTCAATTGAGACCTATCAACAGCATTTACCGGCCAATATCTTCTTTGGTTCTGGTCTAGGTATGTGACTTTAGACTCATCTTTGGGATCCTTTAACTCAAAGAAAGTCATTGGGCTTACTACCTATCCTCGTGTGGGTGAATCGATTTGTAATAGTAGGTTTGACCCATGGATCAGGTATACATTCAACATGTAGTCATCTTGAGGTATCAAATCTCCTCTCAAGACTCAAGTCACCACTGACTTACCTCTTGGTGTAGTTACTAACTCTTTAGGGTCAGGTCTCCCCAAGTTTCCTTGTCCCTCTAATTCTCCTCTCTCGTTGATCCGATCTCGGTTTTCTATTACCACATAGATGTGACCTAATTTATCCATGTATACTCCTCCTTCATACTTGACTACGGGTCGAGGCACTATTGCTGATTCAGTAGAGTTTACCATCCTTGTAACAGACCTATTTAAACCATCAAGGTAAATAGGGACCCCTTCCGGATTTGATGGACACATGTTGCAGAGAGGTGAGGTATTCATCCTCTATATTTGACATGAAGTTCTCCCCAGGGGCAGAACCATGCATGTCTTATGAGGCCATGGGCAGCTCCTCCTCTAAATCACTAGAGGTGTCCGTATAGATAGAGTGATGACTTGCTTGGGTGGCACTTCCTACCAATGAAATGACACTCCTCTCCGGCTACTTAGCACCCATCCTGATCTTAAGTTCATTCACCCCTCTGGGTTTATGTTGGCTTCCTACTTCCCCTCAATTAGTTCCTCAAACTCTTCAATTTTTCCCTCAAATGGCTTAATTGGTTTTGGGTGATACCACTCTTGGCGATACCATACAGACGATACGATAGCAGTTTTGGCACCACATGATACCAAAATTTACATGATACAATACCTCTGCATTAGATGATATGATACCATGTTAGTGGACGATATGATACCTGACCACTACGTGATACGATACCAAAAATCATGCAATGCAATACTGGATTGCTCATGATGTAATACCAAGGTTACAAGCGATACGATACCAAAGACTTCTGACAATACGATACTAGTAAGACCCACAACACGATACTGGGATTCTCACAATATGATACGGGTTCTATGGATGATACGATATTGAAGGGTCTGGCGATACGATCTCACTCTTAACGATACCACTTTTTGCACGATATGATACTAGTGCATGTGATGATATGATACCAAAATAGAGGACGATATGATACTAAACTAGTCACGATACGATATTGAGCTGATGCCACGATACCAAGCTAGCACGTGATACGATACTACTCGGTCGACGATATGATACTAGGACCGAAACAATATGATACTGGGTGGACCATAATACGATACCACTAGGCAACCACAATCGTGATACCATCACTTGACGATACGATGCCAGAATGGTATCATGATACCACAAGTGGGTATGCAATGATACAGTACCAGGCGAGTATCGTGATACTAGGGAATTTTGGTATCGTGCTACCAAAATTCAATCGACCGTGATACTTCAGCCAAATTTCATCTAAACTCAAAATTTTTTTGGTGCAAAGTGTTTATTTACCTCAGCTCTTCACTCTTTGCCCCCTATATCACTTAAAAACTCTCCAAAAAACTCTTTGTTCCTCCCCACGATACTAAAACCACTTAGATCACGTGCGCTTGTGTTTTAATAGTGTATCTGGAATCAAAATTTTGCACCACTCACCTCCTAGGCTGCGTTGCCTAAGCTTTGAGCTCACTAGAACTTTTCCTTGCTTGCTATGCACGATACCACACTAGCGATACTGATCGCTACTCTGCTCACAATACCTATTCTCACAAGTACTCAACTAAACTGATTTTTTGGTTTTTATAGTTTTGGGTTGCCTAAGACCTAGACTGAGCTAATTTTGACAATTTTTTGGAATTTTTTTTCTTGGTGTAATCTACTTTCTCGTACTCTACTCCTCTCTTGCATAACCCTAAGTCTCCCCTTTCTTCCTCACTCATAACCCTAAACCTAAAAACTCATTACACACACCTCAAAAGTGTGAAGTAACAAGTGTTGAAGTGCTTGACTACTTGCCATTGAATGAATTCACCTCTTCAAGTATGATTCCTTCACTCTAGAGCTGTAACCATCACGAAGGCACCTTGGTTAGGTTTCTTCCCCGGCAACGGTGCCAAAAATATGTGTACCTAAGTCGTGAAGCCTTAGGCACTTGTGTCGATGAGACCAAATCTCAATCATCCCACAAGTGCATATAGTGGTGGATGGATACATGTTTAATTATCAATCTGAGGAACCACATGAACCAAGTGTATGTGGACGTGTGCGCACATGATAGAAAGTGAAGTGGCTAAGCTACAATGCATGTGAAAAGGCTCAACTATCTCTCTAACTCACTAATCCTCTGAAAATCCATGCCACGATACCATTTACAATAGTAAGCACAAATTTGAACTTTTCCCCTAGCTCCCAACTCCGAATATGGCCAATAGCGGATTCTTTAGAATCTCTCGATGAGACACACCTATTGGTGGTATCTTCACTTGAATCTGATAATTTCTCTTCAAGTTATGGGCAAAACAATGAATGGTAGGAAATACCAACAGTCGCTTCACAACTCGTAATGGCTCACACACACTACAACAGTTCAAAAGTGATGGGAAGGGATAGATAACAGTCCTACACACACATTCCAAGAATTACACACACACAAAAGATCATAGAGAAGGAGAAAATCAGCAAGAAACAAGCAAATTCAAAATTTTTCTTCAATTCTTCATAATGGCAAAAAGTCTCTTACAAGAGTCACAAAGTGACTTATATACATGTGCCCTAAAAAATGGTCCATTCACACAAGAGACCAGCACTTATTGACTAACTCTAATTTTCTACTATTTAACAAGAGTTATGGTACAAGCATTTGGGGCTCATGTATCTAGAGGATTCCTCTAGTGCATTTACATAGCTTCGAGGGAGTTTCATAGGATTTTGAAGAACAAAATTTATGCTCATTAATTTGAAAATTTTGGGGCTCCTTTTCTGTGCTCTATTTTCTCTGCAACAGTTTTGTTGCTAGAAGATTAGTCGAGGCAGAACATGTCTATTATGCATGTTGTAGATCAAGCTTTCTTAGCTAGTCATAAGGGCAAAGGTAAATGGAGCTTATCTACTAGTAAGCACAAACATTTTTGCAAATACTATAAAGGAAATGATCATGTCATAAAGAGTTGTCCAAATCTGGTTGTAGAAGAGGCAAAGAAGAAAGAGGCTCGAATGGTTGTTGCAGAGGCCTCTACACCAAAAACAGAGTCTGGTAATCTTGTGTAGAATGAAGAACATGCATTTACTATTGTATGCAACTATCACCCATCTTCTAATGAGCATTGCATGTCTGTAGTAGACTTAGATGTTTGGTACTTTGATAGTGAGGCAACCAAACATATTACCTCGCAGCATAGTCTCTTCAGTTCACTTGAACTTGCCCCTATTGGGAATACTATCACATGCACAAAAAAATCCTCATATCCTGTAATGGGATTCGGTAAGGTCATTTTGACTAATGCTGATGGTAATTCTTTCACATTGTCAGATGCATTGTATGTGCTAGGGATCAAGAAAAATCTATTGTCAATTTCAACATTTGCCAAGATTGGCTTGGTTGTCAAATTTATTGATAGCAAGTGTATAGTTCATGGTCTTTCAAATGGTGATATCATTATTGCTTTTGGAATTTTATGTCATGGGCTATATAAGCTCATAGACTATGAAAAAATTGTGAATGATTCAGCATGTGCATTTCAAGATTCTTAGGCTATCTCAGATGCAAAGCTTTGGCATGCACGATTTGGCCATCTGGGTTATGCTAGTTTGCTATGAAAAAACTAATATGATGTCCTCTCTGCCCAAACTTGAGGCACCTTGTAAACATGTGTGTGAAGGCTATATTTTGGACATAATGTAGTGTTCTTCCTTCCCTAAAGATGGTTCAATTAGAGCTGCTCATAAATTTCAACTTTTTCATAGTGATGTCTGTGGTCCTATGCAGAAACCTTCTTTTGGAAAATACCTTTACTTTGTGACTTCCATTGATGATTCTTATAGGCATGCATGGGTTTATCCATTGAAATCGAATTCCAAAGTATTTGTGTGTGTTAAAAAGTTTTTGGTTATGGTTGAAAATCTATCAACATGTAAATTGGGCACCCTCCATTCTGATCGAGTGGGGGAATACATGTCTTTTGATTTTAATGCATTTCTGAATGAGCGTGGAACAAAACATCAGTATGGAATGCCGTATATACCTCAACAAAATGGAGTTGCAGAAAGAAATAATAGGTCTCTCATGGAGATGGTGAGGTGTATAGTCAAAAGTCAGGCTTTACGACATAGCTTTTGGCTTGAGGCTATTATGTGTCCAACATATGTACTTAACAGGTGTCCCACCAAGGCACTGCAATCTATCACTCCATATGAGGCTCGCCATGGTCTCAAGCCATATATTCCTCATCTACATGTCTTTGGTTGTCTTGCATATGCATTAGTTCCTAAACAACAACACAAGGAATTGGATGATAAAGTGGTGAAATGTATTTTTGTTGGGTACGAAAGCAAAGACTATCGTCTATATCATCCATGGACTAAATGCATTCTAGTTAGCCATGATGTTGTTTTTGTGGAAGATGCAATTCATCCATTACTTTCATGTACTAACGAGACTCAGTTATCTCCAAAGATGTCCAAAGATGTGTATGGAACTACCCCTTTTTATAGATTGACAGTCAAGTGTTGGTCCAAATGAGGCAATTTTGTGGCCTTTAGATGTTTCATATGATGGCGTAGATCATTCCATTTCTGATGTAGATCTACATGATGCATTTATTAATGAGAAAGATGATATACAAGAGGAAAAAAATATGCCTGAATGGCTAGTGTACACTTTGGGAGATAGCAAATTAGATGTGCCTCTATCATATCACACTCATTCAAGATCTCATAGTTCTTGTTTTGCATCTAATTGCTATGGAATGGCTGCCTCTAGTCTCTATCAGGAGGATGAGCCTATTTCTTTTGATGAAGCACAAAATTTAGAAAATTGGATGGTTGCTATGCAATTAGAATATGATACTACTATGAATAATGGTACCTAGTCTTTTATGTGATTCGCCTCCTGCCAAAAAGGCCATTGGCACTAAATGGATATATAAGCTGAAGTGTAAGCTTCATGGAACAATTCACAGGTATAAGGCTAGGTTTGTTGCAAAAGGTTATGCTCAAGAAAGAGGCATTGATTTTGTTGAGACCTTTGCACCCACATGCCAAATGACTACCGTTAGTAGCATTTGTGCACTTTGCAGCTCATCATGGTTGGAATGTACATCAATTGGACATTAAAATTGCATTTCTGAATGGTGAATTACATGAAGAAGTGTATGTATTTCATCCTTGTGGTTTTGTGCACAAAGGGCATGAAAACAAAGTGTCCATGTTTAAAAATGCATTATATGGTTTGAAGCAAGCACCACATGCTTGGTATGAAAAGATGCATGCCTATTTGATTGCACATGGTTTTGAGAACAGTCCAACTAAGAGCACCTTATATGTTGAGCATGCAAATGATGTACTTCTGATCGTTGTTGCATATCTTGATGACATCAACATGATGCTCATTGGTCCTAATGAGAAGAACATTGCTAAATTTAAAGTTGATTTGCATGCCTCTTTTGAGGTTCCAAATTTGGGGCATTTGCATCATTATTTGGGAATTCAGTTTATGCAAGCTGATGGGGGAATAACTTTGTGTCAAACAAAATATATCAACACATTATTGCACCATTTTTTCCTTGAAGATTGCATACCTATTGCCACTCCTATGGAGACACATTTACGGTTGAGTATTCATGATGGTAGAGATGAATTTGATGTTGTTCTCTATCAGGAGGCTATTGGATGCTTGATTTATTTATGCATAACTCGGATTGATATTCATTTTTTTGTCTCACATATGAGTAGGTTTATGCATTGCCCATACTTCAAGCATTGGAAGGCGGTTAGCACATCTTTTGTTACTTGAGTGGTACTTGACTACTTGGATTGTTTTATCCCAAAGGGGAACCACTTCCACCAGATTTACAAGGTTTTTTTAATTGAGGCTAGGCTGGTTGCTACGACACTCGTGTCCCCACTAGTGGTTTTTGTTTCATGCTTGGTAGCTCATGCATATCTTGGTTGAGCAAGAAGCAACCTACTGTGGCCACGTCTAGTTGTGAGGCTAAGTATAGGGAAGCTTTCATAGTGATTGTTGAGTGTGTGTGGATCAAACACCTTTTGGTTGATTTGGGTGTTGGTTAGTCTTTTGCCACCACCATCTTCACTAATAGTAAGAGTGCATTGGAAGTTGTGATGAACCTTGTGTTCCATGCTTGCACAAAGCACATTGAGGTGCCTTATCATTATGATCGGGAGAGGTTCTCTGATGGAGAGATCAATTTGGCATATGTGCCCTTATAGGATAACATTGCAGATCTTTTCACAAAGGCTATGCTTGGGGAGACATTTGAAGCTCTTGGCAAAGTTTTGGGCTTACTTCCTTTTGTGGATTGATCTCTTTCCACATAGCTCGACATTTCCTTATAGATGAGTGCCTACTCCTTATTCATCGCATCACTCCCAGGGGGGATTTGTTGATACATTTTGGTGGTGATGTGTGTGAACACCCTTAGGATCTCTGGGGCACTTTTTTCCCTCTTTAGGAGGTTTTTTTTCCACCGTCTTGTATATACTCCTATAACCCTTACGGGTCTATTATTCTTGTACATTCACTTGGTAATTCATTCAGTGTTGTGTTGTGCTCCAAGCTTCTTCTTCTTCCTTGTGTTGTTTGTGTGGTTGTGCAGACCTCGAACTTGAACAAATCTTTCCATTAGAATGTATTGCTTCTCTTTTTTTTTAATGTCCTAATGAATGATTGTCAGGGAAAAATCATTGATGTCAAAGATAAATATTTTTATTGAGATTTCTAGTATAAAATGATCTCAACTAATCACCACACTAAGGATCATTGATGTCAAAGATAAATATTTTTATTGAGATTTCTACTATAAATTGATCTCAACTAATCAAGTACTCACCAGAGTAAGGACAAGCTTTATATCCCTTAACAAAAATTCATGCATGTATGAATAACATAAAAATAATAATTGGCTTAACTCACATAAGATGCAAATATATTAAATATAAAAAATATTTCCTTACCTGAACAAAAGCCATATCTTGGAAGATCGTGTATAGTCCATGCCACAATCCCATCAAATATAATTTGTATTTGATCAATTCTTTTCATCAAAACTCTTGGAAATCATTGAGAGGAGCAAGATATACATTTATTTCTTTAACTTATATCTTTTCTAGGATTAAAAGTGAAAGCATTAAATGATCTTTTTTAATGCTAAGATATGGCAAACGATTATAGTTGATGACTACCTCTGGCCATGTGGAGCATTTACTAGATTTCATTGAAAATGGATTAACTCCATCAAATGCAACACCTAACTTTAGATTGTGTGGTTATGTTGCAAAATCAAGCCATCTATCAACAATGTATTGAAATGCTTTTATGATCGGATCCTATTGATAGTAGCCAAGGAGGTCTGTACAACCTCACGAGACAAGGAAGCATGCAACACACTAGTCAAAGAGAGTCAGGACATAGTGAAGGCCAAGCAGGACCAAGCAGACAAGGAAGTCAAAGAAGATCTAGCAATTAGACCCAACAAATTTTTGATGTAGTTCCTTATGAAACAATGATTTTAATCACTACACACCATTGAAAATTCCATTTTTTACAATCCCAAATTCATTTTCTTCAAGCAAAGGATTCCTTGAGCTTGAGGAGTGCTAGATCCATGCATTAGGGGAAAAAGTGAACCCTGCATGGACCTTGTAAGGATCCCTAATTTTATGGATTAAAATTAATCATGTCTGGTATTCAAGAAGAAAAAAACCACTAGTGCTATTTAATTTAAAATCATTAGTTTGAAAACGCCATATTTGAGTTCTTAGTTTGGATGAGTTTATGGCTATTGAGAGCCCTACGATGAATTCGTTGCATGAACGAGATCAGTAGCTTGTGTCTGGCACAACATGACAAAATAGTGATCACAGTGCATTATTTTTGTGGCTATCTTGAACCGTTAGATATTTCGCATGGACGGACATGATTAGTGTGCGTAGCTCTGGCAGAAAATGACAAAATAGGGAATGTTTAAGAGGCTGAAAATGGAGGAGAGAGACTACACAGCACGGATATTAAGGACCGTTCGATCTTGCTTAATGGACGCACAAGATTGGCATCCGGGTATCTGACAGAAAAGGACAAAATAGAAGTCATATCAATCATGATTGCTTTGTAAAAGGAAGAGAGAGAGAGAGTATGGTATCGACATTCTCAACAAATCTACACCGTTCGATGCATATCAATCAGAGGTCTCACGTTCAAATGCATTTCTGCGTAACTTGAAGGTCGTTAGATTAAAAGTAGATCCAAGAGTAGTAATGCAAAGATTCCCAATCCTCTAGAGGGATAATCTCAAGCATTGGATCAGCACATCATCCAATGATGCACAACCAAAGGCAGAGTTTCTCTCCCTTTCAAACTCAACCATTGGATTTTCTCCATATCCAACGATGCAAATCCAACTCCGATGGAAATATTCAAATTTTGTGGGTCCTTAAAACCACTTACAAAGAGAATACTAGTTTTATCAACACATTTTGGTTGTTTTGACTAGCCCAAACCAAGGGAAACCTAGATCTAGCCTACTTGATTGAGGCCCTAGACTGTGGCCACCACCCTCCTCTCATTGGTCCATCACTACTCACCCCTTAATCTAAAAGGCCCATGCAGGGTTCACTTTTTCCCATAATGGTACATACCAATTTCTGTAAATTTTAGAGCTCATTCGAGCCTCAAAAATAGCCTAGGAACCTAATTTTTGACTAGGCTAGACACTAGGTTTGGACATGGCTAATCGAAAACTATAAAAAGAGCTAGAGAGCTCATTTTTGAGGTTAGTATTTTGGGAATTGAAGTGAACAAAAGACATTGTAATCATAATTTTGGTTAATCAAACATTTCATCGGTCCATCTCTTTGTCTTGTCGTGTATGTGTGTGTGTGTATGTGTGTGCATTTTGTGTGCTTCTCACTCACACATTTGCATTCTCACTTGCTCATGGTCATCACTGCAATAGAACAAGAATTACGACCACCACGTGCTAGAGAGATGACTCTCCTCCCAACCAAATGCCTCTATGTATAGCTCTCTCCAGGGGACTACCTTCTTGGGTAGGTGGATACTAACCATCCAAGTGTCAGCCACGTAACTACATGTGTGACAAGTGTCCAAGTTAACTAGAGTTAACTCAAGTGAATGCTTCTAGAAGGTTCTAGAGCTCCTTGGGCAAAACACTCTCCCCATGTACCCCATGGGGGTTGAACCCAAGACCTCCTCCTTCACATCCTTGAGTCTTAACCACTAGGCTAAGTGGATGACTTGTTCACAAGACTAAATGACCTTCTAATAAGTCTAGACTCAAGATCTTTGGTCATACATACGAGCGACCAAACAATGTCTGATTTCAGATCCATCTGAACCGGCCGGACCCTTAGATCATAGACTTACTTTATTACATTCTTCCCCCCTTGGAAAATATTTTTGTCCTAAAAAATAGAGCTATATATCTACTATTGGCAACCCCCAAGCCTCATGTTCTAAAACTGGAAGAACATGGTCATGTTCTAGAACTGGAAGAACATGTCTCATCTCTGTGGTGGCATCCTTGTCCAAATGATTCAAAACATTGTCTTGCTTTGCACTTTGAAAAACTGGTCAAAGTACAAAGTAGTGAATGAATAATAAGGGTGGATCTAAAAACATCCCTAGCCAATTCATAGTTTCTTGATGTGCTATCTAGGCACAAATATGTGAATTGGGTGGATTCAAATTACTACTCCATTTATGGACATGACTGGTGCATGGATTTAGTAATGAAGGTGGGATTCTTATCCCTCACAAGACTTTGAGAACTCATGATTCACTTGAATTTGGTTTGGAAAACTTGAAGTTTGGTTGTTCCAAACATCTAACTTGGATGTTTGTACAATGGTTTACTCCTATCCAACAGTTACTTGTTTTCACCCGACTAGAGGACTACTTTGTCCTAATGAGTTTAAAAATCCTATGTAAATTGTAGGAGAAAGTTTACCATTTTCTTTGAGTCAACCATACTATAACTTGACCAATTCAATTTCCAAATGAAAATTGTCCAATCTCAAGACACTTTTCTCAAAGACTTGAGTTAGAAGTTCTTGGGAACTGCTAATCTGATGAACAATTCCTAAATTCTCTATTCTAGAGTATAGTAGACTCTAGAAATTATTTATGCTATAACTTGAAGCAAACTCAAATGAATAAGTCAATCTTGAACTTGTCATCTTTCGATGTTTGAAAAGGTTCTTGTACAGAACATCTATCTAGGATGTTTAATTTAGTTACCTCGTTCTATCCAGCTAACCCTTGAATTTTATGAAAAGAATCAGATACCATATCTGAGTCAAATCCAAAAGATTTAGAAAGCGGAAAGAAAGAACTAAAACTATGTTCAACCAATTCAAACTTCGAAGATACGTAAACTTGCTATGAGTCAAAGTCTCGATGAATCAGGACTTTAAATTTTCAAAGATTTCTTTCAACAGGGTATTGAAGCATTTTTTCTATCTTTAAGAGAAATAAGCTAGATTCTCAAAAAGATTCGAAGCTTAAATATTTCTGAACCAACACTTTATCTTGAAGTGTTCTAAGAAGATCTTGGAAGTTACTTACTTCATATCTTCTGTTTCCTTGATCTTGAAGTTATCTAGATCTTGGAAGCTACTTACTTCATATCTTCTATTTTCTTGATCTCGAAGTTATCTTGAAATATCTTGAGATACTACTTTTATCCTCCTTGAATATAAACTCCATCTTTGAAGTTTTAATTCTCTTGAGGATCAAACCTAACTTCAAGTTCCAATCTAGGACCAAAAGATAATCATCATCTCACGGTCCAATGTCCCATACCATCTTTCCTACATCAATCTGAGTATAAAATTTGGTGTCCCATACCACGCTATTTTATACTCACATTGACGTGTAAGTGAATTTTATCCTAAAGTCTAAACATATCTTGATAGAGTACCTTTTTACTTCAACTCTTTATGAGAATTTTTTTTGAAGTTTCAGGCATTATCTCTAACTTGATATTCTAGGTTTTGATTCCTTCACATGATCGTCTCATAATCACGTGCTTTGCCTTAGAAAATTGAAAACCTCTTGATAGAATATTTATTCCTCTTTGCTAAGATTTTCAAATGAAAACCAATCAGAATTCCAAGTACTTGAATTTTCACAGATTCAAGTTCAATTGGTTTATCCTTGACCAATTTGTAGTGACAAGAGCTTTTCACTTCTTTTCTTTAGATTCCTTTCTTTACTGATGCTTTAGGTACCTACCTCCGGGACTTTATATAGGAATCTCTCTACTGCATAAGTTGTAAGCATCTACTCATGCTTTCTCAATTTGTACCAAAATCTCTTTAAGTATAGGTAAGCATTATGTTTTACCTTCCACAGACTTAAGTACCGTCTTCACGATTGTAGTCTACACTCTTGGAATTTCTTCACTCTGTTTCGACTTGGAACAACTTACTCTTTTCACAATTTTCCATTGGACAAATGGAACCTGAGTGAATAATTCCCAAAAGGAATTTTATTGCCAATACTTGGGCAATCTACAGAGTAGTTCCAATTGCACATTCTTGGACAATCATGGCCAAGCTTGATCAGGTCTAAATGATCTTGCGACTAAAATAAAGACTTATTCTTTATCTTTAAGATCTCCTAAACTATCTAAAACTTCTTTGCTTACCTGCAAGATTTTTAGAGATCTTTCCCTTACTCAAGTCCAAGCATATACTAAGACCTTTCAGATTCTAAAGCTAAGAATCTTTGATACACTTCCAGATGATATCAACCATTTCGACTTTGAGTACCACTTCTGGTGGTTTGGGACGTCTAGGGAACTACTTAGTGTTTAAAAAGAATTTCATTCTCACTACTTGGGAGAATATTATTCTTCAAGGTCTTGAGATTCTTTCCAAGGGATCAATTAACTTGAGCAAATGATTCATCTTGGAATCTTTTGCAATGTGTGTACCTAAGAACCAACTTAGGGACTTGTGGAGAAAGAGACTATACCTCAATCCCCCTCAAGTGCATATAGTGGGGATTCACGCTTTAATTATCAATCTGATGAGTACCAAAACCTAGCCGAGTGTATGAAGACATGCATTCAAATGATGATCAATGCAAATGCGTTGCTCAAAGAGTGCAAACAAGGCAAAGACTAATCCAAACAAACTTCAACTGTCAGTCATGGTGTCATGATACTTGGAACAGCAGCCAACAGTAAATCAAGCTTTTCTCTCAGCTCCGAACTCCAAATATAGCGAATAGCATATGCGTTTCGAAGCTCTCAAGAAGACACATCCAATGGTGTATTTTTCACTCAATTCTGACGCTTCTACTTCAAGTTATGAGCAAAATACTGAGTCACGGGAATGACCTTCCTACACTTCAGCACTTCCTACACTTCACACACACCTTAACAACAGCAAACAAACACTTTCATGGATAGACAACACTTCCTAACACTCTTTTCAAGCAACACACATGCACACAAGCTCACAAAGAAGAAGATACAGAGAGGAGAAAACACAAATTCGAATTTCTGTGCTCTCGATTTTCATAATGGCCAAAAGTCTTTACAAAGAGTCACAAATTGACTTATATACATGTGCCCTAAAAATGGTCCTTTCATACAAGAGACCGGCACTTTATTCACTAAAAGGCTAATTTCCTACTAATTTACATGGGTAAGCTACTAATCTTCAGTAAGAATGCATCTAGAGGACTCCTCTAGTGCATTTACAACGGAAAATATATTACAGAATGATTATGATACAAAAATAAGGTATCCAAATCGGAAAAATTTTGGGGCCCTTCTTTTTCTCTGCCTTGTGCTCTCTTTGCTCTGTAACACTCTCCCCCTCTTTGTCTTTGTCGTCCCTTGACAGGCTTTACTTCTTGTCTTTAGTTTGTCTAAGAGGTCTGAATACACGCACCCAGCGGTCGAAGCGGCAACAAGGACTGTCAGACAATTGGTTATCTTATCCGAGGTATGTCCTTTGCTTCTGTTTTGTCCCTTGGTATTCCGTATATCACATATTTGGGTTGCTGTATTCAGTTGGGTTGCCACGCACGCCACCAGTGACTAAGAATGTGCTATTCTTAGTTACTCTCTTCAACTTTTTAGCCTCTGCCTCTTTCTAACTTTTGGTCCTCTGATTTGTCCTGGTTGCACACATCTGACCCTGTTGTATTGCTATAAGCCTGTTTACTTTCTTTTCATCGCACGCTGTCAGCGGAAGGATTAGTACCTGCCAATTATCTTCTTGCATATCTTCATGGATACTTTCCTGGCCCTGGTTCCTCCTTCCACCTACATGCTTTTTCCTTGATATGTGCCCCTGTGGGGCTCTGTGCAGAGATGGGTGTTGTGCCCCTGTGGGGCTTCTTACAGAGATGTATGTCCGGATATGATCTTTTTAGTGAAGCTTCTTTTGTTGTCTTCTTCTTTTCTTCTTTTTGCTTGATTCTCCCTCAACACTGCCCCCCTCTTGAACTCTGTCGTCCCCGACAGGCTTTGAGAGTCGACGGGAGTATGTTCTATACACTTTTTGCTCTGTTTCATTAAGCAGATTGGCTTCACGTATCATTAGCTGCTTCCACTGTTCAGCTTTCACACTGTCATGTGGCGGTTGTCTATGATCAGCGAAGAAGCTTAGCTCATATGCCACTAATCTGGCATTCAGGTTGGATGACATCTTTAAAAAGATCTCTGAATCAATTTCAAAAAACCCTATGAAAAAGGCTTCTTCGAACGTCTGCATGTATGTAATTGGCAAAAACATGAGTCTAGAATAATAGGCCATTATGGTAGGTCGGCTAGGCATAACAGACAAATAAAAAACAAGAATGTCTGTTCCCTGATTAATGCCAATGAAGTTCAAAAATGTAAATGCCGCATGTTTGAAGACCTTCAATACTGTAAGTATCATACTCAGTATTTTATTTGTCATTTTAATAGTTAAATCTAGTACTGTTGCATAACTGTGCAGCCAAAATTTGATGGTCTTTACCATATAATCCTCCGTTGGTAGATAGTTATACGGTGGACTTGGAAGTAGTGGATAGTTTAGCCACTGTTTATTGATAGCACCATTCTTTTGCATTTCCAAAAATTCTCTGGCTTCTCTTCTACGAGGTGTTGGACAAAATGATGGATTTACCTGTAATAAATATGGTGCCGCTTGCCAGTGCACCCGTAATGTAGGATGTTTCTCCAAAAATTTTCTTCTCCAAACAGGCTGTGCAGCTTCAAATTCTTCTTGAGTATAAGTGAATGTGTCATTTTTGAAGTGCAGCTGCTCGTCTGGATTTTTCTGTGTGATCTTTTTGATGTATTGTCTTCTTTTCTCTTTCATCAATCCGTATGGAATGTTGAAAGGCTTCATGATCTTCTCTAAGTCTTTACCTTTAATCTTTGCTTCTTTCATGACTTTGATGACTTCATCTTCAAAATGTTCTATCAACCGGGACACCAATAGTGCCTGTTCCCTCTGACCTATTTCTACAGTGTATGGCATTGGATGATCATCATGTGGTTCCACCATCTGCTCTTTTATTGGAGAATTATAAATCGGGGGAGATAGAGGATGTACCTCTACCTCGTCAGTAGGATTTTCTTGTCTTAGCTCTATTGGTGTCCCGATTGATGCTTTCGATTCTGCTTTGGTCTCTAATTGTGCTATGCGTTCAGTCTTCTCTTTATTTTCTTGCATGGCTACTCTGAGTGCTTCTTTTGCTGCAAGCAGTTCATTGCCAATTCCTGCTACATGATCCATATTTTCGCTATAACTCACTGCAAGTTTTCCATTGGCGATGTTTAACTACTTCGTGAGCTCCTTAGTTTCATTCATGTATTTGTGTTCCCATTGTTCTCTTAGGGTTTGCTCTTGTTTCAGTAGTGCTGCATACTTTTCAATCTGATCTTTTAATTCTTTCTGGTCAATATTTGCCGTTTCTTGTTTTTCGATGGGTTGATCATATAGCAAAGACTTCATTAATTCTTTGTTTCTGTTTCGTAAATTATCATTTTCCTCCATATACACCTTTAGTTGTGTTTCCAGTAAGTTGCTTCTAGCTTTCATTCTCTCTTTGTCGGCCTCGCTGGCTTCATGTAATCTTTGTAGGTTTGTCAGCTGTGCCTGGAGTTGGTGATGCTGGGTCATCAATGTATCACATTGTGATTTTACTGCAAGTAACTCCGTTCCCTTGGCTGCAATCTCTTTCTGCGCCTGGATAAGTTGTACAGATAGTTGTTCACTCATAATTTGAAACTGATTCTTTTCCCTCATGGCTTTGTCGTAATCTACATTTGTATCCATCATCTATTGTTGTGTATCCATGGCCGTTTGGATCATTTGTTTGACAACAAGTTTTAATTGAGTGACATCCATATTTAACCAAGTGGTAGGTATACTAGGTTCTGCTCCTGTTGTCACATCTTTCCCTTGAGCCATGTGTAATGTGGTGTCATGGGGCTGCCTGATATGAAGTTGGATCCTCGGCTCAGCCTCCATGTGGTCAATCTTGCCTTGAGGTGTATCATCCGGTACTTCAATCACCATTGGCTCTTTGTTTTGTAGTAGTCCTGAGTCTGCGTTCACTGGAGTTTGTATCTCTTCTTTGATAGGTGGCACTACCGCTTCATTAGTTATTGGAGCTTCCTTGATACTTATCTTTGAATGAGCATTTAACTGAATCAAGTGTTCTTGTTCAGCTTGTACTTCCTGATGCTGTTCTTTTTGTTTTTGATTGTCAGGTGTAACTTCAACTTGATTGATCTCTGTCCAATCTTCATTGTGTGTTTCTGTTTGTATATCTGTATCCAGGGTGTCCTTCTCACAGCTTGATTCTTCATTAGAGCTTGATTCCTCCAATCCTATTTCTTTGTATCTTGAAGGTACTTGATGAGTTGCTTTATCCTTTTGTTTCTTTTCCTGGCTTGCCTGTCTGTAATGGTGACCTTGAATATTCAAATTTATTTGCCCTCGCATATACTGATGCGTTTCTTCCAGGGCTGCAAAGAGATCTCTCTTAGTAATGGGTCGTTGGGTCCCAAGAATCTTTGGTAACACATGTATTCTCTTTGATTGTGGTGTCTCTTGAGCTTCTTCCTCTCTTAGACGTTTAGTCCCTCTCATAGGCATCTTTGAGCTGGTTCCTACTTCTTCAACCGCGATGACTGTTTTCTTTTTCTTTGGGACAGTTGCTGACTTGGCATATTTGGCTAACTCTGTTGATGTTGGCATCACGCGCAAGCAATTCTTCATATCCAATGCTTCATAGATAAGTAGGGTCAAGGCCGAACTACCATTCAGAAACTTTTTCTGACCCCACTTCTTTTTTGCTTCAAACAGGCGTTCTTGAACATAGGGAGTCATATTTATTTGATTTCCGACTTGCCTCATAGCATGTGAAAGCAGTTGCACCATGATCTTTTGAGGTGTTGTATATCTATGCATGCTTGGAAAACAAAAGTGCTGGTGCACTAAGCGAACAGCCTCTTCAATATCAATTCTATTGATTTCCAAAAAGGATCTCCTTTTCGGATCATGACATTCATCTTTGACATTCGTGATTCCCTCTTGATTCCATCCAAAAGCCTTGTTAATCAGCTCATGAGTGAATTGAATTGTCTTCCAGGCACCAACTTTATCCAGTACTCGTGCCTCAGGAATTGATATCTTATTCGCTGCAGGCTAAAGTGTATTCATCACTTGCGTACATCTCAGAAAATCTGGCAAATATATTGGAAGTCTTAAAAAGGCATCAATTCCAGCTTGAGTCCAGACATCTGTCATGCGCGGTAATCCTTGTACGATAGTCTTGAAGTCTTGCGACATGATAGGGAAGTAGTGATCCCTGTCCATGATTTTGATAGTGGCCATGAAGATGAGATCCGATACTGGTTGGTCATCCAGAAACCAATGGCCTCTTGCTTTTGTTATGGATTCCAACGAAAGAAGCTGGACCTCTTCCACTTGCGTCTCTTCGGAGTTAATAGATGCCATCTGCACTCAATATAGAGTATGAATTAGTGGCAAGATAGTATCAGAAATCCTCCTTCATTTGTCCTTCATAAGATTGACATTGCTCCGAGTGAATGGTGTCGTCCCTTCCCCGTGGGTGTGAGAAAGGTAATACCTGGGATTTTTCATACTTTTAGATATCTTTATGTGTTTGTCTGAAAGAAAAACAGAAAAGTTAGTTCATAGCCGAAGCGGTTATTAATTTTTTTAGTAATTTTCATTAGATTATGTACAAGTGCTCTCCTATTTCCCAAGAGGAAAACGTGCTTCACTATCCTGAAATAGAAGAATAACGTGCCGAATGCTTGGCCTTGTAATGTGGCCTTATTATGCATACTTTGGATTCTGGTAACTCCAAATGCGTGCAACTCGAATTATTTGGTAGATGTATACAACTTGCTTTGTCTTTCAGCATCCAAATCTACTTTATTCTGTTGGGGGAAATCGTGTTCCCAACCTTTTTGGTGAATGTGATGCTTCTCATTTGGTGCTTCTGCTTTGTCTGCTTTTTGAATCTTGGAATGACGTGTGAATTGTATGTAGACTCCTGCTCTATCCTGTAGCAGTTTATCTTATGTCGCTTTGCCTTTAGATCATACTGATTTTCCTTGTTCATTGGTTCGTCCTTTTTTATGATTATCCTTTGAGTACATGACTTGGGAATCCATATTTGTGTGCGGTCCGACTGGGCGGCTACCACCTTCCTAGGAATCCATACTTTAGCAATTCTTTGTGGAACTGAATATCTAGAGCGATTTACATACTGGCTTTGTGGGTTCTTCTGATGTAGCAAGTAGTTCTTTTGTTGAAGATATGCAGCCATTTGGTCCTTCCTTATCCAAGCTTGTCGAGTGTAAGGAATGGGGTATATTCTAATAGGTGTAGACTTGTGATTACCTGGAGAACGAGTCTCTCTTGTGCGTGGTTCTTCGCTAAGGCTGTTTTCAGATAGAATGATACTCTTGTGACTTGCTAGATTAGAAGATAGTGTGCAAGCAGGATTCGGTGCGTCCTCACATGAAGTACTCAATGAAGGGGTTCCCATAGTGCTAGTGAACATGCATTCATCACTCGGTTCTTTATAGTAAGTTTTTGGTTCTATACTTGCGGCTTTGATTGGTCGTTCGTCTAGCATGCTGAATACTTCACGATGTCCTATCCTGGCTGAGATGTATCCTAAGGCCAATTGAATAGTTACTTCATATTCGTATATCCAGTCTTGTCCTAACACTAGCTCTTCCAATAAATCCCCTGATCGTGACATACTAAGAGAATTTGTTCCATAGTGTTGTTTCCTAAGTGTAGAGGTAAGATAATCTCTCCTATACACTTGGTGATCTTTCCTTCTATTCCAATCAGCTGTGCCTTTGATGGACGTAATTCTTCCTTGAGTTGCTGAGTCAATGAAAACTTGATACAACTTATAGCGGATCCTCTGTCAATGAGAGCATCCACTAAGTGGTACTCCATTTTTCCGGCTCCCAAATTCAAGTATGGTTGTGTCCTTTGTTGACCAAGGTTTTCAGTGGCTCTAAAATTAGCCATTGGGATGAGTTCCTCTCCTTGGCGATATCGCTCATCTCTCTCTCTCATCCACTCTTTTCGTTTCCTAATCCGCTCTAGTGCTTCTTGTCTGGCTTCCTCTCATATTCTTTCTTCCTCTAGACATCTATTTTTACCCGTTACCAATCGTGACATCATTTCTTCAGTCAATGGCTCTAAATATTTTTTTACTCGACATCCACTAATATAATTTGGTAATACTTCTCCATCTAGAGTTGCTAAGCTGATGGCTCTGCTGGCGGATATGCGATTAATGATTAATGGGCCATATCCTCTTTTCTGCAATTTCTTAGCGTGTTGTTTCATGGTATATACCAAAACTAAATCTCCTTCCTTCAAATTTTTGTCTTTAACATGAGCATCAAAATATGCCTTCTGTCGCCTTTTAGCAGCATAAATCCCTGCTACTACTTGTAACCTAGTTTCATGTAACTTCTCTATTTGATCCAATTGAGCTGAGAGTTCATGTCCTGTCCACTCATAAGTTGTTTCTACTCTGAGAGTGGGTATTAAGAAATCAATTGGCAAAATAGCATTTTGTCCATACACTAAGTTAAAAGGAGTAGTTCCTATGGAGGTTTTGTAAGCTACTCTAAATGCCCATAAGGCGTGATGTAATTGTTTATCCCAATCAGATCTACCATTGTTCACAATTTTAGTGAGAACTGTGCACAAGATTTTATTTGAACTTTCGGCTTGTCCATTGGCTTGTGGGTGATAAGGGGCTGATTTCTTATGAATTACCAAGAATTCATTCAGTAAGGCTTCTATCACTTCATTCACAAAATGCGTACCTCTATCACTCACAATTTCTATCGGTAGTCCAAATCTAGTGAAAACGTTCTCGAAGAGAAACTTGGTAGTAGTTCTTGCATCATTTTTCTTGGTTGCTTTGGCTTCAACCCATTTGGTCAGATAGTCTGTGGCTACAATTATGTATTCGGCATGGGATCCTTTAGCTGGGGGGCTAATAGGTCCTATGAAGTCTATTCCCCATTTAGTAAAAGCTCTGGCACTCATCATGGGTTTCAGAGGCATCACATCTTTGCACATATGTTGCTGCATCTTGATGTAGAGTTGGCCACCACATTCCAGCAAAGAGAATCATTTTTGTTGTTTTCTCTGCAGAGAAGTGTCCTCCTGCAGCTCCTGTATGTGCCATTTCTAAAACAGCAAGATACTCGTCTTCATGAATGCACATTCGCAAATGATTATCTCTTCCTCGTTTAAAGAGTTGTTTTCCAATAAGAGCATAGTCCTTGCTTTGTTCTACAAGTGCTCGTTTTCTTGCTAGAGTGGCTCCTTCTAGGTACTCTTGGGTCTTCAAGAATTTCACCAGAGGCATGCTCCATCTTGGTGCTACAGTGGAGTAGCATAGAGTGGAGTTCTCTTCTGGATTCCGTTCTTGACAGGTTGGGTAGGCTAATACATAGTTATGCGCATCCCTCTACATGGTTGGCCAATATATGCCCAATTTCTTTAGCGTTTGCCATGTTCCGTTCGCATTTAGATGAGTTTTCCATTGATTTATATGTGCTTTTTGAAGCCACATTTCTTGTTCCTCTTCTTCTACGCATCTCATGAGTAATCCACTTGAGTCTTGGTGATACAAACTTCCAGCAATGATATGGAGATTTTTAGCCTTCCACAGGTCTTGGGTTCGGTTTGGTGTGATCCCTTTTTTAGGTCCATACATGAGTATAGGGATCAACTTTTCTGCCCACTGGGGACATACTTCAAGATTAAAAAGGTACGTATCTGGCAGATCATCTGGTACTCCTATGGGTGGTTCACCATGTGTCATCCTTGATAAGTGATCTGCTCTTGTGTGGGTATTCCCTTTCTTTACTACTAAAAATTCCATCAACAGTAGAAACCATCGAACTAGTCGTCCTGTATTACAAGGCTTGTTGACTAAGTACAGTAGGGCTTGATGATCAATCAAGAATTTGAATTTGTTTGCCAAAAGGTAATGTCGGAACTTTTTTACTACATACACCATCCCTAGGCCTTCTCTTTCAGTCGTGGTATAATTGTGTTCTGCTTGATTCAATTGTCTACTGGCATAGGCTATATGATGATTGAGCTAGGATGCAACCAATGGCAAACTTGGAAGCATCCACGTGAATATGAAATGGCTTATTCCAATTGGGTACTCGAAGATTGGTGCTGAACTCAATCAACTCTTTAATTTGTTAAATGCCTTTTCACATTCTTCAGTCCAGTTAAACTGAGTCAATAATGCATAAAGAGGTCTAGCAATTATGGCCTACATATGTATAAATCTTCGGTAGTATCCACAATGTCCCATAAATGCTTGGACTTCTTTAGCGGTCTTTGGTCTCGGTAAATCCAGAATTTCTTTGATTTTGTCTTCATTAGTTGAGATTCCATTCTTAGAGACAATGAGGCATACTCTATATTGTCGACATTTGGCAAAGATCTTTCCTAGTTCAGGGATATGCTCTGATTGTATAACTGAATAAGTACATAGACCGTCCACGTACACCTCCATGCTCTTTCTCAAGAATTCCTTGAATACATGACACATCAATCTTTGAAAAGTGGCTGGGGCATTGGTTAGGCCGAAAGGCATAACCCTAAAGGCGTATACTCCCCATTCAGTTGCAAAGGCTGTTTTATGCTGGTCCTCAGGAGCAATGGCTACCTGATTATAGCATGAAAAGCCGTCCAAAAAAGTATAAACTTCCTTTCCTGCCACTCTTTCCAAAAGATGATCCGTAATGGGCAATGGGTAACTATCTCTTATGGTGGCAGCATTTACTTTTTTTAGATTTATGCATACTCTTAACTTACCATTCTTTTTCGGTACAACCACCAAAGGTGACACCCATTCCGTGTGTTCGATCTCATATATGAACCCAACATCTAATAGTTTATCTATCTCTTCTTTAATCTTCGCTGAGTAAACATCGTTATATGTGTATGGTCTTTGTTTGGAAGGTTAGCTTCAGATGTCATAGGGATTCTATGTGCACATATAGATGGATCTACTCTTTCAAATCCTTATAGGTCCAGGCAAAGACATCCCGGTATTCCCTTATGAGGCGTATTAACTCTTGTTCTTCCTCCATTGAGACATCCTGTCCTATGAAAGTACATCGCTCCTCTCCTTCCTCTAACGTTACTACTATCTTCTTGGTTTGCTCTTTGTTGTCATATGCTATTCTTGGCCGTGCTTCTCGTTTTGGCATTTGAATAGCAATTCTTCTCTCTTCTACTTCATATTTTTTGAAGTGGGCAGGCACTTCAAATTGGTCTTGAGGCTTGTTTTCTTCATCAATTTTTGCTTTATCTAATCCAAGCTCCTCTTCCTGTGTTGCTTCTCGATTTATTTCATTAGCTATGACACTCACTCCTTGATTTCCACTTTCTATTTCCATTTGCTCTTGCTCCATTTCAATGCTCTCGTAATCCTCTTTCCATTCTTTTTCAATTACTTCTCCTTCTTCAGCCTCTTGAAGAACTACCACATATAGACTAACGTCATATCCTTCCTCATCAATGCATTCATTCATGGTTATCACTTCTTCGTTTACACACACATCGAGAGTGGCTAAAATCTCCATCCAACCATGAGGTTCAAATTCTTCATCTAGGAATATTTGAGGCATATAGGTTGGATCTTGTACTGATCTAGCAACTCCTTGCCTATGTTGCCATCCTTTCCTCCTATCTTCTTCCTTTTTCACAGTTTGGCATATCCATAGATGAGTGTCTTCGTTCATCCATGATTGATCACTTGAAACTATACTATGAATCGACTGATTATCTTCCTCCTTACGAATCTGATTCCATTATAAGGGGGGAACATCTTGATATGTATAGGTGTGGAGATTTATTCTTGTGGTTGTTCCTTCATGCTATAGGTATACAACGTCTTTTCCCCAATCTTGCACGACCTTTAGTTGTCTCATGAAAGGTCTTCCAAGTATCATTTCATAATTGCTAGGCCTTTCAAATTGACAAATCGCTAAGGTGTGCTCGAATTCAACTCCGCAAGTGGTAAAAATTACCCGTTCCAATAACCCCAAGGGTCTTTCAGTGTGTCCATCTGCCATTTGTATCTTCATGCGTGTTGGTCTTAAAGCTGGTTTTCCCCATTTTTCCCAGATATCTTTAGTAGCAATTCCTACTCCAGCTCCAGAATCTAAGATGGCTTTAGTTGTGTAACCTCTATAGGTAATTGGAAGGCACGTGTTTCCTTCATCTCCCTCACTAAAATCTCCAACCTTATCGACTGGGATTTTTACTGTGTTCACTTCATCAGGCATCTCCTTCTCTTCCGCCTTGATCTCCAATTGACTGGTTAATTTCTCCTTCAAATGTGGTTTGACCTTTAACAGTTCTTCCATGTCAGAGTGCAAGGGATTTTTACCTTTCTAAGGTGTTGTATGATCTCTGATGTTTGGATTGATGGGTTCAGTTCTTTTTTTCTCATTGAGGGAATGCGGTATAATTCTGAATTATGTTCGTACTCTCCTGTGTAATTTGGCAAAACCTTTACACTATCATTTTCTTTGTTACTTGGATCAATTGGTATTATTTCTTCTGAATTCATTTCAGGTATGGAGTCTTCCATTTCACCTTCTGCTTCTAGCTCCTCAAAGGGTGGGTCTATTCCTTCCACTTTTTTCCATAGGTCTTCTTGGACTCTTGCCCACAAATCTTTAGGCCATTCCCCTTCTACTTTGGGAACACTGGATCCTTCCCTTTTATCCTCACAGTAACTTCCATTATGTGTCTTACCTGCTTCGGGTTTCTCTGGTTCCTTAGGGATGACACTCTTGGAATTCTCTTTCAGGAATTTGTGAATTGGGTAATTGAAGAACAGGTTTTTCTAAGGTCTGCTGAGCCACTTCAATTAATTTTTTGCATATCTCCAACCTTTCCTTCTCTAGATCACCTCTAGGATATTCTCTTTCATGTTGTTCTAGGGTAGGTCCTACTCTTATTCGTGCCTTGTACGCCTGAATCCACATGGCTAATTCTTCAGGCATGGGATCTGCTAAAACTGATCCTACCTCTTCTTTTTTTGACTTTCCTTTCCGAATTTCTTCTTCCTCTTCTTGTTTCTCTTTTAGATTTTGTTCACTCTTTTCATTTTCCTTCTTTTGTTGAAGTTTCTTTTCCTTCATCCTATCTCTACGGTTCTTCCATCTCTGTGTTCGTTTGCTTGTAACACTTTTCTCAGGCTCTTCCGAGTCTTCAACTACTTGAGGTGTAGGTGTGTTCATTTCTTTGTCACCTTGATTATTTTTTTCAGTTTTTTCTGGGGTTTCTCTAGCTTTGGCTCTAGTTATTGCTTTCAACAGTACAGTGTACTCCTTATCGCTTCCTGATGATTCTATCACTTCTATCACGTTAATCTGCACATTAGAGTTAACTTTGTTGGGGTTCTTGGGGCAATCTCTGAAAAGGTGTTCTTTACCACAATCACTACAGTATCCTTCCCAGACTCGCTGTGGTGGTGGTGGGTTTGGTATAACATTCTCTGATATAATGATCACCTCCGCATCTATAACATAGTCCTCTAGGTACAGGCGGTCTGTTCATAGGTCGGGGGGGGTATGGATGCCCTAGGGGCTGTGTACATCAATGACACATAGTCCTGCTCATATCCGTAGGAACTATCTGGCACTTCCATGCCATAGGTATATGGTTCGTACATTTGTCCATATTCTATCATGGAGCTCTCATAAGTGGGATAGGTTCCTTGGCTATGGTCATAGGATGAATCATATGATTCATTACTAGTCAAAGGTGTGGCTGGGACTATTGCTCTCTCTAAGTTTTCTTCAGGTTGAGCTATTTTCACGGGGACAACATTTTGAGGATGGGGTGGTTGTTGTCCTAACACCGGTTGTGGTTGAGTGTACCCTTGATAGGCAGAAGGTCGTGGTACAGGTTCCTGTTGTTGATATGTGGGATATCTAAAGGCTTCTCCTCCTAGATCTCTTTGAGGGTACCCATAAGGTCTCATGACAGGTTGTACAAGTCTTGATTGCCTATTGTAAGGACAGTTTTCCGTGCTGTGATTTGTGTATTTTTGTTCTATGCTGCAATATTGTAAAGGGCCTGGAATGGGTGGTCTATTGTAAGCATAGGCAGGTGGTGGGACTATTCCCCTAGTGCACAAATGAGATGGATGATCTCCTCCACAATGCATACATCTTCTAAGCATGGGCACTCTCATTGGGTTGTTGGGGTAGTTCCTCTGTCCTTAAACGTTCAACTTCTTTGCTACTAAGTCAACTATTTCCTCTACATTGTTCTTAGGGTTTGATGTGGTGCTGGTTGAATCTTCACTTTTGGTACTACCTTTAGGTATTTTCAGATCCGCTGCTAGATTGTCTTCTAAGTCAATACATTCCTTCATGCATTCTTGCAAGGTTTGTACTCTTTTCACATACACCAGAGATCTTAATGATCCATTCAATAATCCTTCCAAAAATAATGACACCATTTTGTTTTGAGTGGGCCTCTCTTCCACTGGGCATCTATCCACATACTGTTTGAATCTTCTTGCTGCCAATCTCACTGATTCCGTAGGAGCTTGCTTAAAGCTATGGATTAATGATGACAAGTTGTTTTTAATTCTAGACTTAGTGAATTCCTCAATCATTTCTTGATAGACTTGTTCCATATTTTGAAAATTGTTAGGATCTAATGGCTGGAACCAAGCTAAAGTTGTGTCTGTCAAAGTTAGACCAAAAGACTCACATTGGATAAAAAAATCTTCTACTTGTTCCGCTCTGATTACTTGCTTAAATTTAGCTATATGATTGTAAGGTTCACTAGAGCCATCATAGTGATTTCTCATGCATTTGGCCACTTGAATTGGCCTTAATCTTCTTCCTCCTTCAGGCGGTCTAGGCATCCTAGGGAAAACGGGTCTTCCAATAGGTATACCAGGTCCTCTTGCTACAGGTGGTCTAACTGGGGCAGGAATTTCATTTCTTGGATCAACAGGTGGTTGAGGTCGATAGTTAGGGTTATTTGCAGGCATAGCAAACTGCACATGTGGTCTAACCGGGATTTGTGTTTGTTGTGTTTGTCTTGACTGTTGGAATGAATTATTTTGAGAGGTTCCATGTGGGTATTGTGAAGTAGTGGCTTGATCCCTCAGGGGAAACACAGGAATGTTCTGATATTTCAACCCGACTCTTTCTGACTCTGTTAGGGGCCAATACCTTCTCTGGTTTTTGTCCAAATACGTGATGATGGTGGGGAAGTCAGGATCTTGTAACTCATAGACAGTCACTGGGTTAAGGGCTGCTTCCCATAATGAAGAGTGGGCTCTAAGGAGGTTCTCCATTCCATTGATCAAATACACATCCATTAAGGAGTCATCTTGGGGAACCAGGTCTCCTCTCCAAACCCTAACAACTGTAGATCTCCCTCTAGGTGTGGTGACTTGCTCTTCATTTCCGTCTTCATTAAGGTTTGGAGCAATGTTTTCTTCCCCAAGTTCATTGATATTTTCAGGATGTTCTGTAACAACATACTGGATATCCCTTTTATCCATATACAATCCTCCTGCATACTTAACTGCTGGCCTAGGAACTATGTAAGCATCTGAAGCTTTCTTCAGTCTGGCCACCGATCTGTTTAGACCATCTAGGTAGACAGGTATCTCATGTTGATTGGTGGTCACATATTCTAAAGATGTTTGATATTCTCCCTCAATAATTGACATCATGCCAATCATTGGTACAATGTTTTGCATATCCTCTGAAGCCATAGGAATTTCTTCTTCTGACTCACTAGAGGTTTCAGAATAATGTGAACGGCTACTTGGTTCGGCTACACTTCCTACAGAAGAGATCACACTTCTTCAGCTTCCTAGGGTTCTCCCAGATCTTAGGTTCATTCACTTTAAAGTTCTATTTAACGTTTTCAACCACCAACTTCTAGAGTTCTTCACTCAAGGTCAGCATTCTAGAAAAATTTGGCTGGGAAAGGATTGACTATGAAATCTCAAGTCACTTTACTTGGCCCAAAAAGTTCACGATACTCGACCTTTCAAGACGATACACAATACTTGGATGAGACGATACACGATAGTTCAAGAACTTTATACATGATATTTGAGCAACATGATACTCGATACTCCAAAAAACGCGATAATCAATACACGATGTTTGATCACACGATACTTGATATAGCACGATACACGATACTCGATACTTGTGAAGTATCATGATCGGGCAACCATGATACTCGATACTTGTGAAGTATCGCGATCGGGCAACCACGATACTCGATACTTGTGAAGTATCGCGATCGGGCAACCACGATACTCGATACTTGTGAAGTATCGCGATCGGGCAACCACGATACTCGATACTTGTGAAGTATCACGATCGGACAATTCCCTCGATACTCGATACTTGTGAAGTATCGCAATCCGGCAACCACGATACTCGATACTTGTGAAGTATCACGATACTCAACCACAGGAGATCACGATACTTGTCAGGTATCGTGATACTCGATCGCGGGAGAACACGATACTTGACAATTTTTCAGATTTTTGCTGGAGTTTTTTTGGATTTTGAATGGAGGCAAGTGTTTTCCAAGCTCATCTACCCTCTCCTCACTCTCTGTATCACCCAAAATATACCTTCTAAACCCTGTACGACCCTCACGATACCTGTCGCAGATCGTTTGGCAATGATACTTAATTTTTGATTGATGAAGATGAGTAGCAGATTGAATTGCTCACCTTAGAGGCTCTTTCCCAAATCTTCTATCACTCTCTCTAGCTCGGCGCTGCTCCCAATCCCTTTGCTTATCAGAATGCGATACTTGGCTGAAGACTTCTCACGATACTTGCTCAGAAAACACGTAACTTGGGAAAGTCGATTTTTTGGGTTTTATACTTTTTGAGAAGTTCTCCTAACTACAAGGACTCAACAAAACTAAGATTTAAACTACTCTAGCTTCCTAATTACTTTCTTCTTCCTCCTACTCTACTCACTCCACTTACTTTCCTAGACTAACAACTCACCACACACACTTCAAGAGTGAGAAGTAGTAAGTGCGGATGAATATGACTTACCAAAGAAGAGAAAATCCCTACTCCTCCTCTCGCTTCAATGCAAAAAGCTACTTACCATCACACGAATGCCTCGGTTTGATTTGACACTCCCCGGCAACGGTGCCAAAAAACGTGTGTACCTAAGAACCAACTTAGGGACTTGTGGAGAAAGAGACTATACCTCAATCCCCCTCAAGTGCATATAGTGGGGATTCACGCTTTAATTATCAATCCGATGAGTATTAAAACCTAGCCGAGTGTATGAAGACATGCATTCAAATGATGATCAATGCAAATGAGTTGCTCAAAGAGTGCAAACAAGGCAAAGACTAATCCAAACAAGCTTCAATTGTCAGTCATGGTGTCGCGATACTTGGAACAGTAGCCAACAGTAAATCAAGCTTTTCTCTCAACTCCAAACTCCAAATATAGCAAATAACATATGCCTTTCAAAGCTCTCTAAAAGACGCATCCAATGGTGGTATTTTCACTCAATTTTGACGCTTCTACTTCAAGTTATGAGCAAAATACTGAGTCTGGGGAATGACCTTCCTACACTTCAGCACTTCCTACACTTCACACACACCTTAACAATAGCAAACAAACACTTTCATGGATAGACAACACTTCCTAACACTCTTTTCAAGCAACACACATGCACACAAGCTCACAAAGAAGAAGATACAGAGAGGAGAAAACACAAATTCGAATTTCTGTGCTCTTGATTCTCACAATGGCCAAAAGTCTTTACAAAGTGTCACAAATTGACTTATATACATGTGCCCTAAAAATGGTCCTTTCACACAAGAGACCGGCATTTTATTCACTAAAAGGCTAATTTCCTACAAATTTACATGGGTAAGCTACTAATCTTCAGTGGGAATAGAGGACTCCTCTAGTGCATTTACAACGGAAAATATATTACAGAATGATTATGATACAAAAATAAGGTGTCCAAATCGGAAAAATTTTGGGGCCCTTCTTTTTCTCTGCTTTGTGCTCTCTTTGCTCTGCAACACAATGTTGAAAGGATATTGGGAAGAAATTCTTAGACTTTCAAACAATATCCAAAAGCTTTACTGATTTGGTTATGTTCATTTCTAGAGTTTCAAACTAGAGAATAAATATCACCATTTGGATATGGTTTCCCATTCCACTTTGGAAGTTTTTCTTGAACTTTTATTTATGTGATATTGATTCCTGTTATTGAGCTTGATACAATATTTATTATTATTGGTCAATCTTTAGATGTTACTAGAGTAGCTTAAACATATTTTGGCAATCAAAATTATGTTTAAAGTCCAAGCATCTATTGACAATTGATCCAATAGTAATACTACTATGAACACATAGCTTTGAACTTTATAGGTTTTTTAGGAAAAGTTCATGGATTGGAGATCCATTTCTTGGAACTTTCTATTCCTAAATGAAAAGTTCACACTTTGCTGCAAGTCAGATGCCTTTAAGGAAGAACTTTCCCCCCTTGTCTTTTTACTACAGATTCTAGAAGGTCGCCCAAGATCGATTCTCGTGCTCTCCATGAGATTGGGATGAGAATTCAGGTTGAAGATAGCTTCTAATCTTTTCAGCTCTAGGGGATCTTAGATTGAATCCCGTGTTGGGCACCACCTGAGGGATTATATCCCCATTTGTATTGTTTGCACTCAAATAAGAAGTGCATAGCTTAGCATAGCAGTTGAAGCATTGGCTTGCATAGCAAATGTATTCGTGTTCAAATCTCATCTCCATTTATCCTTTTTTTGTTTGTGATGTCGAATATTTCCAAGATTCTGTCAAAAGCAATGTTGAATCACGAACATGGCATGCTTTCGTGGATAGAGGAAAAAATTTTCGATCAGCATTGTGGGTTTGAATCCCCCGCAACCTTCTCCTGGATATCTTCTCTATCTTTTGTTGTTGGCTATAGCAAACCTCCCTATGTGGTAAGGATGTGAGTTCAAGCCCGCGTTGTCTACATGTATCCAATTTTTGTATTTTGCTTGAGAATATAGCACCAAAATCAACAAATTACAATCAATTACGGCAGCTAGATATATCTTTTATCAGAAGTAGCTATCGCCACCGAGGATGCAGCAGATAATAATTTTCGTAAGTTTACGAGTTCAAAACTCGATAGTGTAGAAGTTTGTAGACGTTGCTCACCTTTTTGCCACGATCCACATCCGGAGAACTACATCAAAAATTTCTTGTCTAGAAAGTAGCATCGCAAATCGTACCTGCTGTAATGGATAAAGTCAAGCCTTAGCTGTTGGACATTGTGGGATCAAACCCCACCTCGCAATGTTTGATGGAAGTTCTTTTCCTTTTGCTTCCATGGAGCATGTACACTGGCAGCATATTACATTTTAATGTTCTCATCGAACAAATGAACACAGGAAATGATATGCCTTCTTGGATAAGAGGAAGGCTCCTCTCCCATGAGGTTTTGAGCTCGAATCCCCAGCTTGATCACAACAAAATTGATCCCTACTTTTTCGTAATCTCCTCATTGGAGCTTCCTATTGCGCCGCTGAGGAGAATTGTTGGTGGATTTCTGCAACACCCGCGAGAAAAGGCTGCCACCACTCACGAAATCTTGAGACGCCATGAGAGCTTATGAGGAAGATGATGAGCTATCAAAGGTCTCCATAGGAGCTTGCTTGGAGCTCTGATACCAATGCAAGAGAACAAGAATTAGGACCACCACGTGCTAGAGAGATGACTCTCCTCCCAACCAAATGCCTCTATATATAGCTCTCTCCAGGTGACTTCCTTCTTGGGTAGGTGGATACTAACCATCCAAGTGTCAGCCATGTAACTACATGTGCACCAATCCCAGTGAACTAGAGTTAACTCAAGTGGATGCTTCTAGAAGGTTCTAGAGCTCCTAGGGAAAAACACTCTCCCCATGTACCCCATGGGGGTTGAACCCAATACCTCCTCCTTCACATCCTTGAGTCTTAACCACTAGGGTAAGTGGATCACTTGTTCACAAGACTAAATGACCTTCTAGTAAGTCTAGACTCGAGATCTTTGGTCATACATACGAGCAACCAAACGGTGTCCGATTTCAGATCCGTCTGAACAGGCCGGACACTTAGATCATAAACTTACTTTATTACAATCAGACCACCCTCTCGTCTTCTTGGATTGACAATTATGAGGTGGGTCTCCTCATGTTGATACTTATCATTATGCTAGAGTGACACCAAATTTGGCACCATTGTTGAAGATCGAGCTTCAAAGATGAGCATATGATGTTTACATGTAGAGATTTGATGTTGGAATGGTAAGTAATCAGGTAATTTCTTTACTTTTCTTAGTTTTTACATCATCATCACCTTCCTCACCATCTCTCACCTCCGTCTCCTTCTTCTCTGAATTTTTAGCTTTTCACCATATCCCCACCTCTATCTCACCTTCCCTCATTTCACTTGTGAGAGCCACACACACACACAAAGATAGATAGATAGAGAGATAGATAGATAGATAGATAGATAGATAGATAGATAGATAGATAGATAGATAGATAGATAGATAGATAGATAGATAGATAGAGAGAGAGAGAGAGAGCAAATTTGTGTGCATTGTTTTTGTGTGTTTCTTGAGCTTCCTTATAGGTACTAGCATCCAAAGTCGTTGCATCAACTTCAGTCGGTACAAAACTTCTTTGCTAGGCCCCAAGGCATAGCTCTCGGTCAATCACGACAGACAGAAAACTTGCTTTTGGGGTAAAATTAAGTGCATCACTAAAGTGTAGCATCATGCACATCACATAAATATAAAAGTTTTTAGAAAAGGTGCATTTTTTTGGTCAATCGCGATAGACACCTCTGTCCATCACGACAGATAGATGTCCAAATTCAGAAAATGAGAACTTGCTTATGATGTATGGTTCAAGTGAAAGAGTCAATTCAGATTTTACATAGTACATTGATAGTGGTTGTAGCAAAACATATGAGTTGCAATAAAGATGTTTTCTTTAATTTACGTTCACCCATTACTCAAGGACATGTAGAGACAGGGGATGAGACCGAGCACACGATTACACATGTGGGAGATGTTTCATTGAATGGATCTCAAAGCTCCAAGGTGTTGAGGGATGTGTTGCATGTGCCAACCATCACAAAGAACTTGGTTTTGGTAGGTCAAATGGTTGAAAGAGGTTATGAAGTGAGGTTCAATGATCAAGGAGGTTTTGTTGAAGACCCCATAAGACTAAAAGCTCATATCAAAAGGAAAGAAGCAAGGAAGACTCTTCACCATGCAGGTAAAGCCATCAACCCCTCACACTGTCTACATGTCAATTGGAAATAAACAGATTGCAGAAATCGACTTATGGCATAAAAGAATTGGACACATAAACTTACAAAGGAAGGGCTTGGTGAGTGGTCTACCTGATCTTACATCTCATAATATGCAACATTTGTGCCATTCTCATCAATTAGGGAAACAAAGCAGATTGCCATTCAAGAAGGGAGCACATGTGAGCAATGAAGTGTTGAATCTCATCCACACAGATGTATGGGGACCTACAAGGGAGCAATCCATTAGAGGTAATAGATATTTTGTCACATTTATAGATGATCATTCAAGGTTTTTTTGGATGTATTGCATGAATTCAAAGTCAGAGGTGTTTTACCACTTCAAGAGGTTCAAAAACCTAATGGAGAAGGAAACAGGGAAGTATATAAGGACTCTCAAATCGGATGGAGGGGGAGAGTATTTTTCAAATGAATTTTCATATTTTCTACATGACCATGGCATCAAAAGGAAATTCACTTGCAGGTATACACCTCAACAAAATGGGGTGACAAAGAGGAAGAATGGATACATAGTAGAAGTGGCTAGAGCTTTGTTAAATGAAATGCATGTTCCTAACTCTTATTGGCCTGATGCAACAAATATAGCCATATACATTATGAATAGGTGTCCAACCTTAGGAGTACATGGAGTTACACCTTATGAAGCTTGGTGTGGTAAGAAACCCAACCTTTCACATCTCAAAGTATTTGGTTGTGTGTGTTATGTTTACATACCTCAAGAATTGAGACACAAGCTAGACCCAAAGGCTGATAGGTGTATATTTCTTGGATATTCTTCATAGAAAAAGGGTTTTAGATGCTATAATCCTTGCACCAAAGAGCTTAAGGTTTCTAGGGATGTAATATTTTATGAGTTGCTTCCTTGGTATGGTAGCAAAGATGTGTTACAAGTTGATCATGCATATGAAGCTGAGAAGAAGTTCAAAGAAACCAAGGAGGAGGAGATTTCTACCACCTAATGGTGAGGTAAGGTCATCCAATAGGGTTAAATACCCTATTCAAAGGTTAGCTTATGATTCATTCATTGCAAGACAGTATGCCTACATGAATCAAGTTATAGCTTGTGAAGAACCTAACTTTTTTGAAGAAGCAAATAAGCATAGGGAATGGATTGAAGCTATGGAGGATGAAGTCAATTCACTTGAAGAAAATGATACTTGGCCATTGGTGCCAAGAACAAAGGACATGAAAGTCATTAGCAACAAATGGGTGCACAAGGTAAAGAGGCATGCAGATGGGAGCATCTCTAGGTATAAAGCAAGGCTAGTTGCCAAAGGTTTTGCTCAAATCTATGGCATAGCCTTTGAGGAAATATTTATTCTAGTAGCTAAGATGTCGACCATAAGAAGTTTGATTGCAACTTCAGCCTCAAAATGTTGGAATATGTACGAGTTGGATGTGAAGAATGCTTTTCTAAATGGAGAGCTTGAAGAGGTAGTCTTCATGGAACCCCAAGGCTTTGAAGATGAGAGGTTTCGACATCATGTATGCAGGCTTAAGAAGGCTCTTTATGGACTCAAGCAAGCCCCAAGGGCTTGGAACCAAAGACTTGTGGACTATTTGGTAAAATGTGGATACAATCTGAGTCATGCAAACCCATCACTCTTTGTGAAGCAGGAAGGTAGCAAAACTGTTTTCATATGTTTATATGTTGATGATTTGATCATTATAGGGGATGATGAAGCCAACATCAAGGACATAAAGAGGAAGCTTGGATGTGAGTTTAAAATTTTCGATTTAGGGATTTTAAGGTACTTCCTTGAGATTGAAGTACTATATAAAGAGGAAGGTATATACTTGATGCAAAGGAAATACATTCTAGATCTTTTGAAGACGTTTGGCTTGTCTGATTGCAAGTCCATTTCAAATCCATTAGAAGTAAATGTTAAACTAAGTGCTCATGAAGGTGAAAAAGTGAAGGATGTGACCATGTATAGGTCAATAATTGGTTCTCTCTTGTATGCTACTATAACGAGACCAGATATTGCACATGTAATTGGAGTCTTATCTCAATTTTTATAGGCACCAAGAGTACCTCATCTTGTTGCAGCCAAAAGGGTACTTAGATACCTCAAAGGATTAATGAATGAAGGTCTATATTATCCATTTGATGATGGATTACATGTACAAGATTATTGTGATACTGATTGGGTAGGTTCTAAAGATGATAGGACGAGCACTAGTGGTTATGTTATCATCCAAGGGAAGAAGAGCATCTCATGGATGACAAAGACACAACCAACAGTGGCTCTCTCATCGACCGAAGCTGAGTATAGAAGCTTAGCACAAGTCTCATGTGAGCTTATGTGGCTCAAGAAGTTGTTTGTTGATCTCGATTTGTAGGTTAATCAAGTACCTATTTTTTGTGACAACATAAGTAGCATATGCTTGGCTCAAAATCCAGTGTTCCATGCAAGGTGCAAGCATATAGAAGTTCATTACCCTCTTTATTAGAGAGAAGATCATGTCAAAGGATGTCAAGGTGGAGCATGTCAATACAAAGGACCAATATGCAGATATGTTTACGAAAGCCTTGAATGGAGTAAAGCTACAACACTTCAAGGCATGCATTGGAATGAAGGGCCTAGGCATTGAGACTTGAGGGGAGTGTTGAAAATCAAGTCTCAACCATGCAAAAGGGGTTAGCCACGAGTTTTTCGAGTAGACCAATAAAAAAGGAGGACCCAAAGTCATGGAATAAAGTTAGAAGCTCCACCAAACTCAATCAAAATTCAAATCTTATCAAATTAGCCACCAAAAAGTGCAGCTGCACTGATTGGTGGGTGGTTAGCTAAATTGTAGGAAAACTAAAACTCTATATAAGCATCATCCAACCTTTGTTTCTTGAGTTATATGCATTCCATGAGTTTCCCACTAAGTTTAGTGAGGTATTGATTAATTAAGGGCCATATTAAGCATGATCAAGTACAAGAACCCTAATTACTCAAGTGCAAGCATAAATAGATCATTGTGGCAACAAAAACTAAAATAAAAGGATATAAATTAAGCGATCAAACTCAAGTACGATAAAAGTAAAGTGTTCCTTGCGACAAAAAGCATTGGACAAGAAGTGACAACCTAAGGGAAATAAAAAGAACAAGTGCCTATTTCCAAAGAACTCTGCAGCGAGGTTGTACTGGGAAAATTGAGGTAACAGCCAGAGCTTATGAACCTTAGATCACGAAGATATCTAGGGAGAGATCAACAAAGCCTCATATCATCTAAAGCTAGTGTCAATCATACTAGTAGGTCTTGGGCCCAACAATTGAGTGATTATCCATACGTTCTAAGTTCAGAAACAAGTGATTCTGAGATGTCTTACAACATGGAGAGACCTGTAGGTAGCTCAGGAGTGGTATACCTAGAAAAGCCAAAAGGACCTTACAAGACTCAACTGGAATATATTAGGACCAACAGATTAGGTGTTCGCATCTATTAGGATAGTTTGAGAAGATCCATTATATAGATTAAAAACTCTCATCAACCCCTTGGACTAGAACATCCAGTAGTCAAGTTTGAAAATGGTGCCTACATCGACAAGGAAGGAACAATGTATGCAGTCACCAACCAGCCTGATAGAACATATGAATTTGGTAATGTGATTCAAGAGATAGACATAGGTGACACACAATAAGGGAACTTAGGAAGAGAGCCTAGAACTCCCTAAGGCAAATCAGTCCTAACTAGAATCATCACTCTAGAGTGGGTTCCCTAGGACAATAAGAGTATAGATCTGCTCTTAAATTGAGAGACTGACGAGGCTTTTTGGAGGTATGAGCTGGACTATCTTAATGAAGTAGGAATGCTTACAATATAGGCAAAGTGACCTATTTAGATAATACTTCAGAGAGGGTCTTTGTGGTCTTAGAACATGGAAAGTATGCCTACACTTGGAAGGGTGAATTTTTCTTTCCCCAACTAGGGTCCAATTTCTCTTATGGACACCAAGGAGCTGGGACATCCCAAGCTCATGGCACTCAAAGGGACGAGAATAAGATAGACCCGCATTAAGCTTCACTAACCCACTAGGAAGAGAAAGAACGAGATTAAAGATGAATAGAATGGAAAATGAGAGACATCGAGACCCAAGGAACCAAAGAAATGTAGAGGAACTCCCTCTTCCAAGGGCTAGAGAATACACTAGGACCCTGAGGCCCACACAACTGGTCAAGTCTATGAAGAATTATTTTGATGGTACTGGAGATCCTTATGATCATGTAGCAGAATTTAGGTAAGTATTGAGAGCTGAACAAGACATGTTCACGCAATACAATGCTTTTAGCCTAACACTAAGGAACATTGCTCTCACATGGTTTCAACCACTACACGAGAGGCAATTTAGAGACATAGACCAATTACTTGAAGCTTTTATCATGGAATTTTCTAAAAGTGCCATCAGACAAAACACCTCTTCCTTGATACATAGCTTCAAACAGACACCTCAAGAAATGGTTAGACTTACAGGAAGGGGGGAGGAATTAGAGCTTTCAAAGATCTATAAAGATTCACATAGCTCTACTAGCCTCACTTTCAAACAATCCACATCTATTGAGGAACTAGCAGAGAAGGTAGCCCAAAAATTAGGAGTCTCAAGCAAACAAATGCCTAGATTTTCCCCAATTAAATGATGTTATACCTATGGAGGAGACCATATGGCTAATGTGTGTCCAATTATGGCTCAACCCCAAGTGGACCCTAATAACGAATACTACACCATAGAAAGGAGATACACTAACCACACTACACAAGACTGCCCATATAACAAGCAAATGGTTAGAAACAATTATCCACAACAAGGGAGATACCAGAACCAATACCCACAGCAACATGGTAGACCACAGCAACCCTACCAGGCTCAACAAAGGCCTCAGCCTGTGTTAGCTCAACAACCTCCAACTCCAGCCAATGTGATCCTAGTGAAGTATGCAGCCACTGAAGAAAACCTGAATAGAGCCTTAGTGCCAGTCACACCATTGCTTCCAGAGAGCGACCCAAATTATCAAAGCTTTGACTCGACTCATATGGATAGTCCACATGCCTACTATATGTAGTCACCTGAGCATACCAAAACATACTATTATGAAGATCCTAGTGACTCTAGTGGGGAGCTTGAATATACCAATGTCATGTACGCCAATCTTAATTTGAGGCCCCAACCTAGACAAATCAGACCCCCAGCACCTAGAGGACCGTGTTATAGATGCCAAGGTGATCACTTCATTTGTGATTGCCCTATACCTACACTCATGCAACCCCAATAGGTGACTATTCAAGGTCTCTGTCAAGATTGAGGGAAAGAGCACCTCTTATGCTACTGGCCAAGGAACCCAAACAATGTACCAAAAATCACTCCCATTAATGTCATCAACCGTGGAGTAGATTCTATCGAAAGTGTAACTTCCAGTGCCCCAGTGGTCACAAGAGCTCAGGCATTACAACAAAACCAAGTCTTAGGTTAGGAAAAGAATTATGAGGTTAGTGAGACTGAGAGTATAACTAAGAAAAAGACAAGATCGTGGAAAGATAGTCATGAGCAAATAAGGAGACAATGGTCTAAGAAGTTGAGCGAGATAGAAGAGAGCCTAAGAGAAACAAAAGCCAAGATAATTGAAATTTCATCTCAAGCGCACTCTCACACAACACCACCATCCCTATCACCATCCAACCCACCACCTTCTAACCCACCTCATACAATTCCACCACCACCTAGAGTAGGATCAGTCTTAGCATATGCCACTCCAAAGGACCTGGACATGATGCTTAAAGCATATTAGGACACAATCCAAGAAGGGCCAAATGTCACAGATCATGACAAATGTTACCCTAGAGCGGACCTAGAGATAGAAAGAACCAAGCTTTCTGCAAAGATGGTAGAATTGGCTCAAACCATGTTTGAAGCTAGTCGCCTTTTCAACTACTCTAGTTCAGCTAAGACACATTTGCACTTTGATGGACTGTTAGAAAGATTGGAGAGCTTAATTGTAGGATCTAGAAAGGAAGCCACCTCCCAAGGAAAGGACAAGGCAAGTGAAAGGATAAGCCCTCCTCCCTAGGAAGCTTATGTGCCTAATTCCACAGAACCAGACACAACTTCTTCTTTGAATTGATATTCCCCGCAATTTCTAAGGGAGATCCAACAAGAGAAGTGAGCTAAAGAAATTGAAGCTCCTCCTCCCATTGAACTTGTGGATGATTTACATGATCAATTCCCACAAGACCTTCCTTCAATCTATGGAGAGCAAGAAGATGAACATCCTAGTGAACGATTAGACTTTGAGTCTAATTCTTTGCAAGAATTACCACATTTCACAGGACCATGGGAAGCCAAATCCACTTGTATGAGAGCACCCACAGTCATGGTAAGAAAGGAAAACTCAATCATAACTAGGAATACGGAAGTGGTGAAGAACACTAAAGTGCAGTGGAATCTCACTTTAGAAAAGCTACTTAAAGTTAAACCAGAATTGTGGAAACATGTAGCCAACCAAGTGCCAGAAGTAGCGAAACCTCGTTCCCAAGTAGGATCTCATAGAACAGTGCCAGAAATACCTTTGGACAAGATAGGAGACATGAGTGAATCAGGAACAATTGAAATTAGCTCCAAACCATTTGGAGAATTTGATTCGATAGAATTTATCAAGAGCTGTTAGATGCAAACGCATAATAACTCCTCGAGGTTTGGTGACATCTATGCCAGTAATAGTAGCTTTCAAAGAATTTATTGGTTCATATTCCCTATCTCAATTTTTATACCAAACAAATCCATTATCAGAAATGGTTCATAAACGAAGATTAAGCTGTGTAGGCCCTGGTCGTCTAACACATTGAACTGCCAGTTTTCAAGCTAGAGACATTCATTTTAGTCATTATGGCCATAGATGCCCAATTGAAACATCAGAAGGCATGAATGTTGGCCTTATTTCTTCACTAGCTCTTCAAGCAAGAGTTAACAATTCGGGATCTTTGTAGAGTCCCTATCTCAAAATGGTGGAATCCTCCAATGTGGAGCAATTAGTCAAGATCTCTCCTGCTGAAGACGATTGTTACCGAATAGCAATTGAAAATTTGTTACCTATCTCCCCGTCACTCATCAAGGTTACACAACCAAGGCAATTTTGGACTCACGTGCAAGAGTTGCAATTGCTACCACTTCCCTATGGAAGCATTGGGGCAAGCCAGCACTCAAGGCAACGAGAATGAAATTGCAGATGGCCGATGGTCACATAGAAAGACCCTTACGACTGCTAGAAGGAATAACTCTCACTACATGTGGTGTAGAGTTTGAGCATACTTTTACCATATGTGACTTTAGCAAGAACTAGGCCTATGAAATGATTTTGGGAAGAACATTTATGAGGCAGTTGTAGGTAGTACAAGATTGGGGAACAATTCTTTGTTTTTGCAACACTTAGGTGTTACAACCAAAGTCAATCTCGAAGATTACTCTCATAGTGATGTGCCCCCTATTCAATGGAATCCCATCCATAGAGCCACTGATGATACCGAATCAGTATATTCCATAGGATCAAGATCCTCTTGGATGCATGAAGACACTCACTTATGGATGTGCAAAGTGGCAGTAGAAGAAGAGAAAAGAGAAAATGCTAGAGAGGTAGGTGCTAAGGAAATTCATAGATCCATTAGATACCCTGCCTATGCACCTATAGTCTTTCTGGATGAAGAATTTGAACCTCATGGTTGGGCAGAGATCTTAGCAACAATGGACCTAGCCATCAATGAAGAACAATGGACACCCCACTATGACGAGGATGGCTATGACATTTCAGTCTTCATGATAGAGCCAATGATGTGTGATTCGGCTATTGAAGAATGCGAGCCTAGTATGGAAGAAATTGAACAAAGTCATTTGGATCTAGAGTCAATCATTATGGACCCTCTTTTTACATCATAAGAGGAATATTTCTACGAAGTAGAGGATCACCCTTAAAGACATAAAGAACTTACGAGTGATGTGAGATTAGCCACATAGGTAACCACTAAAATGAAGGCAAGAAAAGGAAGAAGAGTGAAGCCACATCAGATGAGGAAGAATCTTTGTTTGAGGTCCCTGAAAACTTTAAGAAGTATGAGATAGAAGATAGGAGAGTCATGATAAGAATGCCTAAACATGATGCACAAGCAGGAGAGGCCTATGATAACAAAGAACCCACCAAGAAAATTGTTGTAACCATAGAAGAAGGAGAAGAAAGATGCACCTACTGAGGACATGGAGCTATAGAGATTTAAAAGAGAGTACAGAGATGTTTTTGCATGGAGCTACAAAGATTTAAAAGGTCTAGAACCTAAGATATGCTCACATACGATCCCCATGACCTCAGAGGCCAAACCCTCTAAGTAGAAGCCATACACATATAAAGATAACTATGCAGCCAAGATCAAGGAAGAGATAGATAGATTGGTGGAAGCTGGATTCATCTATGAAATTGAGCACATTGAATGGGTATCCCCCATTGTTGTGGGGCCCAAAAGGAATGGCAAGCTACACTTATGCATTAACTTGAAGAAAGTTAATGCAACCACCATTAGAGATAGTTATCCGCTTCCTATCATTGAGCATCTAGTAGAAAGAGTTGCAGGCAAAGAAGTATACAGCTTCCTTGATGGGTTTTTGGGATACAATCAAGTGGCCATCATTCCCCAAGATCAACATAAGATGGGTTTTTCTACCGAATGGGGCATATTTGCTTTTTGGGTAATGCCATTTGGGCTAACTAATATGCCAGCTACCTTCCAGAGGCTGATGTTCCATGTGTTCAAAGAGTTCTTGCACAAAAATTTGGGAGTCTATGTTGATGATCTTTGTGCTCGTTCCAACCTTAGATAGAAACTGTGAGCCACCAGAATGTAATTCTAAAAAGTCACACGCATACCGAAAGGACGTAGCACAACAGTTGTAACTTTTTTATTAATAAAAGAAGTGTACGTGCATAGAGGGTAGGTCATCATCGGACTGTAAGTCTAGGCAGAAGCCTGAAGTGGAGCGTGCATTACGTATATTTATTGTACCCTGAGTAGTCTGCATCTCTATCTCTTTGTAATTAAGTTCAGTTATGTATTAAGGATTGATGAAGTATTAAGTTAAGCGATATTATGGTGGAGTGATGAAATTGTGCAGTTAACTGTCTCGTGTTGAAGTACGTTGTAATGCACATGCAGATAAGTAGTTGAAGAATAATTTCATTCAGCGTGTTAAGTCGATACAGTAGTATAAGTTGAATCTGTAGAATTTGGGAAAATACAAACAGGGCCTCTATTTTACAGACCCCTAACCATCGCAAGAACCCATATTTGATAATAGTTTAAACAATAGTTTAACACTGGTGCCGTCTGTGGGAAATGGAGTAGGCAGTTGAAGAAAAAGGTTAAGGAGTGAAGAAGAATCCTTTGATATATGTCAATAACACGTTCTGGTGAATCTTATCCCAAATATCAAAGTGATCCACATCCCTAGGCAGTTCCAAATTTGTTAGGAACACCCTCTGGTGGTAGAAGTGAAGAACAATCAAGTTCAATTGCAGAAGGTTCAATCCAACAAGTCAGTGGCAATTTCAGTGTTGTGTAGAAGCAGTTCGGTAAAGTGCGATGATAATCCGATGCATTCCGGTGATAGTCCGGTACGTCATGAAGATAGTACATTAGTTTTTGGTTGTATTTCGATGTTGTTCGGTGATAGTTCAACATTACCCGGTGACAATTCGGTGATCTTCAGTGACTGTTTGGTATTGTCCGGTGATAATTCGGTGATCTTCGGTGACAATTCGGTGCTCTCCGGTGATAATTCGGTGATTTTCGGTGATAGTGTGCTATTGTTCGGTAGGAATTTACTGCATTCACCATTTTTAGGTGCAAGTTTAGCCAATCTCGACACCAAGGTTGAGAAAGGGCTGTTAGATTTTGAGCTAGATAATCGGCTCAAAGATATTTTTGGACCGAAAAATTGGCAAAGTGACCATACGGTTCAAGGACATCAAGAAATCAGTCCCCAAAGTTTAGGCAACATGAGTAGTTCACAGCAACAACAACAACAGCAGCAGCAACAACAACAACAACAATAGATCATTCCACTACGTCCGGTGCCAGCCGGAGTCACGTACACAAAATTTGGAGGTTTTCTGAGAGATGATCCCGACGCACATGTGCGGACATTTGAAATTAATTATGCAGTTTTGAATTATCCAACACACCCTGCTTATAAAGCTATCGTGTTCCAATCAACTTTGGTTAATGAAGCCGCGCACTGGTTAACCGAGTATGACTTGAATCATTTCCAGTAGTATGATGATGTGAAGGATGCATTCCTGCAACGATTCCGGTTAAAGAAAAACCCAGCATAACATTTTGATTATCTGTAGAATAATAGGCAGAAGCCACACCAAAATGTACAGGATTATGCCACTCTATTGCGGACTCATTTACGGCAGTTACCACCAGCGCATGCCAATCTACCAGACGACGTCATTACTCAATGGTTTATAAACGGATTAAATCCCCAATTAAAACAGATCATGATCATACGATGTGTGGGAGGAATGACCTTGGATGCCATAATCACTATGGCTTTACAGTTAGAAAATAAAGTGGGTGGATTCACTGAAGATCTAGAGTGGTTGAAGGCGTCCAACCATTCAAACCAGGATCCTCTGAAGCAAATTTACTGTATTAAATGTAAAAACACAGGACACAACAACTCAACATGCACTTTGAATCAGATGTATTGTGCCATTTGCCACATTGTGGACCACGCTACGGAGATATATCCTTATAATGCAAAGGTACAAAGTAGAGCGGCTATCAATGCTATCATTCAGGAACAAGGGCAATCGGCCAGCCATTACGTACCACCACAAATGAGGAATACTCCTTACCAAGGATACAAGAATTATAGAGGAGCACGGGCAACTAGCTTTGGACAAACTTGGTGGAATGCGGGCCCATCAGGTGAAGGTGCATCTCCTCCACCACCTAAATGTCATTCTTGAGGCGAAATAGGGCATATTCGTAGGTATTGTAAAGATGCGGCTGAGTATGATAAAAGGAAAAAGGAACGACAACACCCGATGGCGAACATGGTGTACATTTTGGTAGTCGACACTCAAATGAAAGCGGTGCAAACATGCTCGGGAAAGCAATTACAACCAACTGCGGAGATTCTTGAACCTGGAATTCGTGAATAGTAGAAAGTGTTTACTAAAGCAAGCAAGTGGGCGACCCAGGAAAAAACTGTTTTTCCTAACCCAATTTCGATGATGCAGCAAAGTATACCGCAAGCAATACTGGAAGGAAGGAAGCTGACCACCGCTATACCGGAACCCCCCACCGGACTCCGTACCGAAAACAACAAAAAATGATCCAGTGTGGGATGTCTTATCCAAGGCATCCATTACACTACCATTGGGATAATTATTGGCTTTGGTTCCTTCCGTGCGCCAACAGTTCTAGCAGCAGGTCAGTCCAGGACCTTCATGTGCCCCTTCGATAGCAACAATCTAGCCCGAACTTGATCCGACGGTGGATCATACGGTGCCCTTGATTATGATCTGGTATAAGAATCATAAAATCACTCAAGTATTAATTGATGGAGGTTTCGTGTAAACATTGCAACAACAGCACTTTGTCAAAGGATGGGATGGACACAAATCGAACCTGTCCAATTTTTTGTCCGAATGGCTGATCAATCCTGAGTTCATCCGGTGGGATTGGTGTGAGATATTCCTATTACTCTTCAAGGAGTTGTCTTTAAAATGACCTTTGTTGGTCTTGAATTACCCAAATCCAGCCTTGACTATAACCTACTCTTTCGACGACCATGGCTAAAGCAAGCAAAAGTAGTTCAGGATTGGTCAGCACATGAATTGATTTTTAAGAATAACCATCGAAAATATGTCATCCCACTGGATGACATGAAGCCTTGCAACTTGCATGCACGACCATATGTAGCCGAACCTGTACACATGTTGAATGGCCTTTCAGATGATGAAGAGGAAGCTTTTCTTAAAGCCAATAAGGATCTAATGGCACTTGGCACTGTGGACTTACAAACAGTTGCAAATAACTAGAATCCGACAGCCTGTATGGTAGTACCACTTATCGATGAACACGAATCAAGCATAGCACAGACCTTGGATGATACGATGCTCCAACAATTGCTTCATCCAGTTGATGATTTGATGTCCGACAGTTCTACGTATCGGAAGACCAATTGGTTACCTACAACTTAGGTGATGAAACTAATCCACGGCCAGTGAGCGGGACTATCAGAAACCTTCCAGGATAACTTACTGCAATCACTACGTGAATTCTCTGATGTGTTTGCATGGGATTACCAGGATATGAAGGGGTTGGATCCGCGTATCTATCAGCATCGAGTTATGTTGAAACCAGATGCTCAGCCTATTAAACAACCCAGCTATAGGATGAATCCTCACTATGCGGCCCAGGTCAAAGAATAATTGGATCAATTGCTTAAGGTTGGGTTTATTGTCCCTATCGAACATGCGGAGTGGATTTCCCCTATTGTCATAGTTCCTAAGAAGAATAAGCAATTAAGGATATGTGTGGACTACCGGAAATTAAATGCAGCAACAGTACCTGATCCATTCCCTTTGCCGTTTCTGGACACAATGTTAGATGATGTGGTAGGTCGCGAGATGTACTCCTTTTTGGACGGATATAGTGGTTATAACCAAGTATGAATGGCGGAGCAGGACATTCCAAAGACAGCATTTATAACCAATTGGGGCGTTTATGCATGTACAGTGATGTGGTTTGGTCTGTGAAATGCTCCAAGTACGTTTCACTGTTGTATGCAGGAAGTTTTCTCTCCTTATCTAACCACGTTCATGAGAGTTTACTTGGATGACATCTCCTTATCCAATGATACTTCGGCGCATCTGTACCATTTACGGTGCTATTTTTCAAAGTGTCGAGAATACCATTTGTGCTCAAACCCAAATAAATCTGTATTCTTGGTATCTTGCGCCAATTTAAAGGGGCATATTATCTCAAAACAGGGGATTCAAGTTGATCCAGATAAGGTGAAGGCCGTACTGGAGGCACCTGCTCCTAAGACACCCAAAGAAGTGATGCGCTTCTTGGGACAAATCCGGTGGCATGGGTGACATTTGCGGTGGCTTGCTCATCTGGCCATGCCACTCAATTGACTGATAACCAATACTCCTCTTCAGTTTGAATGGACTGAGGCATGTCAACTCTCTTTAGATCGGTTGAAATCACTGCTAATGGAAGCTCCTATATTACAAGGGCCAAATTGGGAATTCCCATTTCATGTCTTCATGGATGCATCCGATATTGCAATTGGCAGTGTGCTGATGCAGCAAACGGAAAAATGGTTCTGTCTAGTGTATTATGCGAGCCGCAAATTGGCTCCGGCAGAGCGCAATTATTCAGTCACTGAACGTGAATGTCTTGGATTAGTGTATTCGGTGAAGAAATTCCGGCATTATTTACTCGGACGTCGCTTCACCTTCCATGTCGATCATGTAGCCTTGGTGTACCTTGTTCGCCAACAGCATCTGGGAGGAAGGTTAGCAAGATGGGTATTGTTGCTCCAAGAGTTTGATTATTCAGTAGTACATCACCCAGGGTCCGCACACGCACTTGCCGATTTTTTATCTCGGTAAGATTTCAGTGAACTTCCAGAAGGAGTTGACGATACCACACCTGCTATCTATGCAAGTGAGACTGTACAGGATGATCAACAAGAATTTACGATAAAATCCTCTTATTACGACACTTTAATGCTTTTCTTGGCCAGTGGATGTCCGCCCAGCATGGCCTCTTCTATTGCTCGCCATAAACTAGCCATGTATAGTCGACGATTCTGGCTAATTGTAGGGAAATTATATTATATGGATCACTCGGGAGTGCTTCTCAGATGTGTTACACCACACGAAATTGCTTCAGTAAACACAATGGCTCATTCTGCCCCAGTTACAGGTCATTTTGTGGTTGACTTCACCCACCGAAAGATTCTGCAGAGTGGCTTATGGTGGCCTACTAAGTACCGTGATGTGACTAAATATGTGCAGACATTGTGATGAGTGTCAACGTTCAGGTCAACCTTTACAGAGACATTGCTTTCCGCTCCAACCCGTTTTGCCTCTTGAACCTTTTCAGAAATGGGGCTTGGATTTTATCGGACCCATAACACCTCCTGCTGCACTTACCAGTAGCAGATATATCCTTACCTGCACAGATTATGCGACGAGGTGGAGCGAAGCTTGGGCTCTCCGGTCAGCCACAGTAGTTGCGGTTGCTAAATGTTTGATGAAAGATATTTTCCCACGCTATGGTTTACCTTTGGAAATTGTGACTGATCAAGGTACGCACTTTGCAAACACATTAATGCAAGTGCTTACTAAAACCTTCCAGATTGTGCATAAGTTCAGTTCTCCCTACTATCCACGAGCGAATGGACTCACTGAGAGCACCAACAAATCCCTGCTGAACATCTTAAAGAAACTGGTACTAGATTGCCCGGAACGATGGGACCAATTCCTACCTGCCGTATTATGGGCTTACTGTACAACATATAAAGTGGCGACCGGAACAACTCCCTTCAAGTTGGCTTATGGTTTGGAGGCGATTGCTCCTATAGAACTGGTGGTTCCTAGTTTGCGAGTGGCATTAGAGAAGAAATTACTATCGGAAGAATCTTTCTTTTTCAGATTGGAGGCTTTACGGTCTCTGGATGAACAGCGCCTCGAGAGTTTTTCAGTGTTGCAGGAAGTTTAGCTTAGACAAGCAAGAACTCACGATCATTTCCTTAAAACCCCCGTGTTTACCATCAACCGATTAGTGCTCTTTTATAATGCTAAATCTAATCAATTCGTCAAAAAATTTAAATCGCGCTGGTTTGGTCCTTATCGTATTGCCGAACAAGTTAGACCAGCAACTTTTTGGTTATCCACCTTAACTGGTACCCTTCTTCCTAAGGCGATCAATGGATCAAAGCTTCATCCCTATTACCCACCACCTTCATCCTCGTGATGTTTGATCGGTATTTTTTTACTTTTCACTCATTTTTCTTTTCCCATTGTTCTGCATCAACGTTCTTGTTCCTTCTGCGTACTTTCCATTGACCGATTGACCGTAATCTTTCTGTTTTCTTACTTAACCATGATTAGTAGCCGTCTTCTGTGTCTCCAATTTTGTTAGTGCGTGCATGTCGCCATTATATCTATATATTTCCAACACTATGTGATGATTATGTTTCTTTCTACGTGATTCCTTTAGTGTTTCTACTTAATCCTGTTCTTCATGCCGTTATTCGCTATTGCGTCCTTGTGTGCTTGCGACCTTTGTATTCCCTATGTTCTTGTGTGTTCTGAGTGCGCCATGGAAGCTCTAGTGAACATCGTAACCTTCCGTGCTGGTCTTGCTCTGGATGTGAGTGAGTTCCTGCATGCTCGTGGTCTCCTGGCCTTCGCTGAATTGCCTTGGCATTCAGTGGAGTGTCATCCATTCTGTGCACAGATAATCTTTGCCATAGCTGCCACACCTACCATAGATCAATGCTGGCTACTGGCATGTTTGAACCCCCGTGTCGTTGTTACACTCAGTACAGTCGCTGAGGGATTCCGTCTCCCTTAGGAGGGGTTGGTCGATGGCCCTCTCCTTCCTATGGCGACAATGAAGGAACTCTTCCCCTGGCACTCGTCTAATGAGTTTGCCATTTTATGTCATCCAGAACCAGAGCGCACCGTCCTCCAATTCCTAGTAACTGCCCTAAATCTCCAAAAACGCACTTACGGTATCTCACATCCTTTCTACTCGATGATTGACACTACATCACAAGAGGCAGTCAACTTTACTTCATTCTTTTTCTGGCACATTCACCACAAATGCCAAGCCGTTTCTAAATAATTAGCCAAGAATGAGATCCCTCAAACTCGATTGCTGCACCTTCTCACCTTTCTCCTTCCGATGATTCAAGTAGAGCAACCACCCCCCGTGAATACTCTGCTCTTACATGAAGAATCTACACAAATGCTAGAGGACGATGATGATGAAGATTTTCTCCACTTCTTCCAACACAAGTGTCGTCGCATCAGCCCATCTCACAGTCAAGTGCATGAATCTACCGCTGTCCAAGAGGTTGAAGTTTTTCATGATACAACCACTTCTTTACAGGTAGCATCTGCCCACTCTTCTCCAATTAAGCAACAGGAGTATGATATTATCATGAAAGATGTGACTGAATCTTCCTGACGTGATGAAGCACAATCCCTGGATGACATAGTTGTGAAGGATACAGAGGCTGATAGCATTGCTATTATGTGTCATCCATCCTCCTCACAAGTAGCAGATAATCAAGCAGACACGGCAAAGCAACTGCAAAGTGCTGAAGAGGCTGTTACCGAAGTTCCTATTATTTCATCTTTACTTCAAAACGAAACAGGCATTGTCCTCGTCCAGACACCTCATCTGTCTCTTCCTCCTTCAACCACACTTCTTGACACTGCTTCTGCTTCTTCCTCCTCGCCTCCAGCCGCAATCCGTGAGGTCCCGACCAAAGTTCCTTCTTCTCTTGATTACTCTCCACCTTTGTCGCCACACCTCCTTTCTTCCCAACCATTGCAGCCTACACCTTCTATTCCCACCTTGGTTATGTTTACCGAATTGGTGTCCATGGGCTAGTTTTTAATCCAGTTATCACAGCAATTACCCCTTCAACTGCAAACGGCACAACAGATTATTCGCCAAGAGCTGCAAACTAAAGTAGACCTCTTGGAAGCAGATATAGATCCTCTCCAAGAAGAACTCCTTGAGGCAAAAATAGATATTCATTCCCTGCAAACTCACATTCAGCAACTGTTGCAGAGCCAAAGAGCGCACAAAGCAGAAAAAAAGACGGGCCCCAAAATTTTTCCGATTTGGACCAGATATTTTTGTAACATATTCATTTTTTGTAATATATTTCCCTTGTAAAGGCACTAGAGGAGTCCTCTAGATGCATTCCCATAGAAGAATAGAAGCTTACCCATGTAAAATAGTAGGAAATTAGCTCTTAGGGAATAAAGTGCCGGTCACTTGTGTGAAAGGACCATTTTTAGGGCACTAGTATATAAGTCAAATGTGACTCTTTGTAAAAGACTTTTTGCCATTGTGAGAATAGAGAGCACAGAAATTCGAATTTGTGTCTTCTTCCCCCTTCATCTTCTTCTTCGTGAACTTGTATGCATGTGTATTGCTTGGAAAGAGTGCTTGTGAGTGTGATTTATCCTTGAGAGTGTTTCTTTGCTTTAGGAGAGGTGTGTGCGAGGTGTAGGAAGTGCTGAAGTGTAGGAAAGTATTCCCGCGACTCAGTATTTCTGTCATAACTTGAAGTAGGAGTGTCGGAATTGCGTGAAACCACTGCCATTGGATGCGTCTTCTCAAGAGCTTCGAAACGCATATGCTATTCGCTATGTTTGGAGCTCGGAGCTAGGAGAAAAGTCCAAAATACTGACGGCTGCTGCACCAAGTATCGTTTCGTCTTGACCTACTGTTGAAGCTTGTTAGGATAAGTATTTTCCTCACTTTCACTCTTGAGTAATTCATTTGCATTGACCATTACACGTTTGCATGTCTTCATACACTCGGCTAGGTTAGCATACTCTTCGGATTGATAAATTAAAAGCGTGTATCCCCACTATATGCACTTGTGAGGGGATTGAGGTACAGTCTCTTTCTCCGCAAGTCCCTAAGTTGAAGCTTAGGTCAACACACTTTTTGGCGCCGTTGCCGGGGAGTGACGAATCAAACCGAGGCATTCGCGTGATGGTAAGTAGCTTTTTTCTTTGAAGAACTTGGAGGAGCGGAAATCTTCTCTTCTTTGGTAAGTCATTTTCAACCGCACTTGCTACTTCTCATTCTTGGAGTGTGTGTAGTGAGTTGTTAGATTAGGGAAGTGAGTAGAAGAAGTAGAATAGGAGTGAGTGGAGAGTAGAGTAGGCTTAGGTTTGTTCAAGAATTTTCATTTTTTTGTAAGCAAGGAATTCCCAAGTATAAAAGCCAAAAATTTCTCATTATTCAAGTTACTTGTTGAACAAGTATCGTGGAGAGCTGTGTCGAGTGTCGTGTGAGCCCAGCGATCGTTTCGAGGGAAGCAAGCAATAGGGGAGATTACTGAGCAAAGGAGTTGGACCAAGAGATCATGGGAGCTTCCAAGGTAAACTAAACCACCTCCTTGCTCAAAAATTTCAGCATTTCAACCTAGGAAAAGGAAAAAAACGACATGCGCTGAGTGTCGTTTGGGCTTGCAGGGGGTTAAAAGTAGTTTGTTGATTGATACAGTGGGTAGGGATAAGAGAGAGAACCTAAGAGAGAAAGGGGGAAACATCCAAATCTCAAAAAACAACACAAAAATTTGAAAAAGGGTCAAGTATCGCTTTGCTCCTGCGGTCGAGTATCGTTTTACTCCTGCGGTTGAGTATCGCGATATTTCCCAGCGGTCGTAGATCGTTTTAGACAGAGGTCGTAGATCGTTTTGTTAGAGATCGTCTCGTTAGAGATCGTTTCAGGCAGCGGTCGTAGATCGTTTCAGATAGAGATCGTTTTGATCAAAGGTCGTCGGTCGTGTATCGTTTGCCAAGTATCGTGATCCAGAGATCGCGACACTTGTCAAAGGTCGGTATCGTTTCAGATAGGTATCGTCGATCGTTTCTAGTGAAGGTCGTAGATCGTTTCTATCCGAGTATCGTGTATCGTCTAGTGAGAGATCGTGTATCGTTTCAACGAAGTATCGCCGATCGTTTCTACTAGAGATCGTCGGTCGTGTATCGCTTTCTGCCAGAGATCGTCGGTCGTCTCGTTAGAGATCGTTTCAGGCAGCGGTCGTAGATCGTTTCAGATAGAGATCATTTTGCTAGAGATCGTTTGGTCAAAGATCGTTTTCCAGCGATCGTTTTGATCAAGTATCGTTAGACCCAAGTGTCGATTTCGGGCGATCGTTTTGTTGAAGTATCGTTTGTGAGCGGTCGTTTTCGGTCAGAGGTCGTAGATCGTTCCATTGAAGGATCGTGTATCGTTTCCAGTCAGAGATCGCTTGGGAAAGATCGTTTTTCAGTGATCGTTTCTCTCAAAGGTCGTTTTTCAGCGATCGTTTCTCTCAAAGGTCGTTTTTCAGCGATCGTTTCATTCAAGGGTCGTCTGTCAGCGATCGTTTTCTCAGAGGTCGTGAGAGTCAAGTATCGTGACTTGAAATTTTCTTTCAGTCACTTTCCAGCCTAAGTTCTCCCTGGACTTCTGAGCCATAACTTAGAACTCTAGAGGTTAAAGGTGGACAAGATTTGTTTAGAGCTCTTAAGTGAATGAACTTGAGATCAGGAAGAACCCTAGGAAGCCGAAGAAGTGTAATTTCTTCCGTAGGGAGTGTTGCCGAACCAAGTAACCGTTCACACTATTCTGAGACCTCCAGTGAGTCAGAAGGAGAAATCCCCATGGCTTCCGAGGATATGCAAAACACTGTGCCCATGATTGGCCAGATGTCCATCATTGAGGGCGAATACAGAACTTCCTTAGAATATGTGAGCTCTAACCACCATGAGATCCCTATCTATTTGGATGGTCTAAACAGATCAGTGGCCAGACTGAGGAAGGCTTCAGAAGCCTACATAGTGCCAAGACCAGCAGTTAAGTACATAGGAGGACTGTACATGGATAAACAAGACATTCAATACATGGTCACTGAACATCCGGAAATCATTAATGAACGTGGCGAGGAAAATAATACTTCAAGTTTAAATGGACATGGAACTGAAGAACAAGTAACAACTCCTAGAGGGAGATCGACAATTACTAAGCTTTGGAGAGGAGACTTAGTTCCTCAGGATGACACTCTAATAGATGTGTATTTGATCAACGGGATGGAGCAACTGCTCAGAGCCCATTCTTCTATTTGGGAAGCTGCTCCTAATCCAGTTACCATCTATGAGTTACAGGATCCTGAATTCCCCACCATCATCACATATTTGGACAAAGACCACAGAAGGTATTGGCCAGTCACTGAATTAGAGAGAGCTGAGCTGAAATATCAGAACATTCCAGTGTTCCCCCCAAGGGACCAAGCCACCACTTCACGGAACCCACATGGAACTTCCCGAAATGATTCAAGTCAACATTCGGGACAAACACAACAAACTCAACAAACCCAGATTCCCATCAGACCACATGTACAATTCACAATACCTGCCACTAATCCTAATTACCGGCCACAGCCAGCTATGGACCCAAGACAAGGAGTTCGTGCTCCAGTCAGACCACAGGTAGTACGAGGACCAGGCATACCAATAGGAAGACCAAATTATCCTGTAATGCCGAGACAACCTGAAACAGGAAGAAGACTAAGGCCGATTCAAGTGGCCAAGTGCATGAGAAATCATTATGATGGCTCGAGCGAACCCTATAATCATATAGCAGAATTTAAACAAGTAGTTAGAGCCGAGCAGGTAGATGACTTCATGATTCAATATGAGTCCTTTGGCCTTACCTTGTCAGACACAGCCCTGGCCTGGTTCCAGCCATTGGATCCCAATACCTTTCAGAACATGGATCAAGTGTATCAAGAAATGATTGAAGAATTTACCAAGTCTGGAATCAAGAACAATTCTTCGTCATTAATCCACAGCTTCAAACAAGCTCCAACTGAGTCAGTCAGATTGGCAGCCAGGAGATTCAAGCAGTATGTGGATAGATGTCCCGTAGAAGAGAGACCAACACAAAACAAGATGGTATCATTGTTTTTAGAAGGACTATTGAACGGAACCTTGAGGTCATTAGTGTATGTGAAGAGAGTTCAAACTCTGCAAGAGTGTATGAAGGAATGTATAGACCTAGAGGATAACCTTGCAGGAGACTTGAAAATACCCCAAGGAAGTGTGAAAAGTGAAGAGTCATCAAATAGCACATCAAACCCTAAAAACAACATAGAGGAAATTGCCGACTTGCTAGCAAAAAAACTGAATATGCAAGGACAGAGGAATTATCCCACCAATCCTATGAGAATGCCTATGCTTAGAAGATGTATGCAGTGCGGAGGAGATCATCCTTCTCACTTGTGTATTAGGGGAGTAGTCCCACCACCTGCCTATGCTCCTCATAGACCCTCTGTCCCCGGACCACTACAGTATTGCAGCATAGAGCAGAGATACACAAATCATAACACTGAGAACTGCCCTTACAGTAGGCAAACCAGACCCACCCAGCCTTATGTGAGACCATATGGATATCCGCAGAACCAGCAGGGAGGAGAAGCCTTTAGATATCCCTCATATCAGCCACAGGCACCAATACCACGACCGTACACACACCAGGGATATACACAGCCACAGCCAGTGCTAGGACAACAACCGCCCCACCCTCAGAATGTTGTCGCAGTTAAGATAGCACAACCAGAGGAAAACTTAGAAAGGGCCATAGTGCCAGCAACACCTTTGACTAGTAGTGAACCATGTGACTCGTTTTACGAACCTAGTCAAGGAGCATACCCAGGTTATGAGAGCCCAACAATGGAATATGGGCAACAATACGACCCATATGCTTATGGCATGGAGACGTCGGAAAGTTCATATAACTACGAGCAAGATTATGTACCATTAATGTACACAGCTCCTAGAGCAACCATGCCACCTCGACCAATGATTAGACCGTCTGTACCTAGAGGACCATGCTACAGGTGTGGAGGTGACCACTATATTAGAGAATGTACGTTGCCAAATCCACCACCACCACAACGAATTTGGGAAGGTTATTGTAGCGATTGTGGAAAGGAACATCTTTTTAGAGATTGTCCTAAGAACCCAAACAAAGTCACCTCTAATGTACAGATTAACATAATAGGAGTAATTGAGTCGTCAGGGAGTGATAAAGAGTACACTATGCCATTAAAAGCCATAACAAGAGCAAGGGCTAGAGAAGACCCTGATAAAACCACAGAAAATAATCAAAGTGACAAAGAGGGGAATACACCCATCCCTCACAGAGTAGAAGACTCCGAAGGACCAGAAAAAGGTATCATCAGTAAACGATCCCAAAGATGGAAGCAAAGGAGAGACAGAATAAAAGAAAAAAAATTATTGCAAAAGAAGGAAAATGAAAAGAGAAAACCAAAACCAACAGAAGAAGCACAAGTGGAAGAAGACAATAAAAAGGAGGAGGTAGAATCGGTATTAGCAGACCCAATGCCTGAAGATTTAGCCATGTGGATCCAGGCATACAAAGAGAGAATTAAAGCCGGACCTACCATAGAACAACATGAGAGAGAATATCCGAGAGGTGACCTAGAGAAAGAAAGATTGGAAATCTGCAAAAAATTGATAGAAGTTGCCCAACAAACATTAGAAAAACCCAAGTCACCCTTACCAAACAATCGAATTGGCGAAGAAAGATTCCAAGAGTGTCTAAACAATCAGGGAAAGTCTAATGTAAATAGACCTCTGGATGATGAAATTGGTATTGAGAGAAAGGAAGGATCCATAGTCCCTGAAACAGAAGGAGATTGGACTAAGGATTTATGGGCACGAGTTCAAGAGGACAAGTGGAAAAAGGTAGAGGGAATGGAACCGCCCTTTGAAGAATTGAAAGCAGAAAACGAAATAGAGGATTCAATACCTGAACTTAATTCAGAAGGGATTTTTCCAATGGATGCAAGTGACAAAGAAGCCGAAGACGATGTAAAGGAACTACCTAATTACACCGGGGAATACGAGCACAACTCAGAATTGTATCGCATTCCATCAATGACAAGAAGAGAAACGAATCCATCAGTTCAAACATCGGAGATCATACATCGCCTTAGAGAGGTGAAAATCCCATGCACCTTAACATTCGAAGAACTATTAAAGGTAAAACCACATTTAAAAGAAAAATTGATCAATCAGTGGGAAGTCAAGGAGGAAAAGGATGACGAAGTGAAAACGGTGAGAATTCCAGTGGATAAAGTAGGAGACTTTAGTGAAGGGGACGAAGGAAATACATGTCTACCAATCACCTATAGAGGTTACACAACCAAAGCCATATTAGATTCAGGAGCTGGTGTTGGCATTGCTACCAAAGAAATTTGGGAGAAATGGGGAAAACCAGCATTGAGACCAACCCGTATGAAAATTCAGATGGCCGATGGACATACAGAAAGACCCTTAGGATTGTTGGAACGAGTAATCTTCACTACGTGCGGAGTGGAATTCGAACATACTTTAGCAATTTGTCACTTTGAAAGGCCGAGCAACTATGAGATGATCTTGGGAAGGCCATTCATGAGACAGCTAAAGGTAGTACAAGATTGGGGAAACGATGCAGTGTACCTACAACACGCAGGAGTCACCACTAGGATCAACCTACATACGTACACATATCAAGATGTCCCACCTCTGCAATGGAATCAAATCCATAAAGAGGAAGACGATCAATCGATTCATAGTGTAGGTTCTAGTGACCAATCCTGGATGAACGAGGACACTCATCTATGGATGTGCCAAGCTGCAAAAAAGGAAGAAGAGAGAAGAAAAAGTTGGCAGCAGAAACAAGGTATAGTGAGATCGGTACAAGATCCAGCTTATATGCCACAAGTATTTCCAGACAAAGAATTCGAACCTCACGGTTGGATGGAAATCTTAGCCACCCTCGATGTTTGTGTAAACGAAGAAGTGGTAACTATGAACGAATGTATTGACGAGGAGGGTTATGACATTAGTCTGTATATGGTAGTCCTTCAGGAGGCAGAAGAAGGAGAAGTATTTGAGAAAGACTGGAAGGAGGACTACGAGAGCATTGAAATGGAATCAGAACCCCTGGATCTAGGGATTAGTACCACCAACATGGACATCACTGCCAACGAACAACGTAAGGATCTCACACGAAAGGAAGAATTAGAAGTTGAAAGGGAGTTGGAAGAGGAAGATAATAAGCTTCAAGACCAATTTGAGGTACCAGCTCACTTCAAAAAATATGAAATAGAAGAGAGGAAGATTGCTATTCAAATGCCTAAAAGAGAGGCACAACCGGGAATAGCATATGATAATAAAGAGCAGACCAAAAAAATAGTGGTAACCATGGAAGGAGGAGAGGAACGATGTACTTTCATAGGACAGGATGTCTCAGAGGAAGAAGAGCAAGAACTAATTCGACTCATAAGAGAATACCGGGACGTCTTTGCTTGGACTTATAAGGATTTAAAAGGAGTAGATCCATCTATATGTGCGCATAGAATCCCCATGACATCCGAAGCCAAACCTTCCAAACAGAGACCTTATACTTATAATGAGGTGTATTCAGCCAAGATAAAAGAAGAAATAGATAAGTTGTTGGATGCTGGATTCATATACGAGATAGAACACACAGAATGGGTATCGCCATTAGTGGTAGTGCCCAAGAAAAACGGAAAATTGAGAGTGTGCATAAATCTGAAGAAGGTGAATGCAGCCACTATACGTGATAGCTACCCATTACCGATTACGGATCATCTATTGGAGAGGGTAGCAGGTAAAGAGGTCTATAGCTTCCTAGATGGTTTCTCAGGATACAATCAGGTAGCTATTGCGACCGAGGACCAACACAAGACAGCATTTGCCACTGAATGGGGTGTGTATGCATTCAGAGTGATGCCCTTTGGACTCACTAATGCACCAGCTACCTTCCAACGATTAATGTGTCACGTTTTCAAGGAATTCTTGAAAAAAAGCATGGAAGTGTATGTTGATGATCTTTGCACGTATTCCAATCAAAGACCCGATCACATACCGGAATTAAGGAAGATATTCAACAAATGTAGGCAGTATAGAGTCTGCTTAAACCTAGAGAAATGTGTCTTCATGGTAAGACAAGGAAAAATACTAGGACATATAGTCTCTAGAAATGGGATATCGACGGATGAGGATAAGATTAAAGTCATATTGGACTTACCGAGACCCAAAAATGTGAAGGAAGTACAAGCCTTTATGGGACACTGTGGATATTACCGAAGGTTTATTCACATGTATGCCATAATAGCTAAGCCCTTATACGGTCTATTGACTCAGTTCACTTGGACAGACGAGTGTGAGAAGGCCTTCAACGAGCTTAAAAAGAGGTTGAGTACAGCCCCAATTCTAAAATCACCCAACTGGAGTAAGCCTTTTCATATTCATGTTGACGCTTCGAATTATGCAATTGGATGTATCCTAGCACAACCGGCTGATGAGGGAAAGCTTGACCATCCAATCGCTTATGCGAGTAGACAATTAAACCAAGCCGAAAGAAATTACACGACTACAGAAAGAGAAGGCTTAGGAATGGTTTACGCAGTCAAGAAGTTTAGACATTACCTCTTAGCCAACAAATTCAAATTCTTCATAGACCATCAAGCTTTGTTGTATCTAGTCAATAAACCTTGTAGCACGGGAAGGTTGGTGCGATGGTTCTTGTTACTAATGGAGTTTGACTTTGAGGTAATAGTCAAAAAAGGAAACACACATGTGAGAGCAGACCATCTTTCTAGGTTAAAACACGGAGAGCCACCTAGCGGAGTTCCTGATGATTTGCCAGACACCTATCTTTTTAACCTGGAAGTATGTCCTCAATGGGCCGAGAAATTGATCCCAATACTTACACATGGACCTAAAGATGGGATCACACCAAAACGAAAACAAGATCTTTGGAGGACTAAAAACCTTCACATTATTGCTGGAAGTTTATACTACCAGGATTCAAGTGGATTACTGATGAGATGCGTGGAGGAAGATGAACAACAAATGTGGCTTCAGAAAGCACACATAAATCAATGGAACACTCACTTGGACGCAACGGGAACATGGCAAACACTCAAGAGATTTGGCATATATTGGCCAACCATGCAACGAGATGCACATCATTATGTGTCAACCTGTCAAACCTGTCAAGAACAAATCCCAGATGCGAACTCTACGTTATGCTATTCTACAATAGCACCAAGGTGGAGCATGCCTTTAGTAAAGTTCTTGAAAACTCGAGAGTACCCTGACGGAGCTACCCTAGCGAGAAAACGTGCTCTCGAAGAACAGAGCAAAGATTACGTTATCCTAGGAAAACAACTCTTTAAACGCGGAAAGGATAACCAGCTAAGATTGTGCATTCATGAAAATGAATATCTCTCTGTATTAGAAATGGCACATGCAGGAGCTGCGGGAGGACATTTCTCAGCAGACAGAACGGTCAAGATGATTCTCTTTGCAGGCCTGTGGTGGCCAACTCTACATATGGACGCGGAAACATATGTGAGAAGCTGTGAAACATGCCAGAAAGCAAAATATCCTATTAGAAGAGATGACATGCCTTTAAGACCCATGGTTTGTGCGAGAGCATTTACCAAATGGGGAATTGACTTCATAGGACCTATCAATCCACCTGCGAAAGGATCACATGCGGAGTACATAATAGTAGCCACCGACTACTTGACCAAGTGGGTAGAAGCAAAAGCCACTAGAAAGAATGATGCTCAAACCACATCAAAATTTCTCTTTGAGCACATATTCACACGCTTTGGACTACCGATCGAGATAGTGAGTGATCGAGGAACTCATTTCTTAAACGAAGTCATTGAATCGCTAATGAATGAATTCTTAGTGATTCATAAAAAGTCAGCCCCATACCACCCTCAAGCTAATGGGCAGGCTGAAAGTTCCAACAAAGTACTATGTACTGTTTTGACAAAGATTGTCAATAATGGAAGGTCAGATTGGGACAAGCAACTGCATCACGCAATTTGGGCCTTCCGAGTGGCATATAAAACGGCCATTGGAACTACACCTTTCAATTTAGTGTATGGGCAAAATGCAATTTTGCCAATTGACTTCTTAGTGCCTACATTAAAAGTAGCCCAGCAATATGAGTGGAACGGTCATGAATTGTCTCAGCAATTAGATCAAATTGAAAAGCTGCATGAGACTAGATTGCAAGCGGTAGCAGGCATCTATGCCGCTAAACGGAGACAAAAGGCATATTATGATGCACACATAAAAGACAAGGGACTGAAAGAAGGCGATTTAGTCCTAGTATACACACTCAAACAGCATGCAAAGAAACTACAGAAACGTGGATATGGACCTATGATCATAAATCGAATCTCCACCAGTGGTGCAGTCAATCTCGCCACACTAGACGGAGATATCCTTCCCAACTACATCAGTGGATGCCGAGTGAAAAGATTCATGGAGCCTCTAACGGATCAAATGTTAGCACGACTCTTAGGAGCTCAGAGTAGAAAAAAGGAAGAAGAACGCATACGCGAAGAAGCGAGGCAAGAAGCCCTAGAACGTATCAGAAAACGGAAAGAGTGGATGAGAGAAAGAGACGAGAGATATCGAGTAGGAGAAGAACTCATCCCTATGGCTAATTTTAGAGCCACAGAGAACTCTGGACAACAAAGAAGACATCCTTATTTGAATCTGGGAGCAGGACGAAAAGAGTACCACTTAGTGGATGCTCTTATAGACACAGGAGCAGCAATAAGCTGCATTAGATTCTCTTTGTCTCAGAGACTTAAAGAGGAGTTACGGCCATCGAAGGCGCTGCTAATTGGAATAGGAGGAAAAGTTACTCAATGCATAGGTGAGATCACTTTACCTTTACATATGGGGAACAACACAATGGAGCAGAGACTTTTAGTATGTCAGGACCAAGACCTGCTTGAAGATGTGGTGCTAGGCCAAGATTGGATATATGAATATGAGGTAACCATCCAATTGGCTTTAGGATACATCTCGGCCAGGATAGGACCTCGTGAAGTGTATAGTTTGCTAGACGAACGACCACCCAAAGCTGCTATTATAGAGCCAGAAATCCATCCTAACGAACAAAGTCATGAGAGTATGTTCACTAGCAACATGGGAATCCCATCGTTAAGTACTTCATGTGAAAATAATGTAAGTCCTGTGTGCACTCCATCTTCGAATCTAGAAAGTCACGAGAGTACACAAGAACATGAGATCAAGCCCACTGAACCACAAAGCACAAGAAAGACTATTCCCCTGCAAGACGTGAAGTCTACAACCGTGAAAGTGTACCCCATTCCACATTCTACACGAGCTTGGATAAGAAAGGACCAAAAGAAGGCCTATCTTCAGCAACAGAAAAGTCTTCGACAGCAGCATGAGCAATTGCATAAGAAGACAAAGAATTTCGAACACTTCAGGCAAACACGACTCAAGAACATATGGATCCCAAAGAAACTGATGACTGCACAACCTGATCGAACAAAGATTTGGATCCCAAAGTCATGTACCCAAAGGACGACCATTACAAACAAGGAACATCCTCCGAAGAGCTATCATACTCAACAGGGTCAACAGACATATCAGACGAGAAAACGCACATATTGGAGGAAGAAGGAATCTCCAAATGCAATACAAACCGACTTGAGATTCCCAAAACAGAATCAGAAGACATACAGCCGAAAACGAACAGCATTCATCAAGAAGGTGGAGAATACAGTACGTCGCACCCAAGTGAAGCAAATATGGGTGCCGAAAGACAAGACAAGCTGCATATATCAAGCAACTACTTCCAATTGCACACATGAGGAGTTGCCAAGATCCAAAGTATGCATGATAGGGCCACATTACAAGGCCAAGCATTCGGCACGTCCTTCTTCTATTTTCGGATAGTCACGCACATTTTCCCTTGGAAATAGGAGAGCACTTGTACATACTTAAAATATTACTCCAATAACATTTCACTAACCGCTTCGGCTATGTACTAACTTTTATGTTTTCTTTGAGCAAAAAATATAAAAATACATGAAAAATTCAGGTATTACCTTTCTCACACCCACGGGAACGGGACGGCACCATGCACTCGGAGCAACATCGAATTAATAATCAACATACGGAGGAGGATTTATGGAAAAAAACATATGGATACTAATTCATCCTCTATATTGAGTGCAGATGACATCTTCTGACTCAGAAGCTACACAGCAGGAAGAGGAACTACTTCTTCCATTGGGGTCAATAACCAAGGTCAGAGGACATTGGTTTCGAGATGACCAACCTATCTCGGAACTCTTATTCATGGCAACTATCAAGATCATGGACAGGGACCACTGTTTCCCTATTATGTCACAAGATTTCAAGACCATAATACAAGGGTTACCACATATCGAAGAAGTATGGACTCAAGCTGGCATTGAAGCATTTTTGAAGATACCTATATGTGTACCAGACTTCCAAAGATGTACTCAAGTAATGAATACCATGCAGCCTGCTGCTACAAAGATTTCAGTTCCAGAAGCCACGGTTTTGGACAAGGTAGGCACATGGAAGACCATTCAATTCACTCATGAATTGATCAATAAGGCCTTTGGTTGGAATCAGGAAGGCATTACCAATGTCAAGGAAGAATGCCATGACCCCAAGAAAAGATCCTTCCTGGAGATTAACAGAGTAGATATCGAAGATGCAGTACGTCTGGTACACCAACACTTTTGTTTTCCTGGCATGAACAGATACACTGCACCTCAGAAGATTGTAGTTCAGTTACTCTCCCATGCCATGAGACAGATAGGAAACAAAGTGAATCTCACAGGCTACATACAAGAGCGATTGTTTGAAGCTCAGAAGAAATGGGGGCAAAAGAAGTTCCTGAACGGTGGTTCAGCTTTGACCTTATTGATATATGAAGCCCTAGACATGAGACACTGCTTACGAGAGATGCCGACAGCAGAAGGGCTAGCAAGGTATGCAAAATCCGCTTCTGTCCCTAAGAAAAAGAAAGCAGCAGTTGTAGTGGAAGAGGCCGGAACCAGCACACAGAAGCCCATGAGGGGTACAAAACGCTTGCGAGAAGAAGAAGCCCAAGCAACACCTCAGTCCAAGAGAACGCATCTCTTGCCTAAGGTCACGACGCCTCAAATGCCGATTTCAAAAAGAGACTTGTCTGCTGCCCTCGAGCAAACACACCAGTACATGCAAGGGCAGGTGAATCTAAATGTCCAAGGACATCAATATAGACAAGCGAGTCAAATTCAGCAAAAACAGAGTACAGAAACACCTCCAAAGCAACCTGGAAGATACCAAGAATTGGGCATTGATGACTCAAGTACAAATACGGAATCCAGTCCTGAGAAAGATACGCTAGATACTGATATCAGGACAGAAACTTATGAAGACGAAGGACCAGAGGTCAATCAAATGGAAGTAACACCAGACAGCCAGAATGAAAAAGAAAAGAAGGTGGATGATGCTCAGGAACAGGAGCATGTCATTCAATTGAATGACACTACCAAAGTAAGTATCAAGGAAGACACAACTACTGGGGTTACACATGTCAAGATACCTATTAAAGAGGAAGAACAAACCCCAAAGAATATGGATGCGGGAGAGATCCCACAAAAAGAACAAACAATAATCGAGGTGCCTGATGACACACCTCAAGCACAGGATGAAAACATGAGGGCTGAGCCACGGATACAGCTTCAAATCAGGCAGCCCCATGATACCACTTTACACATTGCTCAAGGCAAAGACGTGACTACCGGAGCAGAGCCCTCAATACCGAAAACATGGCTCAATGTGGATGTAACTCAACTGAAACCGGTGGTAAAACAAATGATCCAGACAGCCATGGATACTCAGCAGCAAATGATGGACATAGATGCAGATTATGACAAAGCCATGAAAGAAAAGAACCAGTTTCAAGTTATGAGTGAACAATTGTCTGCACAACTGATTCAGGTCCAAAAAGAAATAGCCACCAAAAGCACGGAGTTGCTAGAAACACAAACGCAATATGAATCATTAAGCACTCAGCATCACCAACTGCAAAAACAGCTCGAAGACATACAAAAATTATATGATGCTACGGTAGCAGAGAAAGACAGAATGAAAACCAGAAGCACTCTACTAGAAACACAACTAAAGTTATATCTGGACGAGAATGATACTTTACGGAACAGAAACAAAGAATTGATGAAATCATTGTTATATGACCAACCAATAAAGCAACAGGATTCAACTGAAAGTAAAGAAGATGAATTAAGAGATCAGCTCGCACAATATGAAGCCCTGCTAAAACAAGAGCGCGCGGTAAGAGAAGAAGCAGAACTTAAGCACAATCAGGAAATAAGTGAGCTAAAAAGGCAGCTGAATTCAGCACAGGCCAAACTGGTACAGAGCTACAGTGAAAACATGGATCATGTAGCCGACATAGGTAAGGAACTCCTAGCCACTAAAGAAAAACTCGGTGAAGCCCTGCAAAAGATAACAGAAAAAGAAGGATGCATTGAGGAGCTACAGAATCAGCAGAAAGGTAAAGAACCGATCGGGACATCAGTAGTGCCAGAAAAAGAACATCCTACTGACAGGGTAGAGGTAAGCCCTCTATCTCAACCGATCTATCATTCTCCAATGCATGAGCAGATGGCGGATATGCATGATGATCATCCAATGCCATACACTGCAGAAATAAGTCAGAAGGAACGGGCACTAGTGGTGTCCCGATTGACGGAAAGTTTTGAGAATGAAGTCATCAAGGTCATGAAGGAAGCCAAAATCAAAGGTAAAGACTTGGAGAAGATCATCAAGCCTTTCAACATTCCATATGGACTGTTGAAAGAGAAAACAAGGCAATATATAAAGAAGGTTACACACAAAAGTCCAGATCAGCAGCTCAATTTCAAGAATGACACATTCACGTACACTCAAGCAGAGTTTGAAGCTGCACAGCCAGTGTGGAGGAGAAAGTTTTTGGAGAAACATCCCACACTACGGGTGCACTGGGAGGCCGCACCTTATTTATTACAGGTAAACCCTTCGTTTTGTCCAATACCATGGAGAAGGGATACAACAGAATTTTTGGCTTTACAACGCAGCGGCAATCTTAATAAACAGTGGCTAAACTATCCGATGTTACCTAGCCCGCCACATAATTATTTGCCAACCGAGGATTATATGATCAAAACCATAGAATTTTGGTTACAAAACTATGTGACCGTACCAGATTTAGCAGTTAAGATGACAAATAAAATACTTGGTATGCTACTTACAGTTCTGAAGGTTTTCAAACATGCGGCATATACATTTCTGAACTTCATCGGCATTAATCAAGGAACAGATATACTCATTTTTGATCTGTCAGTAATGCCGAGCCGCCCCACAATAATGGCATACTATTCCAGACTCATGTTTTTACCCAGTCCGTACATGCAAACATTTGAAGAAGCATTTTTTACCGGTTTTTTTGAAATAGACTCAGAGGTATTTTTGAAGATGTCATCAAATCTGAATGCCAGACTTGTGGCATATGAATTAAGCTTCTTTGCCGATCATAGACAACCGCCAAACGATGGAGTCAAAGCTGAACAATGGAAACAGATCATGATACGTGAAGCTAATCTGCTAAACGATACAGAGCAACAAGTATACAGAACATATGCCCGGCGCTTATCAAAGCCTGTCGGGGACGACAGAGTTCAGGAGGGGGGCAGTGTTGAGGGCGAAACGAGTAAGAAAAGGAAAAAAAGAAAGCAACGAAAGAAACAGCTTCACTAAAAGGGCAAATTTGAAGATAGACAAATGTAAAGATACATCTCTGCAGGAAGCCCCGCAGGGGCGCAACACCCATCTCTGCACAGAGCCCCGCAGGGGCACGCACCAGGCTACAAAGCTTAACCCCGGGGTCCAGAGGAGTGGATTTTTCAAACATCAGAGTAGGACCAAAAGTTAGAAAGGGGTAGAGGCTGAAAAGTTGAAGAGGGTGACTAAGAATAGCACATTCCTAGTCACTGGTGGCGTGCGTGGCAACCCAAGTCAACAGGCAAGACAACTACATCAGGCTCTCGAGTAGTAGAGCTTGAATCAAGAAGGCCATCGAATCTGCATGTCTGTTTAACTGCAGACAATACTGACCACAGGGCGCGTGCGCGAAGTAAAGTCTGTCAAAGGAAGCGAAGTCTGTCAAGGGACGACAGAGGCGAAGAGGGGGAGAGTGTTGCAGAGCCAAAGAGCGCACAAAGCAGAAAAAAAGACGGGCCCCAAAATTTTTCCGATTTGGACCAGATATTTTTGTAACATATTCATTTTTTGTAATATATTTCCCTTGTAAAGGCACTAGAGGAGTCCTCTAGATGCATTCCCATAGAAGAATAGAAGCTTACCCATGTAAAATAGTAGGAAATTAGCTCTTAGGGAATAAAGTGCCGGTCACTTGTGTGAAAGGACCATTTTTAGGGCACTAGTATATAAGTCAAATGTGACTCTTTGTAAAAGACTTTTTGCCATTGTGAGAATAGAGAGCACAGAAATTCGAATTTGTGTCTTCTTCCCCCTTCATCTTCTTCTTCGTGAACTTGTATGCATGTGTATTGCTTGGAAAGAGTGCTTGTGAGTGTGATTTATCCTTGAGAGTGTTTCTTTGCTGTAGGAGAGGTGTGTGCGAGGTGTAGGAAGTGCTGAAGTGTAGGAAAGTATTCCCGCGACTCAGTATTTCTGTCATAACTTGAAGTAGGAGTGTCGGAATTGCGTGAAACCACTGCCATTGGATGCGTCTTCTCGAGAGCTTCGAAACGCATATGCTATTCGCTATGTTTGGAGCTCGGAGCTAGGAGAAAAGTCCAAAATACTGACGGCTGCTGCACCAAGTATCGTTTCGTCTTGACCTACTGTTGAAGCTTGTTAGGATAAGTATTTTCCTCACTTTCACTCTTGAGTAATTCATTTGCATTGACCATTACACGTTTGCATGTCTTCATACACTCGGCTAGGTTAGCATACTCTTCGGATTGATAAATTAAAAGCGTGTATCCCCACTATATGCACTTGTGAGGGGATTGAGGTACAGTCTCTTTCTCCGCAAGTCCCTAAGTTGAAGCTTAGGTCAACAGCAACTATAGGAACAATTGACCGCAAAAGATATTATTATAGCCAAACAGGACGCAGAGATTAACGAGTTGAAGCAAGAAGTTGCAGATAAAATAGATGCCATGACTGTGTTAGGCAACGAACTCCATGAAACGAGGGATAAGCTTAGCATTTTAGAAGAAGCTTCACAGACACTCACCACCAATGTCATTAAAGCTAAAGCCGAATTACATAAAGTTATTGAGTAGCTGTTCCAAAAAGATCAAGAACTTTCTACAGAAATTTCCAAGACTCTCCAGTTAAAGAAGGACATCGCAGCTGTTCAAAAAGAGAGAGAAGATTTTTACAAGACAATGCAGTTTCAGTCTAAAGAACTTGAACGCAGGGAAAAGCAATTAGGCATTCAAGCTGACAGATTATCCACAATCGATGTTGACATTGCAGAAATGAAGTTGCGGAGAGATGCTGCTCTCGCAAATGATTTTTATTTACAAGAAGCATGTTTATAGACCCAGACTGAGTCTTTAATAAGTCAGGTAGTAGCTGCCAGTTCGCTCATGACTGATGCATAGCTTATTGAACCCAAAATCTTGAAGGATATGTTAGATTCTTTAAAACAGAAGATCTCCCGAACCTTTAAGTTAGCCCGCTCCATGTATGTACAGGGTATCATAGATGAATCCTGAACTTTGTAACTACCTTTTGGGTTTGAGTCCACCGTGCATGCCAGTGTGAACCGCCAGAATGTAATTATGAAAATTCGCACGCATACCAAAAGGGCGTAGTGCAACAGTTGTAACTTTTTGATTAATAAAAGAAGCGTACGTGCATAGAGGGTAGGTCATCGCCAGAATGTGAGTCTGGACAGAAGCCTGAAGTGGAGCGCGCATTATGGATATTTGGTGTACCCTGAGTAGTCTGCATCTCTGTCTCTCTGTAATTAAGTTCAATAATGTATTAAGGATTGATGAAGTATTAAGTTAAGCGATATTACAGTGGAGTGATGAATTTGTGTAGTTAATTGTCTCGTGTTGAAGTATGTTGTAATGCGCATGCAGATAAGTAGTTGAAGAATAATTTCATTCAGCGCGTTAAGTTGGTACAGTAGTATAAATTGAATCTGTAGAATTTGGGAAAATACAAACACGGCCTCTGTTTTACAGACCCCTAACCATGCCAAGAACCCAGATTTGATAACAGTTTAAACAATAGTTTAACAAAACATATCCCCAAACTAAGAGTTATCTTTGACAAATGCAGAGAATATCAAGTCTGCTTGAACCTAGAATAGTGTGTTTTCATGGTGAGGCAAGGCAAGATCTTGGGATACATAGTTTCAAAGAATGGCATATCCATAGACGAAGAGAAAGTGAGAGCCATTGCAGAGCTACCTAGGCCAAAGAATGTCAAGGAAGTACAAGCCTTCATGGGGCATTGTGGATATTATCGACACTTCATTCACATGTATGCAATCATTGCAAAGCCTATGTACTCCTTCTTAACTAAATTTGAGCGGACAGAGAAATGTGAAAACTCCTTTAATGAGCTTAAGCGACGATTGTGTTCAACACCAATCTTGACTACGCCAAATTGGAACAAGCCATTCCAAGTCATGTGGATGCATCCAATTATGCTATTGGGTGTGTACTCACACAACCTACTGGTGAAGGTAATATGGATCTTCTAATTGCTTACACAAGTACACAAATGAATTCAGCTGAACAAAACTATACCACTATCGAGAGAGAGGGATTAGGAATGGTATATGCGGTTAAGAAGTTTAGACATTATTTTCTCGCAAATAAGTTTAAATTCTTTACAGACCATCAAACACTATTATATCTAGTTCACAAACCTTGCAATACAGGCCGATTAGTAAGATGGTTCCTCTTACTAATGGAATATGACTTTGAAGTTGTGGTTAGGAAAGGCAGAACTCACTTGAGAGTTGATCACCTTTCTCGACTAACTTCAAGAGAGTCCGCTCAAGGAGTGTCAGATGACCTTCCTGATGCTTACTTGTTCAATCTAGAAGTAGTGCATGAATGGGCTAAAAATATAGTGCCTATCCTCTCCTTTGGACCCAAACATCTTGTATTGAGAGCCAAGGATAAAGAAGTAATGAGGTCTCAAAAATATCATATAATGGCAGAGAGCATGTATAAACTCATTGACCAAGGCATACTAGCTTGTTGTGTAGATGAGGATGAGCATGCCAAATGGTTGCAACTAGCTCATGTAGGTGCACTATAGCAACACCATTCAAAACATAGAACCCTTCGAACTCTACAAAGGTTAGGGCTATATTAGCCAACAATGGAAGCAGATATGCACAAGTTATGCAAAGAATTCCCAATCTGTAGCACTCTTTATCGAGTGTCTTTAGTGCTAGATTGGAGTGAACCATTAGTAGCCTTTCTGAGGGCAAAAACATTCCCTCAAGAGATGACTTTGGCTAGACAAAGGAGCTTAAAACAAGAGGCACTAGACTACTCACTCATTGGAGATAATTTATACAAGTGTGGTAAAGATGGTTACCTAAGACTGTGTGTCCATGAGAGTGAATATCTTAAGATCTTGGAAACTGCTCACCAAAGTGTAGCAGGAGGACACTTTGGACCAGACTGTGTGATTAAGGCAATCCTATTTGTAGGCTTGTGGTGGTCCACTCTTCACATGGATGCACATACCTATGTGAAGCGGTGTGATGTTTGTCAGCAAACTTAGTACCATGTACGTAAAGATGAGATGCCATCGAAACCTATGATGGGTGGATGTGCATTCTCTAAGTGGGGAATAGACTTTGTAGGTCCTATTAATCCCCCAGCTAAGAGCTCCCATGTGGAGTATGTCATTGTTGCCACTAATTATCTGACTAATTGGGTAGAGGTGAAGGCCACTACAAAAAATGATGTGCAAACCACAACCAAGTTCCTATTTGAGAATGTATTTACAAGATTTGGTTTGCCCATCGAATTAGTAAGTGATAGAGGCATGCACTTCTTGAATGAAGTCATTGAACATCTCCTCCAAGAATTCTTGGTAGTTCATAAGAAGTCGGCCCCTATCATCCACAAGCCAATGGATAGGCCAAGAGCACAAACAAGATATTATGCAATGTGTTAACAAAATCGGTGAATAATAAATGCTCTGATCAGGACAAATAGCTACACCATGTTGTTTGGGCATATCGAGTTTCCTATAAAACGGTACTCCAAGCCACTCCCTTTCAGATAGTGTTTGGCCAAAATGCAGTGCTACCATTAGACTTCATGATACCCACACTAAGAGTAGCACAAGAGCATCGATGGACTAGCCATGAACTTTTATCTAGAATCTTTGATCTAGAACTCTTGGGTGAAACAAGATTGAGAGCAGCAGTAGGGATTTATGCAGCTAAGAAAAGACAAAAGGCATACTTCGATGCCCATGTGAAGGATAAAGGCTTGAAAGTAGGAGACTTAGTTTTGTTATACACCCTGAAACAACATGTAAGAAAGCTAGAGAAGCGTGGCTATGGACCCATGATTATTAACAAAATGTTAACAAGTGGGGCAATCCAATTAGCCACCCTAGAAGGTGACATCCTACCAAGTTACATCAATGGATGCCAAGTCAAATTATATCAAGAACCCCTTACTGAGGAAATGCTTAATCGACTCAACACTGCCAAGAAATGTAAGGAAGAAGAAAAACAAATTCACAAAGAAGCGCAAGCTGAAGCTTTTAGAACGCATTTGAAGAATGAAATTGAGAAGACAGGGTAGAGATGAGCCTAGATCACATGCTTATGAAGCTCCAAGATATCACATGGCCATGTGTGATGCACCAGGAGTCCATTCCCATAGAATAGTTGGCCGACAACCTTTTGTAACCCTAGAGGTAGGATAAGGAAATAATGCAAGCAATGTAAGAGCCTTGATTGACTCAAGTGTAGCCACTAGTGCTGTTATACTTTCTTACTGTCAAGAATTGCAATTAAAAGTCAATCCTATAAAAGCTTATCTCATAGGATTGGGAGGTGTGGAAACCCCTTGCATGGGTGAGGTGGAGCTTCCCATCTACATTCAATATGTTCTTATGATAGTTAAAGTGCTAGTGTGTCAAGATGAGGATCTCACTGAGCCTCTTGTCTTGGGTCAAGACTGGATCTACGATCATGCAATCAACCTAAACCTAAGAAGGGGACTTCTTCAAGTCTGGGTAAATCAAAATCGTATCACCATTGAGCTACAAAACCAAGCACTCAAGGAACTAGGAAAGGCATCAACTCCTGGTCCTTCCAAGAGTACACATGAAGATGAAGATGCTATTCTTGTCCAAAACTCTGTGATGCAGAAGGATGATGTTCTCATCAAAGAAGCCAAGGATCTGATGTAACTCCCTTCTTTCCCAAAAGTGATCGAGACAAGGCAATCAAAGGAGTATCGAAAGTAGAGGAAGCAAACGGCCTATGCTCATAGCCCAAGGAGAGTATGAAGCAAGATGACTCAGGTAATGAAGCAGATTTGGATATGAAAGGGTGAACAAACCTCCACTCTGGTGACAGATCCCCAAAGTTGCACCAAACCCACTACTTAGGAAAGGACTACCAAGAAGGAATACTCCAAGAATTCCCTTAAAAAGACCATTTTTGTTTGGGTCCCAAAGTGATCAATGAAGGCTGACCCTGATGCACAACAAATATGGGTGCCCAAGACTTGCTTACATGCCCAAGTAGTTTCATACAAGCTCACTAGCCTGAAATGCCACTCACAATCATTCACATCACACACTTCAGGGCACACATTTACATTCCAATGCTCCACACATGCAACCACACCTAGAACTACTTGGAAATGGGTACCCAAAAAGTCCCAAATCCAAGATTACACGATTCTTAAACATGAGAAGATCATGATAGCCACAAGAAACCGTCTCACACATAAAATTTGGAGAGTTAAACTTTGCGATAGACCACCTGAACCCACCATTGTGCATAGACATAGATGCATTTGAGTACATCGCACAATCCTGAGTACACATCTAGGGACAAACCTCTAACTTGCTAACTAACACTCACAAGTCAAAAGAAACATCTCACTCACTAATGCACTAACCACATTGATGGCATGTTGGTATTGTAGAGGGAACATGGAATTATTATGTTTCCTATGCAATACTAATGTGGCTTTCTTCTTCCAGCAGATAAGCAATATCATGGCTGCTGTAGCAGGAACCAGTTCCCAGGCAAGAACTAGTCAGCAGGTGGTTGATCTAGAGAGTTTACCAATCATGCTGAAAACAACTAAAAGACTAGAGGAATTGCAAGCGATTCAGATTATACCTATTCAACACCCCTCGACTGGACATACCATTCCTGTCTGCAAAGCTTCCCATTGGTTTAGTGAAGTTGTAGGACCCTTGGGAGAGGGATCATACCTTTGGGAGTTAGAGTTGGAATTCAATGGGAAGCAAGGCAAATATCACTTCTTACACAGGAATTTGAAAAGCTACAAAATGTAGAAGCACTATGCCCTATATGGGAGAAAGCAAGATTGGACACATACTTCGGTGCTCAGCTTCCAAAGCCTGACTTCATGGGATGCTACTACTATCTTATCAACACCTTGACTCCAAGCAAGCACCCCAAAGGTATGAGCACATTTTTTATCCCATCTCTATCAAAGGGAAATGAGCTAAAGAGGTTAAAGTTAACCAACAATTTAGTAGGAGAGGCCTTGATCAACTACAAGGAACAACATCCCAAGTACCCATTACCATGGTTGATGTGGTTGAAGTCCTACATACATAGCCTAGTTGCAAAGGTCATATGACACAATCAGAGTATTGCAAGAGAGGCACAGACTTTCCTTTGCATCAGGACAAGCCCTAATAGAACAGATGTTAGCAGATGAAGGAGTGGACCCACAATTCATCAATTCCCTCCAACTATTGTCCGAATCCTTAGGAGTTCAAGAGATTGTCTACACAGTCATTCGACAATCTGTTAGATAAGACCCATGTAGAGTCAATACACAACCATGAGAAGGAAAGAATATATGAATACCAGTAACCGAACCCATCGCTACCAGAAGCCCATAGCTACCCCCACCCCCACCCCCACCATTGACCTCACTGCAGAAACTTTTGTACAGACATCGCCCATCTCACCCTCGCACCCTCCATCTCCCACTTCTCCACCACCACCGCCTCCCACCACTGAACAAACCACAGTCGTAACAACTACCATCACCCACACCCCAACCTCATCCACATCCTTCTCCTTCCGTGAGCCAACCTCACAAGCCACCCTCTTCTCTTCCATCACCAATCCTTTGTACACTTCGCCATTTTTTTCATCCGACCCCATCACTGGCCATCCCATAATGCCTAGCATTGTAGGATACCCCCAACCCAATGACAATATTCTTGGTCTTCCAGCTTACCCCCCCTTCGCATGTAACCCCATCCCATGATCCTTAGTTCCCTTTTGCATCCTCACTCTTTTCCCACACCGTAGTCGTAACCATCACCCCATCCCCCCATGTCTCATTCATGGAGGATTTTCTTCACCAACATAATAAGGAATTGTTCCGAAAACATTCACCCACACTTACTTCCCAACACACACACACACCACGATCACTTCACCTACCATCCCCACATACATGGTAGCACCTCCATGCACCACATTGTAAGATCCTCTCGACATTTCAGCATCCACAGCACCGCCCCCTCCCCCCACTCTTCCACCATTCCTCACTCCCCTACCACCAACCTCACCAATCACCACATCATTGGTAGACATAGCATACACAAGAAATTAGTCCAGCAAAGTACCGTGTTGTTCCCTCTGAAGATATCATAATATTACTAGAGGAGCATGCAAACTTTTTGGAGTCCTTTGAAAAGTTAGAATCAGAATGTGCTGATCTAAAGAAGTAGTTAGTAGATGCCAATACAACTCAGCAAGACTTGGCCATCTTGCCACAATCTACAGAAGAATTAGAGGCCCTAAACAAGCAAGTGGCAAAACTACAAACACGTTTATTACCATATGAAAGGCCGCCCTCACCAGTCAAAGAACCAAAACTTGACACAGTGGTTGAGATCCCTATCGATGAAAGTTATGAAGAGCCCTACGAGCCAATGCCAGTACCTGGTGGGTGAGTCACTTCAGAAGGAAGAGACACTTTGGAAATTGAAGACCTAGATTGGCTCAAGAGGGTCGAGCAAGTAGGAAAAACCCATGACGATCATGTAGTGCAGATTCAATCCCTCACCAATCTGAAAGAAACTGTTCTCAAATCTTCTTACTTTAAACACCTATCCCATCAATAATTAATAACAACATCAGAGCTGCAACACATGCCCTACTTTGTCTTATTACATGACTATAATGCAGAAATTAAAAGGCATAGAGGGAAAGAGCTCACCTTTGCAACACATTTCGAGCCTGATGACTTACCTCAAAATGCACATGCTAGCTACATCTTTCAACCTACTTGGCGAGAACAGCTATTATACCGACTACCGTAAGATGATGAGAACCTGGGCCACCATGCCACTATATATCAAGTATAACCCATGTTATTGCCTAGTGGTCCGTCACCGATCTGGCAAGCTTTCGCAATCAAAGTATGCAACAATAAAGGATGTTGTGCTTGGGTTAACTATCCATATTTTTCTCCACCTCGAGGGCCACCAACTATAGTGTACATGATATCCACCATATGACACTAGTCTACACGCTTAAAGAATGTGCCAAACATCGCAATAAATATGTGTATGGAAATATTTGACCTCATGATAGTTGTCTTCAAAACCTTTCAAAAGGTTCAGGCTCCATACATCTCCGCCCCTGGATTTTTGGAAGGAAACAAAGATTTAGTATACAACATGAGCCAAACCGCCTCAGTGAACATAATCTTTGCATTGCATGTGTGCATAAAGTATTTACCTGCTTGCTACAAGCAGACCTTTGAGGAAATGTTCTCTACTGGGTTCTAGGAATATCATTCTAATATTTTCATTCTTAGACCAACACATTTGTTGCATACAAGCCATTCATGCCGATCAGCTACGTGTGCCACATCCGGGCATTCTAGGTCCAATCAATTGGGATAAGCTCATGACATATTTGGCTCAAGGATTACACATTCAAGAACATCACCTAGCCATAGATGTTGTCGAGTATTACATCAAGCACTCCCACCAAGAAGGGTATGTCCGGGATGATAGATGCGAGAGAGGGGGGGTGTTGGCAGCAATCGGGACATCACAAGACAAGGGAGCCAACGTAAAGAATCAGAGCAGATAGAAGGGCCAAGCAAGCAAAGTAATCAAACAAGATCCAGCAATTAGGCCATACAATTTTTCCAAGATAACTCCCTTTTAATAGTGATTTTCATCACTACATGAACATTGTAAATACTATTTTTAGTAGATTAGACTCCATTTTGTTCAAGCCGAGGAGTCCTTAAGCCTTGAGGAGTATTAGAAGTAGCAACATATCAATTTTCATAAAGCCTTGGAACCTAATTTTTAACTAGGCCGGACACTAGATCTAGACAAGGCCAAAGCCAGCCAAAAACTATAAAAAGAGCTAGAGAGTTCATTTTTTAGGCTGGCTTTTTAGTGAATTGAGCTTGTGTAAGAGAGTTTTTGAGTAATACAAAGAACTCCATTGTTCCTCTCTTTTTTCTTGCCTTGTGTGTGCGTCTGTGTATGAGTGTCCATGCTTGTGTGCTTCTCACTCACGCACTTGTGCCATCACTTGTTCATAGTCTTCATACTAGTCCTCACGTCTCCACGGATTGACAATTATGAGGTGGATCTCCTCATGTTGGTACTTGCCATTGTGCTAGAGTGATAGTGTGTATGTGTATGTGTGTGTGCATGTGCGTGTATGTATCTATGTATGTGTGTGTGATGTGTGTCTATGTGTGTGTATGCATGTCTATAGATTTAAAGTTTTATTGCATACTACTCCAATTGTTTTTTTTTTTTTTGAAATTTAAACTACAAAAAATATTGCATGGTAGAAACAAATAAGAGAAGGCCTGACATACCACTTGAGACATGGCAATATTTTCGCAAAAAGCTATGTCTATAAGAAAGGTTTCCTCAATAGAAGGTATGTAACATAGTTAATATTAATGTGAGTTGTAATTCTTATATGTTTTGTAAATATTTATATTTAATCAATGTACTTTTGTTTCATCAAATAAACACAGGCCGTCACAAAAATAAGAATTGAAATAGGTCACATGTCTTGTTTAGGTTGTATGGAGAATGATGGTTTTGTTGCGAAATTTGTAAGTATATGTATTATTGATATTATATTTTTATATTTATTTTAAATACTAAGCATCAACTTTTTTCATTTTTTCAATGCAAGTAAGGACTATGGTTGTAATCCTATGAAAATGTAGGTATGTGTATTTATGTGTGAATATATCTATATTTTTGTATATGTACATATGTAAATGCTTATGCATGTGCATGCCAAAGCATATAAATATGTTTGTGCATGTGCATGTGCACGTGGATATGTATGTGTATGTGTATTTGTATAAGTATATGTGTGCATGTGTATGTATGTGTATGTGTATGTGTTGCAAGATCTTATATACATGCATACACATAGAGTACAAAATCTGAAAACACACAAAAAAACAATGATACAAATAGAAGAGACAATACATAGTATTGGGTGCAATCTCTCTCAACACACTCTATTTGATGAGTCTACATAGTGCATGTATTTCTAGGATTTTTATTACGTCGGAAATAGAGACTACAATGAGGGTACTATTTTGAAAAGAAGGCATGAAAGTAAAAAGTTGCTCTCTTTTACACAAAGCCCTATCTTTTATTTATAAAAATCACAATCTACCAAGATCCTTATTCTAAACACTATTTTTATGACTTTCTAGAAAGAACCCTCTACATGGGTCTTTATTTACAAAATATATAGAAAGTATAATTTCTCTTATTTGTGTCCAAACACATCTGAAATGTGCATCTGAGACACATCTAAAATGTCCATGCCCATCATGCCATTACAAACCTTCAACTGCTATATCAAAACGTGAAGCGCATTAGTAAATCAATATTAAAGTCTAATAATTCAACATTCTATAAGTGGTAACATGCGCCCAGTTGAAAAAAGAAACTGACCTCAATTGATATAAATAAAATATACATGTATGGACAATTACGTGTCCCATCATTGAACAACATAAGCATGTTTGATGTAAAAAAACATGCATGGAAATGTATAGTGAAAGAGCTAAATTATTGTGAATGTGAATGATATACAAAAATTAAGTGATCATAATGAGGTATTAATGAAGCCGTATGGATCCACTGGCATATTATATTGGAAGGCTCTCTTGTAAAATTGGGAGGTTGCATTGAGGATACATCCAACAAAAAGGAAAGATCTTAATAGGCATTACCCTTATGTATTGTGATCTACCGTGCTAGATTGTAGGTTGGGATGGGATGTAACCTGAAGTGATGTACCCTTTGAATTTGCACCCTGATAGGATGTACCCTACAACATTGTACCTTGATGTGATGTACCTTGCCATGGGATGTACCCTGCCACACCATGGAAAATATGGTTCTCAAAAATTGAAAAAGTAAAAGAGATGAAAGTTATGTTAAATCTAAGTACAAAGGAAGAAAGTGATAACACATGTGAATAGTGTAGTGGTAAAACACTTGACTTGTGAATGTGAGGTTTTGGGATCAAATCCCCTCCTTTGTAGATGAGAGACTCCTTATTTCCACTCCTTAATTAAAGAGTGTTCACGTGTTGCCAAGGGAACCATGAGTGCTAGAGAAGCGAAAGATGCCAAATTTCTATGCCTTAGAGTTGATGTCTTGGAGTAAGTTGGAGTAAATTGTAGGATTAAACTCTAGGTTAAGGTTAGGAATTGGAACTTGAACCGGAACTAGAACTAGAATTGAAACTAAAACCAGAAACTGAATCACAAACAAGAACATGAAATAAAAGCCAAAATTGGAAAATGAAAAGAAAACCGAAATAGGGATAGTGATAGGAATCGAAAAAAAAAATGGAATTGGAAAGACAACGATTGGATGAAAAAATGAACAGCATCAAAACCCCTCTGCAATGATGTGCATAGGCTCTGATACCATTGTTGCAAGATCTTACATACACACATACATAAAGAGTATGAAGTATGAAAACACACACACACACACAAAATAGATATACAAATATGCAAGGCAATACATAGTACTGGGTGGGATCTCCCCCCATGCACTCTGTTTGGCAAGTTTACAAAGTGCATGTATTCATAGGATTTTTGTTATGTCAAAAATAGATATTACAATGAGGGTGGCACTTTGAAAAGTAGGCATGAAAGTAAAAAGTTGCTCTCTTTTATGGAGAGCCCTATCTTCCAGTTAAAAAAATCATGATCTACAACAATCCTTATCCTAACTGCTATCTTTATGAATTTTTAGAAAGAACGCTCTATGTGGGTCTTTATTTAAAAAATATATAGAAAATAGAATTTCTCTTATTCATTTCCAAACACATCCAAAATGTCCACACCCATCCACGCCCTCAAGAACCTTCAGTCACTATATCAAAACACAAAGCACATTAATAACTCAATAATAAGCTCCAATAATTCATCATTCCATAACTGGTAACAATATGTGGGTGAAATCATGTTAATGTGAACACTTTTTAGGACTATTTACCACTTTTATGCATGTCATGATTTAGATATTTCAAAAGCTATTTGAAATATGGAAAAACTAAATTTAAAATATCCTTTGTTCAATGTACAATCATTCATGTATATTTTTCCAAAATCATGAAAATGATTTTTGAATATCCACATTACTCATGTGAAAGGTAGGTGGCTATCATGACATGAATGTCAAGAGTAATGTCATTACTCATCACGTCCTACACAATGTAGCTATCCATGGAGTTTGCGATAGTGGAACATAGAAGCTCTAAGCTACTTTGTAAGTCGTAAGAGAAAGCTACCATAAACAAAGCTACCATAAACAAAGTTGTTCCATCAGATGAAAGTGAAATAGAAACACTAGGAATGAGTGCGAGTAGTATGAAAAATTGAAAAGAATAGGTATTTATCACCTCTAGCATCGCATGCATGTCCATGATTAGGAGTATTTTCCTTGGTTCTAATGTAGGAGTTGTTGTTTTTGGTAGAAGAGAGGCATCATCGATTAGGAGTCTGATGTTTAAGTGCAAGCAATGGACGGGGTAAACCCCTCATAGATTCAATTTATTCAACTCATTACTCAACTTGCACCTTCTTAGTTGCATCCATGACCAATAATTTACATTGTTGATGGAGATGGTTATATCCACCATATCCAAAAGTGCTAAAGTAAAACATATTCTACCACAAAAAAAAAGAATTCAACATCCTGCATGCTATCACTAGTATTGATCGAGCTATTATATCATAAAAATCGATTAGCAAGGCAAACTGGTTGCCTATGTTCAAAGCAACTCGAGTCAAGGGAAAAATGAAGGTGAAACATGTCAGGCTAGAGTAATATGATGCAGTGATGGTGTTGCATTAGAAGGTGTACAAGGAGATACCAATAAACTATGAATTGTCTATACAGTTTGCAAGAGCCTTTGCATTTGATAACTGCACTACTGCACAGACATCGACAAACGAACGTGTTGCAAGTCAGTGTATTTGAACCCACATCATCTCCTTGGCAATTAGATAGCTTATGTAAGGTGCCATGGGCAAGCTTATGCATATATTTTCCATGCATAACATCATATTTCTGCACCTATGTACAAAGAGAATGAAGCATGAAAAGCAAGGAGATGCATCCCATTTAACTTTTTGCAAGAAAGTAAAAATCTTGATTTATGCCTCTTTTGGGGAGAAAATTAGCATGCAATAAGGGAAGACATGGAATTTTCAAAATATGAAGAGGTATCTTCATATATTACTCTTTGACTTCATGGATAGAAATTTGAAATCTGCATGATGGAAGAATGTCTTTGGGCACTTCAAAAATCACATTTCCACACTTTTTCGAACACCTCCACCAATCCACTAGTTTGGCATGTTATAATGTAGAGGCCATGTCTCGGTCTTAAAAACTCCAAATTGGATATGCTATGCCTGATTTCGAAGAGCACAAGATCTAATGTCATTTTATGAAAATAAATTTTTGAAATTATGTAATTTTCCAGCTCTATGTAGGTCTACCAAGTCTGAATAGTTTTTCACAACTACATTTTGGAAGCCATATCTTGCAAACCGAAAAGGTGATTGAAGTAATTTCACTTCAGGGCACTTGCACATAATGTACATTGAAGTTTATAATTATTTTTAGGTCCTAGAAAAGTTTTTGCAGATGTAGAGATGCATTATATATGCATTTTTCCGCATATTTGCATGATTTTTGGTAATCATTTGACCATGCTTGATGCTTTGGGAAGTGATCCGATGTCATCGAAAACTTAAAAGCTTGTTTTAGGACCTAGCGAGGAAAGTGCAGAGGTCTCAAAGCTCTTTAAAAAGGCTTGGATTCATGTAATTCCGGCATCAAACCATTCAGGGATGTATGACTTATATTTTTAGGCATTATGGTTTATGTTTTGGCATGTTTTGTATATACATGTATAGTTATATGATTGGACTGCATACATCAAAGTTGGTCATTGTTTTAAGTCTAAAAGATGGATCAACTTGCAAGGAATTCACTTTTGATGTTTTGCAAAAAGTACAAGGTTATGCAACGAAGATGTTGTTGCTAGCATTTTGTGTTTTTACAGGTTATGGAGTCCATATATGAGTTATTGTATGCCATGGGCTTGCCAAGCCCTATGCTATAGTGAATGGCCTTTGTGCCATTGGCCCGCATGGCCTTATGGAACTTATGGTTAAAAATTTTTGGAACTCCATTTCCTTGGGGTAATGCTATCGAATTTTTTCCCACATCATGGCATTATATACACACTTACCTTTAGGTAAGAATTTTATGGCATGGTAACCTGCCTTCTTTGCAAACATCGATAAGGTGTAAGCATGCTTCTAAGCATGTACTTGATACAATTAGGACCATCAAAGCATCATAGATAAGACAACTTCATTAGTAATCAGATCCCTACAAATAATACTTATGGATTTAGACCATAGGATGGCTAAGGGGAAGGAGATATAGCTTGACCATTAGGAATGTGCACAAGCAATCCTATAGGTTATAGGAAGTTTTTTTTTAATATAAAGGAAGTTCGGCAATAGCCTACTCTCCCGGACTTGAATTAAATTAAGAAACAAAGGTACAATAGAAGGGGACTAGTGCCCACGGGACCCCCCAAATCCCACAAAGCAGGGGAAGCTTGATTGAATCCTAGGTTGCATTACAAAGAAGGTTGATCACCCTCTCGTCGCCCTCATGCGGGGCCCACTTGGGTTTGAGCTTGTTGTTGATCAAAAGGAGGACTTGATGGTGCCTGAAGGGGGGGGATTTCTTACTGTTGACAATCCTTTTGCCAAGGAGGAATAGTGATTTCTCAATCGACCACTCCCTGGGGGGATCGCCGAAGTTGAGAGCACACCTCTCCCGCCAAATTTTCCACAGGACTTCCCCTCTGATTGCGTTCCAGAGTGCCGCAGAGCAGCCAATCGCTTCTCCCAAAAGGACTTGTTTCCAACTAAGCTGTTTCTGAAGTCTGATTTTCATTCCAATCGTCTGCCAGATTCTGTAGGAGTTGGGGCAAGTAAGGAAGATGTGTGGGACATCTTCGATTGCACGGTGGCAGCGTTTGCACCAAGGAGGGATCCCACAAAGTTTGCTTGCCTTATGGTTGGTCCAAATTCCTCGATGAAGAATTTGCCATAAGAGGACAGACTTCTTAATCTCTATAAGTGGGTGCCAGATACCCATGAATTTCATGTCCCACCGAAGCCGCGTCCAAGACAGGCACCACTTCTTGTTGAGGCTGATCTGGAGGTCAGTCGTTTCTTTGATGTTCGGGATTTTGAGTAGGCTATTTCCATTGTGCCATTTGAGACCACGCGCGTTCGGTGTGTCGTGTCCCATGAGAAGGCGAGTCTTGTGACGATCCCAAGCGAGGCATCTGCTTTGCAAAGTGTTCCATTCTTCGTAGGAGATGTTTATGCGAGGGTCAATATCCTCGAAGTTGATCCAGCTATTGGTGTCATGTTTCCAGAGGTGTTTCCATTTTTTGAATCCTTTGTTCCATAACTTCTTGGCATTTTGAATGTTCCACGACTCCACACTCCGGATGCCATGTATCGGAAACCAGATAGAGTCGTTTTGTCTGATTCCGGCCGCCCACTTCCAGTCTTCACTAATTCTTGTGAAGCTTTTGACTTTATTCCAGCCCTTCCAAAGGGAGCACACGAGATTGGAGCCTTTCGGGAAGACGGGGATCGGGGAGAATAGCAGGGTCATGATGTCGAGATTCTTCCAGTTTGAGCACCCCATGAGGGCCAACTCATGCTTGTTTCTGAAGATCAGCTTGGCCCACGAGGCCTCCCTATTGCACCAAGCCTTAATCATCCATTTGGCTGCCAGTTTGTTGGCCATACACCCAATGTCCAGGATACCCAGCCCCCCACTATCTCTAGGGCTAGTGCAGATGGCCCATTTGATTTTAGGCACCCCCCTTCTGTTATGATCGCCCGTCCAAAGAAAGTTTCTACAAATACTATTCAGTTTGGACAGGCCCTGCACGTTCGGTCTCCAGCAAGAAAGGAAATAAATGGTAGAAGAGAGGAGGAACGTGTTGATAACCATCGCACGTCCAGCGAGATTGATTTGCATACCTCTCCAATAGTTAAGCTTGTTTTCAAGTTTGGCTATCACCCAGTTCCATCGCTGCTCCATAGAGACGCCAAACCCCAAGGGGATTCCAAGAAGTCGAAAGATTTGGCCCTGCGGAATGATTTGACAGCCATGATCAATGAGAAGGCTAGGATGATGTCCCACAATAGCCCTGAAGGCGGTCTTAGAGTGGTTGATTTCGGATCCAGAGGCATCACAGAAGGTAGCAAGACACCTCCAGAAAGTCTCCAGGCTAGTATTATCATTGTGAACGAACGCGTTCATATCATCGGCAAAAAGTCTCATGATGATTTGACCGTGGTCGTGAGGTAGCCAGAGGCCTTTGATATTGCCAGCCTCTACATGATGTGCCACAAGTCTGCTCAGCCCCTCAGTGGCGACGGCAAAAAGAAGGGGGGCCAGAGGGCACCCTTGTCTAGTAGACCTTTTAAGATGGATCGCCTTCGAAAGTTTGCCGTTAACGTTAATTTGGGTCGTTGCGTTTCCGAGAAGGGTCGCGATCATCTTGGTGAATTTCTGACTACATCCAAGATCTTGGAGCGACTGCAGAATATAGTCCCATTCTAGCCTGTCGTAGGCTTTGTCAAAATCGATCTTGAGGAAGACCACATCTTGATTAGACTCATTTGCAAATTGAATACCTTCCCAAATATCCATAATGGTTTCCAGGATAGACCTGCCTTTGATGAAACCTTTTTGGTCCTCACTAAGCCAAGATCTCAGGTGGCACGAGAGTCTGTTGGCGATGACTTTGGCGATGATCTTGTATCCTGTTTGGAGCATCGTAATAGGCCGCCAGTTCTCGATTCTGTTCTTTTCCCCCTTCTTGTGTATCAACTTGATAATTCCATTATTTAGACAAGAAGGAAGAGCACCAAACTTTAGCGCTTCTTGCCAAACCATCCGAAGAGGGGTGGCAACCACCAGCTTGAAGGATTTAAAGAACTCGTTAGTGAGTCCGTCGGGTCCCGGGCTTTTACCGAGAGGGAGGGCATCAATGACCTCAATGATTTCTGATTCAGAGATAGGAGCATGAAGCAGGGAGTGGAGGTTGGGTGGAATCCTCCGGGGGGAAACCCTAGAAATGGCAGCCATACAGTCCCTTCTATGGTGGGAGAGGGGGTTCGAGGTTCCCAGGAGTCTCGTGAAGTGACCTTCGATGATGCCAAAATTATCTTCTTCCGAATTGCATACATTGCCAAGTGGATCTAGCAGTAGGGGGATCGATTCTCTGTTGTGTTTCCTTTTAAGGATACGGCACATCTCTTTGGTGGGTTTGTCGGCTTTGCCAGCCCACCACTCCTTGAAGAAGATTTGCAAGTTTTTCCTTTGTATTTCTTCCTCGTATCTCAACACTGCTCTGATTTTTCGGAGACCTTTCTGGGCTTGGTGTTTTCCTTTGTTCACTTCCTCCTCGAGCCGCCAGAGTCTGTGGTAGAGAGCTACCCTACGAGCCCGCCGCACAGTCTCGAGCATCTTCTTAGTTCTGATCATGATCTTACGAGACTTGTCGACCGCATTTCTCCAGCACTTGGCTGGGGCCAAGCCAGAGGCGAACGCCACCTTCCACACATCGGCAATTTCTTGATGGGCGGAGGGGAGAGAGAAGGTGGATGCGTTGGCATGGAACCACGGAGCCTTGCGGATCTTGTTGGAAGGTTGAAAAGTGATAACGATCGGGTAGTGATCAGAGATAGTGAGGTCAGTGCGTTGCGTGATGGTAGGATGGCCCCACTGATGGGTAAAACTCTGAGAAATGTAGCATCTGTCGAGTCTAGCTTTCCTCAGGTCCTCGCTCGCTTGGAGATTCGACCAAGAAAAGCCATTCGAGTCTTTGAATTCAACCAAATCCAAGTGAAGTTTGGTCATGTCCCACGTTTCTTTCTCCCGACTGTCGATGACCCTGCCCTTGCCCATCCATCTGTCCATAGGGTCCTCCACCATGTTGAAATCACCACATATGAGCACGTTGTGGGGAAGCGAGTCTAAGGAGGCCCAAGTGTTCCGTCTCTCCAAATCCCCGTTAGGGGCGTACAAAGAAACCATAGTAACACAAAGAGGAGCTCCAAAAGAAACAGCAATCCAACGGTGACTTACATCTTCAATGAAGTTCTCAAGCTTTTCAAACCAGAGTTGTTTAACACCGATAGCCGTTCCTCCAGACCCCCGCGGGTGTTTCGTTGGGATCCACACATGGGCCGAGGAGACCTGCCTGAGCCGTTTCTGGAGGTCTTCTCCGTCAATTTTAATCTCTTGAATGCATATAAAGTCTGGGTTTAAGCTAATGTCGCGAAGCCATTGACCAATGATGGTTGCTCTTGAGGGGTCGGTTAGCCCTCTAGCATTTAGCGAGATGACAATCATTTTTGTATTGATCCCTCTTTGCGGGAGGGAGCTTTGTCCTTTCTTCTCTTGGCTTCATCTTTCTTTTTCGCTGGGATCTGGTCCCGACTTAGAAATCTGTTCTTGTGGGGGCTTTTCCAGGGTAACTCCATGGGCTGTTTTCCTTTGCGGGACGCCCCTTGCTGGGGGGACTTGGGCCCCGTGCTCGGCACCGTTTCCGAGATCGTCGATCCAATGATGGAACTTTCACTATCCATGTTGTCTTCGTTACTAGTGGTGAAACCATCTTCTTTGCTTGTAGTGTAGCCCTCCTGGGGGGTTTCTTTATTGTCGGGGATCTCTAGGGCTTTGTCGTAGATGTCTACCTCAAGTAGCTTCCCACCTGGGTAGTCAAGCTCATTGATCTCCTTTTCTAGATTGCAATACAAGTTGCTATAGGGGGTATGTGGCAGGTTGTTTCTCTCACCGTTGGCCCTAGGGCTTCTTTTCCTTCTTCTTCTAACTTCAGTAAAGCCATCAGCATCAGCTTGTGGATTCAGGAGGCCCTTGCCTTCCCCTTCCTTGGTCGAGTGGGTCAAATCGCCATTGTTGTCTTGAGCAGTTTTGGAGGCTTCTTGAAAGCGCTTGTTTTTTTGCCTGAGAGGGCAATCTTTAATCCTGTGACCTTGCTGGCCACAACGAAAGCACGCGTTGGGAAGGTTCTTGTAGATGATGTCCTGCTCCCACACATCTCCTTCGCCCATGTCCACTTTGATCATTGATGGAAGCGGCGAACTGAGGTCGGCCTCGACACAGATTTGGGGGTGCCACCTAGCATTGAACGAGTGTCTTGCGCCTTCATAGATGAGACCACCAATGTCATCGCGTGAGGCCAGCGGCTTGCCGATAGGAGAGACTATGTCCCACACGAAGTTGTACAAGAAGTAAGGAAGATTCGGGAGCTCAACCCAAAGAGGGTACCGAAGCGATTTCGATTTGTCGGGAGTAAAGTCCGGGGACCATCTGAATAGGCACAGGGTCGCCCGACCGAGCTGCCAGGTGCCAACGCTTAGGGCTTGGAACGCCATCTCTTCATTTTCAAAGACTAGCAGCATGTGGTTCGCTGGTAAGAACTGACATTTGCTAACAATTAGTCCTCTAGGGAACCACTCTTTTCGAAGCCATTGTCGCACAGTTTCGAGCGGGGGCCTAGGGCCAAACACTTGGCCAATGAGGCACACTTTCTTGAGCTCCTCCTGAGCAGACAGAACTGCGGGTCTACTGAGGAACACGATGGGGGATTCAACCCTTTCAGGTGCGCCAGGGGCGGCACACGACCCACCCTCCAGCAGAGCGGCCAGGATATCGGTCTCCCCAGGGGGAGGGGCCCGATTACTTTTCACGAGAGAGGATGAAGCCACATCCATGGCCAAAAGGAACTTGCACCACTTTCACTTTTCAATATCCAAAGGCAGAACCCTCCAACATGGAGAGAAAGCTGACCACAAACAAGGAAGGCTCCCCCTTTGAGATTATATTGTTGGTGACGAGGCGATGATGTTGTATTACCTTAGTAAATGATAATCAAATCAGTATCTCCAAAACGTTTCAATTGCCCCATAACTCCTCTTCCCACCATCGGTTCCAGAAAGGATCACGAGGATAACTTGCTTCACTCAATTGCTTTGCAGTAGAGATCCCTTATGAGGAACGCGTCTGCAGTTTTCTTTGAGGTTCATTTATTCAGTGATGACATGGAACTCTTTGCATAATGTTGTACCCCACGTTGTGAAGTTAAGAAAACGGTAAGAGGGAAATTGCGCACGATAGACGGTCCTGGGCTGCGATAGACACCTCGTGAGGGGTGCGCGACAGACAGCCACGGTTTGCGCGACAAATGACGGGTGCACGATAGACGGTCCTGGCTGCGATAGACACCTCGTGAGGGGTGCGCGACAGACAGCTAAGTTTTGCGCGACAGATGGAGTTTTTTCCGCGATAGACAATGGCTCCGACGATAGATGGTCCAGTAGGCGGGCTTCGGCGATAGACGGTCCTGCGCTCCGGCGATAAACCACTTTCTCGCGATAGACAGCTACGTTTTGCGATAGACAGCTACGTTTTGCGCGACAGATGGAGTTTTTTCCGCGATAGACAATGTGCCATAGTTGATACGAGCTCCTTCTTTGTCCACACCATAGTGACACCCTTCAGCTCTGCTCAAACAGGTTTCGCCATTGCGCCATAGTTGATACAAGCTCCCTGCTTCTTCTCCGCCAGTGGGTTTCAGCCAGGTTATAGGAAGTTGCATAGAGTCACAAGAGATACATTTATGATAATATCCAATGTATTGAAGGATTACTTACCTTCAAAAGAGTCTCACAATATGATTAGGAGACGATCGCGTATCATGAGGAATACCCAAAGAGTGACTAGTTTCACTGATGCACATCAGTTGGGTAAGTAGTGAAGTTTTTTTGCTACACTATTAAGGAAACCAATTAGATGGGATCATAGAGATGGGTTTCATGAGAGAGCATTGATGGGTGCTAATGTGATTCGATGATGGTTGGGAAGGCCATAGTCATGGCACTAGCTCTATGATATAGAGCATAGATCCCTCAATCATGAATATTTGGGGTGCACAATACATATATGTATGTCAAGATCTAGAGAGAGGTACTTAGACCTAGTCTTGTACCTAGGAACAAGTTAGTTTGGATTTGAAAGGGATATCCACTGTCACATGTTGATTATAACCAAACTAGACTAGTTCAAGAATATGGGATTCATTAGAGTCCACATAAATATTCCATTACATATATATATGGAATAAACATTAGGTTTAGTGTAGATATGACACCATGAATTGGAAGAAGGTTCCAATGACGGTGGAAATGACTTCCCTTTGAGCACTCTTCTTCTATGTCCAGGGAGAAAAGGACTCATCATTCATGGGGGCATGTCTCGTATCCTTCATAGGTTATGGAAGATTTATTCTTCCAAAAGTATGCAATGAGTGATTTTATCTCCATTCATATCACATATTCACTTGATAGTTTTTAGGAAAGATAATTCCATTAGTGTGGATGGATCATATAGATCCATGCACAGATGATGGTTGGTAGAGATAGTTTCTTTAGTATGGATGCACATCTGTTCATTATGGTATCATGTCATATCATTGGTGACCATTTTAGCAGGGGTCTTTGGACCAAAGAAGGAATTTACTTTCTCCACTCTTCACCACATACACCTTCATTATTTATGGAATATTTGTTCTCCATCTTTATAGGAATGCATGGAATGAAGGATTATGCATTACCTTATGGAAGAGAGGAGCAAATGAATTCATAAACCCCTCTTCTAAGTAGAGAAGAAAGTGAGATTTAGCTATGAGATCGAGAAAAGTTCTCACTTTAACTTAGAGGTCTCACTTTAGCCCTTGTTCCTAAAAAGAGCAAAAGGAAAGGAAAACATGATTTCTTCATATAATAAGAGCATAATATGTTTTCCACTAGAGAGAAGAGGTGTTTAGAAAACGTCTCTTACTTTATATTTTAAGATAAGAATTAATTTACTCTACCTTTAATGTAATTTTCCTTCATATGGAAATTTAATTCTCCACTATTTTGGAGGGAAAAACATGGAGAACTTATATACATGTTCTCACTTATGGATGAGTAGAGAAATCGGATTCAACATAATCTCTTTCAAAGGGAAAGGGAAAATGGAATAGATTCCATTGCTAGAGCTCTTTTCCTTAGGTGAGATTATATATATATATATATATATATATATATATATATATATATATATATATATATATATATATATATATATATATATATATATATATATATATAGGGAGAGAGAGAGAGAGAGTTTCACTTTCTCTAGATTAGATTGTCTAGATAGGAGTGGCACTCTTCTATCAAAGACAAGAACTCTTCAAAATATTGAGACAAAAAGAAGAACGGTAAAAAGAATTTTAAGGGAGAGTGTTTCCACCATAAGAAGAAAGGTCACATAATTCAAGACTATCACATCAAGAAGGCAGAAGAGGAGAATGGATCTTTGACAGTGGCAATGCAAGGAGTTTTTCAAGACTATAGAAACAGAGATTAACTTATTTGTTATGATAGAGGAGGTATGTGTGAGAGGTGATGGTAGGAGACACTCAGAAGATGGAGTTGGAGCTGCTAAACCTGCTTGACTCCAGCCACCCTTTGCTTCAGATATGTATTGTAGACTTGCTTAGGTCCCAAATGATGCAAAGAAATCACATATGTACTTTGCAAACTCTTTGTGCAATGATCAAATCAAAACAGATGGTTGAAACTTCAAAAATCTGAGAAAACTTGCTAAATTTGTCTTGACACCTGCTCAGTCTAATGCTCAGTGTGTCCAGCACACTTACAATTGGGTAAATTCCTTTTGAGGGAATTAAATTAACTTAACAAGATATTGATTGCAAGTTAAATCACTTCAATTGACAAACTATGCTTTGAGAATTATCTTTAGCAAAACAAGAGATGATCCCGACTTTTTAGGAGCTACACACAGAAATACCAGTGACTGCTTCGATCGACTTTTCTCACAATTGGCTGAATGAAAGTTCTTCAAACTTTGTAGTGTTGTATAAGACTTTGAGCTGATTCCAACAAGCTTTGAATCATTGAATTTGGTTCAGTAAATCTTGAGATATGCCTTTCTGAAGTTGACTGACTTGGAGAAGATGATACAGAGAAAAACCAGAGATACAAAATGTATATGTTCTATTGATATGAATGATTTTACAATCTCATTAGCTTGATAAGCAAGGCTAATTGAGATGATAAGGTGTTGGCTATGACTTAGCTCAAACACACATAGAGTTACAAGAGATTTCTGCCTCGGGAGTTGTGTCAAAAAAGGTGGTGGACTGAAGACTAATGACCCGCGAGTTTTTTCTTTGTTTTGTAAAAGGTTGATTGATGATTGGTTGTCACTTTCCTACAATCATGTACCTAAAAAATTATTGATTGAGATATTCCCTCAATCATTCACCTCCTCTACATATTGGGAGATATTCTCTCCACCTCTTCAATCAATTTCCACGACTTTTACAAGTCGGTTTGATTACATAAATCATGCCAAGTCATTATTGACTTTTACAATGAGTGAAGAGTTAAAAACTCATAGACTTTAATTCCTATGGTTCTTTCTTCAATCCAAGTTGAAACTCCATGTTCCAAGCTTTATGTAAGATCATCCTTCAAGGGTCCAAATAGAGTGTTGAGGCTTGATATGCACCAACAGCTCCCCCTCAAGCCAAACACTTGCTTGAGTCTTCATCTTTGGTCTTCAATGATGTCCTGTAATCCAATCATGGATTTAAACTTGCATAGTTTACTTCCATCCAATGCTTTTGTAAGCAAATCTGCACATTGAGAGTGAGTAGAAACATAACTTAATTCAATCTCTTTGCTAATCAATTTTTCCCTCACATAGTGGTAATGAACTTCTATGTGTTTTGTCCTAGCATGATAAACAGGATTAGCTGCAAGGTGTAAAGAACTTGTGTTGTCACCAAATATGGTTGGTGACCTTGTGAATAGTCCTAGCTCTGAATATAGTAGCTTCAACCAAATTGCTTCTTGGGTAGCAATTGCCAAACCTCTGTACTCTGCCTCAGTAGATGATAAGGCTACTGTAGGCTGTTTCTTGGATGACCAAGAAATGGCTTTATCACCTGCAAAACAAATATACCCTGAGGTGCTTCTCCTGTCATCCTTGCATCCTGCCCAATCTGCATCTGAGTAAACCTTGAGATCAATATCTGATGTATATGGATAATATAAACCATGGTTCAGAGTTCCCTTGAGATATTTAATGATCTTTTTAGCTGCCTCAAGATGAGGTGTCCTGGGTTTGTGCATGTATTGGCTAAGTACACTAATACCATAAGAAATATCAAGTCTTGTCAAGGTAGCATAGTTGAGACTTCCTACCATGCTTTGGTAACTTGTAATGTCCTTGATTTCTTCTCCTTCATGTGCACTAAGCTTGTGATTGACTTCCATTGGAATGTTTGATACCTTAGCTTCCTGCAAACCAAATTTCTTGACCATGTCTTGTATATACTTCTTTTGAGTGATATATATACCTGTATCTGTATAAATCAACTCAAGTCCTAAGAAATATTTTAATAATCCAAGATCATTGATCTTGAATTCCTTCATCATTTGTGCCTTGATATGTCTGATTCCTTGAACATCATTCCCTGTAACAATGATGTCATCAACATAGACACACAAATAGATTACCTCTGAATTTGTCTTTTTGATGAACAAAGATGTATCTGCTTTACTCATTACAAATCCTTGGTCTTGTAGGTAGGTGGTCAATCTGTAATTCCATGCTCTAGGTGCCTGCTTCAAACCATATAGAGCTTTCTTCAATTTGCAAACATGATTTACCTTAATTGGGTCTTCATATCCAGGTGGTTGTGACATGTAGACTTCCTCTGAAATCCATCCATTCAGAAATGCATTCTTCACATCCAATTGGTACATGTTCCAATTCTTGGATGCAGCTACACTCACCATAACTCTGATAGTTGGCATCTTGGCCACAGGAGAAAATGTTTCTTCATAATCTATGCCTTGGGTTTGTGCAAAACCCTTGGCTACCAACCTGGCTTTATACCTATTTATGGTTCCATCTGAATTCCTCTTTACCTTGTAGATCCATCTGGATCCTATCACCTTCATGGATTCTTTCTTGGGTACTAAGTCCCAAGTATCACTCTCCTCAAGAGCTTCCATCTCTTCATCCATTGCTTCCTTCCATTCTGGTTTCTTGATTGCTTCCTCATAGGTACCTGGTTCTTCACTCAAGAGATCTTTTGCAAGATATACTGAATGCTTTGTAACAAGAGAAGTATCATAACCATACCTAATTGGTTTCTTGCTTTCTCTTTGAGACCTCCTCATAGCCTGAGTTGAAGATTCTGGAATATCCTTCATCTTTAGCTTTCCTTTTGATTTCCAAGCTTTGAATTCCTCAAGATTGATGGAGTCTTCATCATCTGATTCTGAATCATCTTGTTTGATTGATTCCTGCTTGATTAGCTTTGGAAAGTCTTCATCTATATCATATGGTAGACTTACCTTCCTGCACTCATTTTCATACCATGAATCATTCTCATCAAAGATGACATCTCTGCTTACCTTGAAGCCTTTGTTTGTGGGGTTGTAGAATCTGTACCCTTTTTGGTTCAAATCATAACCAATGAAGATACACTTTTCAGCTTTAGGGTCTAATTTCCCTCTTACCTGTGAGGGTATATGCACATATGCTATGCAACCAAAAATTTTACAATGATCCAGAGATGGTCTCTTACCATGCCAAACCTCATAGGGTGTCATACCATTAAGTGTTTTGGATGGCAATCTGTTTATGAGATAGGTTGCAGTAGAAACTCCTTCTGCCCATAAATAATTTGGTAGCTTCTTCTCATTGAGCATAGCCCTAGCTGTTTCCACAATAAGTCTATTTCTTCTTTCTGCCACACCATTTTGTTCAGGTGAGTATCTGGTTGTAATCTCCCTTTTGATGCCTTTTTCCTGCAAGAATTCTTCAAAGTCATTGGAGAAATACTCTCCTCCACCATCTGACCTTAACTTCTTTAGTCTTCTACCTGTCTGGTTTTCAACAAGTGCAAGATATTTTTTGAAACAATTAAATACTTCATCTTTTCCCTTCATAAAGTATAAAATTGTCCACCTGCTATAATCATCAATAAAAGATACATAGTACCTTGATCCTGATATTGAAGGGTCCTTGCTAGGTCCCCAAACATCTGTGTGTACCAAGTCTAGGTAGTCTTGGTGCATGAATCCTCTCTTTGAATAAGGCAACCTGTGTGACTTACCAAATTGACATGCTTCACACTTATATATCATGTGTTGCTTGGATACATTAGGTATCCCAAGCACACACTGATCCCTGCACATTTGCTTGATGGTTCTCTCACCTATGTGTCCAAGTCTTTTGTGCCAAATCTCTAATTCTGATAAGGTTTGATCCTTGTAGTTGAACAAAGCAATATTTCTTGTATCTTCAAGCTCAAAGGTAAATAACCTACCTGATTTTTCTCCCTTTGCTATCCTCTTGAAACTATTCTTTGGGTCCTCCACATAAACTCCATGTTGTGTGAATCTGACCTGCAATCCCTTCTCTACAATCTGACCAACACTCATAAGATTTTTGGTGATTGTAGGTACATAGAGTACTCTACTCAGAAGATTCTGTTTGCCATCACATGTCTTCACATTACCAACTTTTATAACAGAGTGTTTAGTGTCATCACCTGTTTGTACCTGATGCTTTCCTTTAGGTTCTTCCAAATCAGAGAGCAATGCAACATTTCCAGCTACATGGTTAGAGCAACCTGAATCAATATAAAATAAGTTGTCATCATTTGTACTTTCCTTGGAGGTCAAGTTCATAATTAGTAAGGAGTCATCTTGCTCCTCTGTGTAGTTGTTGTAATCCCTTCTATTCCTGTATCCACCATTGTTGTTGTGATTGTAGTTGTTATTGTATTGGTTGTTGTATCCATTGTAGCTTTGGTGGTGTTGATTGAATCTGCCTCTTCCTTGAGAGTAGCCTCCTCTTTGGTAACCTCTTCCTCTTTGGTTTTTGTAGTTTTTGTAGCACTCATCTGTAGTATGGTTAGACAAACCACATATATTGCAAGGTGATGAGTTGTAGGGTCTCCCCCTACCTGACTTACCTCCTCTGCCTCTTCCTCTTGAAGATCTACCTCTCCCTGCAAAGTTTGCTTGAGAGGTGGATCCTTCTTCATCAAGCTTTTTGCCTTTACCCTTATCCTTGGACTTCTTATCAGTATAAAGAGCACAGGAATTGTTACCTTTTGATTCTCCTGATTTTGTAAACTTGGCTTCATGTGTAAAGAGTTGGCCCATAAGAGTTGTAAGATCAGGGGTATGCATATCCATGTATAAGTCCATTGCAGTGGTGAAACTCTCCCACTTGTCATCTGCCTTGAGTCCATTTGTCACTTGCCTGACTATTTGCTCCTCTTCAATTTCTTCTCCAATGCTTGCTAGTTGGTCTGCCACATCTTTGATCTTTGTCACATACTCTGAGACTGATTGCTTGGGTTGCTTCCTCATGGTTGTAAACTCTATCCAGAGTTGATTCTTCCTAGCCCTTGTGTTGGAAGAGAAATAATTGGACAAGGTTTCCCAAGTCTCTTGGGAAGTCTTACAATTCCTTATATGTGGTAAAAGGAAATCAGAGATAGAGTTTAGAAGGTATGACCTTGCCAAGGCATCTTTTGCACACCATTGATTTAGTCTCTCTTGCTCATCCTTGGTGGGTAGACCTCTAGCTTTGAATGTAGGTAGCTCTTCATCTCCTGATATGAATCCAAACAGACTTCTTCCTTGTAGATAGGTCTTCATTCTCAGAGACCATGCTTGGTAATTGTTCCTGTCTAATTTGTCAATAAAAGAAGGGAAACCATCACCCATGATTACCTTATTTGTTTTGCTCTGATACCACTGTGAGAGGTGATGGTAGGAGACACTCAGAAGATGGAGTTGGAGCTGCTAAACCTGCTTGACTCCAGCCACCCTTTGCTTCAGATATGTATTGTAGACTTGCTTAGGTCCCAAATGATGCAAAGAAATCACATATGTACTTTGCAAACTCTTTGTGCAATGATCAAATCAAAACAGATGGTTGAAACTTCAAAAATCTGAGAAAACTTGCTAAATTTGTCTTGACACCTGCTCAGTCTAATGCTCAGTGTGTCCAGCACACTTACAATTGGGTAAATTCCTTTTGAGGGAATTAAATTAACTTAACAAGATATTGATTGCAAGTTAAATCACTTCAATTGACAAACTATGCTTTGAGAATTATCTTTAGCAAAACAAGAGATGATCCCGACTTTTTAGGAGCTACACACAGAAATACCAGTGACTGCTTCGATCGACTTTTCTCACAATTGGCTGAATGAAAGTTCTTCAAACTTTGTAGTGTTGTAGAAGACTTTGAGCTGATTCCAACAAGCTTTGAATCATTGAATTTGGTTCAGTAAATCTTGAGATATGCCTTTCTGAAGTTGACTGACTTGGAGAAGATGATACAGAGAAAAACCAGAGATACAAAATGTATATGTTCTATTGATATGAATGATTTTACAATCTCATTAGCTTGATAAGCAAGGCTAATTGAGATGATAAGGTGTTGGCTATGACTTAGCTCAAACACACATAGAGTTACAAGAGATTTCTGCCTCGGGAGTTGTGTCAAAAAAGGTGGTGGACTGAAGACTAATGACCCGCGAGTTTTTTCTTTGTTTTGTAAAAGGTTGATTGATGATTGGTTGTCACTTTCCTACAATCATGTACCTAAAAAATTATTGATTGAGATATTCCCTCAATCATTCACCTCCTCTACATATTGGGAGATATTCTCTCCACCTCTTCAATCAATTTCCACGACTTTTACAAGTCGGTTTGATTACATAAATCATGCCAAGTCATTATTGACTTTTACAATGAGTGAAGAGTTAAAAACTCATAGACTTTAATTCCTATGGTTCTTTCTTCAATCCAAGTTGAAACTCCATGTTCCAAGCTTTATGTAAGATCATCCTTCAAGGGTCCAAATAGAGTGTTGAGGCTTGATATGCACCAACAGTATGATCCTCGGTTGAAGATTCAAGAACAGATGACTCATGGGTGTTGGATAGTGGTGCCTCTTGTCACATTACAAGCAAAAAAAGATCTTTATAGTTTCTTATAGCCTCTAAAGGAATCCATCACAATAGAGGTAGGAAATAATGCAAGATGTCCCAGAAAGGAAGAAGAGATTTTTTCTTTCATTAATTCCAATGGGGGTATCAAATAGCTTTAAAATGTGCTATATGCTCCACAAATCAAATGAATTTTTCTTTAAATATCTTTGATAATTGTTCAAGGTCATGAAGTGTCTATCAGTAATACAAGAGCTAAGATTATGGATAGTAAAAAAACATTGTTGGGACTGGCATAAGGAGGAACAACTTGTATGAGTTGTCTTCTCTTACAAACACTACAAGTGTAGAAACAAATAAGCTATGTTGAATTCATCCATGTCAGATACCTTATACTAAAGGAGATACATGAGAGGGTTATGGTTGCAGACCTACCATCAATTGGAAACATGAAGGAACCATGTGAGGCTTGCATGATGGGAAAGAAACAGAGGAAGATGTTTCCACAAGAAAGAAAGAATGGAGGAAGCTATCCTCTATAGTTGGTGCATGTTGACTTGTGCAAAAAAAGTGCCTACATAGGCCTTGGCTGGATCTACTTCATGTTACTCATCGATCTATAGCACAAAGATGTGGGTGTACTTCCCTTCACAATAAGGCTAAAGCTTTTGGTAAGTTTAAAGAATGGCCTGAATTTGTTGAAACTGAAAGAAGAAGATGAAGAAAATCAAGACAAATGGTCGTGATGAGTTTACATCAATAGAGTTTGAAGATTTTGGAAAGAGTAAAGGAATCAAGCATCAACTCTAGTGGCACATAGCCTTCAACAAAACTATATTGTAGAATGTCGGAATCAAACTATCAAGGAGATGACAACGTGCATGTTGAAGGGAAAAGATTTGTCAAATCAATTTTGCACAAAGTTTGTCAACATTGCTATCTACATCTTGAAGAAAAGTTACACCAAGGAACTTGATGGAAAGAATCCACAAGAGGCCTACACTAGTAAAAAGCCATCTGTTTTGCATTTCAAAGCATTTGAAAGTGAATGTTATGTACCTATTCTAGATAGGGAGATAAACAAGTTTCAACTAAAAAGCATCAAATGTATCTTCCTAGATGTCTCATATCTTAGTGGTCTAACAACGAAATGATTTTGTATGATGCTACTTTGTGCATAAACCATAAGGAGGAGTTATCACAGATTCAACTCAGAACGTACAAAAAGAAGATGCTTGGCACAAACCCGACATAGAACCTCAATAGAGACAAGATAAGAAGAATATGCAAGAACATTGATGTTGTACAACAGAATCAAGCTACAAAAAATATGACACATAAGAACCCTAACACCAATGCATGACACACCAAGTATTCTGTATTCATAGGAATTGAACATAAAGAGCTCTTGAAAAGAAGGGAGATCAGCATGGACATGGAGTTGATAAGCAACAATATCACAACTCCCAATGATGCCTTAGCAATCACCACTTCTATCGATCCTTCCATAGCCCCACCTCTTTGCTAGTTGCCAAACTCTTTATGGCTTCTTGAACAACACACTGCTTTCAATCAATAGACTCAGCAACTTCACCTTTTGTGTTGTCACACTTCCCAATCTCTAGAAATCAACTTACTTCAATAGCTACCTATGCTTCTCACTCTGCATTCATTATGCCTCTTGTGATCTCGATGTGCACTTTACTCTGCACTCCCCTCTATCTCCATGATCTCAAGGTGCATGTGTATCGCGGTTGCACCTCTATCTCTCCCCTTTTATATGTCTGCTCTATATGCATGCATGTATATGCCAATCCATCTCCTTCATATCTTACAATCAACTTCTAACACCTATCCCCTATGGACATGATCAACAACTATTAGCACAATGCTACACACTTTCTCTTTTGACCTCTTATAAGGAGGTGAAGATCTTGGTTTGTCGAGCACCTTCAAGACTTTGTCCATCACGCCTCCATGGATTACCATCATTTTTCAAGGTGCGGCTACAAGGAACTGAAATTCGGCATGGTTGAGATGGTACAAGATATCTATTGGTATTGAAATGTCCACCTAAGAAGGTGTGGCACATGGGAAAAAGATCATTGGTGGTGAGAAGGATGGAATGTAGCTAAGATGAAGGATGTTGCTAGATGTAGTGGGATCATAGAGAACCACCAAGATTCAAAAATGAAGAGGATGTAAATGGAAGACCAAACTTCACCAAAACCCTGAGTCTTTGAACCACCAAAATATTAGAGCATCGAACACAAAGAAACACTGGAAGACTCAAGAATCATCTGGTCATCTAGAGCACTGAAGGACACCAAAATCTTCTAGATGCTGAACCTATTGAACACCAAAATACCAATTGTTTCCCATAACTCTTTTCATCAAATTCTAGTCACTTCAACCTTGTGGGCCAAAATCCGTCATTGCAAAGTGACACGTCAAGAGTTCTACAGATGTCCACCACCAAAGGACACTCTGTATTGGAGCACACCGAGAACCAAGGTTTAGGTGATCAACTTGAAGGAATAGAATATCTAGCTACACATGAGGACCAAAAGAAGGTGGATTGTCAGGGATTTATTAAGTAATTAAGTGAAATGGTCAGAAGCAGTGAATGGAATGACAAGTATTATGTTGCCAAAAGAGTGTGTAGAAAAATCTTTTTTAATCTACAAGAACATAAATATAATAGAGAGGTCGAAATGTGTCATACAAAAACTGGTGAAAAGGTGACACAATTATAAGGCTTGGGCATGAAAACATTCACAAGTGGAAGGGCTCATCCCGTAGAGTCAATCCAAACTGCACCCTATCATAGCAGAGTAAGGAACTTGTAAGGGCCTTCCCAGATTGGAGCAAACTTATCACAATTTTGCATTTGCTTGTCTGGGTTGAGCCTCAAAACCATGGGGATGCTTGCCAAGTCTTTGTAGCTCGATGTGAAAACATCTTTGGAACTCTATAGAAAAGATATTACTTTCTACAAGAGGATCAGCTCTTGCCCCCAGCAAGAAGTCAGCATGATTGGTTTGCTTCTCTTAAATCTCCTAAATTCACTTATTGCATTGGTGGTGTTGACTCAATATTAGTGGTATATTTGTAAC
>CM035419.1:172023236-172230736 GCA_020310875.1 Ceratopteris richardii
CCCAAAAGTAATGGACAAAGTGAGGCTACAAATTCATTAGACAATCCCACTAATTGGGATAACAAGATGCCTTTGCTTCAGTTTGCTTACAATAACACCACACATACCACTACTAGACATGCACCTTTGAAATTTGTTTATGGTAAAAAGCTTCCCGCTTCCATGTCACTCACCAAAACCGATATTTTGATGGATGATTCTAGTACAAAAATCACTTTATTGAAGAATGTCAATGGATGCATAAAACGCAATTAACACCCCATTATGATCACTTAATTTTTGCATATCATACACATAGACATTAATGTAACACCTACATGAACATTTCCATGCATGTGTTTTTACATGGAACGTGCTTATTTTTTGTTTGGGTGATGGAGCATGTGATTGGCCATCCATGTTTATTATCTTTTATCAACTGATGTGAGTTTCTTTTTCCATTGAGGGGCATGTTATGAATTATGGAATGTGTTGAACAATGAATTATTGGAGTGAGATTCATTAATTTATTAATGTGTTTTGCTGTTTTGATATAGCAATTAAAGGTTCGTGAGGGCGTGAAAGGTATGAAATGGTGGACACCAATAATCGGATTTACATTTCATATAGATTGTAAATAAACCCAGAGGGTTTTATTTTTAGAAACAAATAGTAAAAGTAAAGGTTAGGATAAGAATCATTGTAGATCGTGATTTCTATTAATAAAAGCAAAAGCTCTCCACAAAAGAGACCAAGTTTTACTTTCACACATGCTTTTCAAAGCCGCTCTCATGTAACCACTATTTTCGACATAATTAAAAATCCTAAAAATACATGCACTCTGTGGACTATCAAAACAAAGTGGATGGGGGGAGATTGCACATAATACTACGTTCTGTCTCGTCTCCTCACACATCTATTTTTTTATGTGTTTTCAGCACTCAAAAGCTCTGTGTGCACGTGAATTAAGATCCTGACACCATTTTCCCTTCCTTTTTCTTTAGCTCATTCTTCAACCTTCACCTCACCCTCAGTCTCCATCTACTTTCTTTCCATCTTGATTGATTATTGTGACAATGATGGAATTTTTTCCTCCTTTGTCGATATGGCATGCCTCATGGCCTAAACCAAAGCAGAAGTAGAGTTGGAGTAATACACTCCATCTAGTACTAGAATAATGAAGTGGAGAAGCATTGAGTCTAAATTCAATCCACTATGCAAAAAATATCAAGGGAAATAGAGTCAAAATTGTAACCTTGAAATCAAACTCTATCTACATCTATACCTAACAATAACTAAGGAGTTTTTGTGCCACTACAAGGTGAAGGCACTCACCAAAATACTAAACTTTACTATAAGAAAACAATTAACGAGTGTTGAACCAACCTATTAGTCCAATGGAATTCTAATGCTTCCTCAATCATTACCATTGATAGCATACTTTCACCCATCCATGCACCATACCCCATAAGGTATGAGTCTTTATTTGAGAGCTCCTAAGTCACCAGGGACATTTTCTACTAAAAGGGATCATTGAGGGTGTTAAAGGAACAAAGGAAGTTTTTTAAAGCTACCAAAGGTTGATCCTTAAAACAGTATGATGTATCCCATCCTTGAGAAACTAGTTACCATTGAAGAGACAACCAGTGTCAGGTTCAATGTTTTCTAAAAGTACTTGACAAAGGAAATTGTTTTAAGAGTAATCAAGAAGAACAAGAGACATTCAGCTAGGTGAAGATTTGAGTTCTCTTTGTATATTTTGCATAAGGTTGTGTCTATTGACAATTGATAGTAGATGAGCACAAGGTCTACCAAAAACCATTCATGGGGATCGAAAAAGAGAATTGCATGAAAAAATAAACAATAAAGAGGATTTTAATTGGGCATTGATGTTTAGCTGCTTCACACAAATAATTAAGAGAATTTTAATCGCATGGAGAATTTCAAAGCAGTATACAAAAATGTTAAAGACATGATTCCTCCTACTTCATTTCCATTTATATCTGCATGAGTGCATCTCCATTTTGTATCTAGGAGGCACTCCACTTCCATTTCATTTCCATTTTTTATCTCTTTTGTATTTGGGTACCTTGCCACAGGCTTCTACCAATGTATTCATTCTCCTTCAAGAGGAATTATCCCACATATGATGTAATTTGGAGAGCCTCCTCCAACTCTATATGAGGAGGCCCTCTCCCCCACTTTGTACTTGGTTAGAAGCTTGAGGAGTTTACTCCATGCTCTTGGCAAGCTCACTTTAATCCATGTGAGTTTTCCCATTTCATGGTCCACTCACTTTTGAGGCTCGCACTCTTTTATTTTGTGATACACTCTTCTTTTCATTTTCCTTCTGCATGTGTACTTTCTAAATGGTATCACAGTGCTAGATGGAGGTCTTGATGGTGCATTTGGTAATCATTTTGGTGGTGCTGCTCAAGTTTTGGTGGTTTGCTTTCTCCTCATTGAGAGAAGACTTTTTACCATCAATTTTTATACTCTTGGGCCTCATTTTCCCCATTTGGCCAAACTCCCATCCTTCATTCTTCATCATTTTGTACCTCCTTTACCCCCATTTTCCCTCCTTCCGTTTTGTGATCAGTGTTGAAGCAATGAGTTTGAATGTCATCCCTTTGTAGTGTTTTTAAACACTCATTCCATTTTATTTTATGGTATGAATTGTATCCTTCCATTGATGTTGAAGGATTTCCATCTGTAATCCTATTGGCTCTCTGTCAAATCATTATGGACTGATAGTCACATAGTCTAGGAGTTGGATATGCATATATGATGACTCTCTTTACCATAGCCAAGATACCTCCAATATCCATGCAAACTGCAACTAAACTGCTTGCCCAATTGATTATGTCTCTCTATCCTGGGATAGAGCAAACTCATTTGTAGTAGTGATATTGTGCGAGTTTGCATCCCACACTAAGCTATGTGTTCTACATCATTGTATATTTTGTATATGATACCAAATGGTGCATCAACTCTTTAGGAGGTGAGGGCTTTGATGCTTTCAAAACTGATATGCGACCTCTTTGATTATGTTCCTCATGTTCTTTTCGAGCATCTTAACACCACTAGAACATCCTGTTGCATAACTTCATTGTAATTACATATGATTTCTAAGGTCTACAACACAATAGCATCATTTCACATGCTTTCCAACATCTTGCATGCACATTATCTTCTTTGTACCTATGAAGAATTAGATCTAATCACTCAGGGGATGATGATGCTTGTTTGCAATTTAACTAGGAGTGTAGCCTTGGAGCTTATCTATAGTTGAACTCACACATTGCATACAAGAGAGAGAACTCACGACTTTGGATTTCATAGTGCTTGGAGCCTTGGACGATGGACCTGAAGGTTGAAGTAGTGCTTGGAATTGAGAGCCTGTGTGCTAATTCGATAATGCTAGACTTGATAGTTCTTGGAGTTCATGGATGCAAGTTGCAATTCATTGGTCATTTTTCATTGGGATTCAACTTCAAATCAAGCTAATCGGGTATATTTTCTCTGTGTGTGAATTCAAGCATGAACAACAGCTATAGCTCGTACCTCTAGCATCATGTATAACAAAGGATGAAGGGAACAACAAAATAGAGAGAGACAGAGATGAGTGCAAGCACTCTTCATTGAAAGTGGATCTCCTTCTACACACACAGAAGGTTGGGTTCATCATTCCCATGGAACATGTTGAGTGGATATTTCCTATCATTATTATTCCCAGAAAGAACAAGCAGCTCCGTATATGCATGGACTACCGTAAACTTAACAAGGCCACCGTACAAGATGTTTTCCCTCTTATATTCCTTGATAGTATGCTTGATGATGTCATTGGATGGGAATTTTATTCATCTCTAGATGGATACAATGGATAAAACCAAGTTCAAATGGCTATTGCCGTTATACCTAAGACTTCTTTCATCACTTCATGGGGAGTATTTGCCTATACAGTGATGTGGTTTGGTTACTGATCACCTTTCAACAATGTATGCAATATATTTTTTCTTCTTATCTGGCCACCTTCATGAGAGTGTTTCTCGATGACTTTTTTGTTTCTGGCCAGAGAGTGGACCACTTGACTGAGTTACAATTATAATTTTTAAGTGTCGTGACTACAAACTTTGCTTGAGTTCGGCGGTCTATCTTTTTTGTTCCATGTGGGAAATTGTTGGGACACATCATATCAACTCAGGGAATTCAAGTTGACTCAAACAAAGTAAAAGTGTTTTTAGAGGCTCTTGCCTTGAGTCATGCAAATGAAGTTCTCCAACTTTTAGGACAAATACAATGGCATGGTTGTTCTCAAATGATTTAATTAAAGCTTTGACAAATGAATTTCATATTGATCATAAGTTCAATATGCCTTATTATCCCATGGGTAAATGGTTTAGCTAAAAGCACTACTAAAACTTTACTCACTATGCTCCGAAAGTTAATTTAGTTTTCTCCGAAATGTCGAGATCAGCTTCTACCTTCGGTGTTATGGGCTTATCATACTAGGTACAAAGTATCGACGAGATTCACACCTTTTAAATTGGCATTTGGAATTGAAGCTATTGCACCCATGGAATTAGTGGTCCCCATCCTTTGCATCGCCATCCAGAACAAACTTTTATCGAAAGAATCGATTTATCACCAAATTGATGAGCTCCAAGCTCTAGATGAAATCTGTTTCAAGAGTTTTTTACTTATGCAGGAGATGAAAATTCACCAGGCTTGCACTCATGATCGTTTTCTCAGGACTCAAGTATTTCAACTTGGATAGCTAGTTTTGTTCTAAAATTCTAAAGAGGAATGGAAAGCCGACAAATTTAAAGTCAGATGGCTCGGCCCTTATCGTATTGTGGTGTAGATTGGTCCGATTACATTTCAACTGGCTAGTTTGATCAGAGAACCTTCACGCAGCTCTTTTAATGAATCTAAGTTACGACCCTTTTACACTCCATGCAGGGAACCTTGATTCTGGTGGCTCTTTCATGGTGCCTACCCTTCACGTATCACTTTCATTCACTCCTCCATGCAAATTTTGATTGGTTGGCACCCAGTTCTTATCTACGTTTATCACCATTATCATCGTTGCATGTCATCCATCATCATCATTCTTGCCATCTCTATTTATTCCTAGGTGTTTTATTTCTCTCCTTTATGATGTCAACTATGTGAGATTCGTGTGTTTCTTATGTATTCGTTGTGCTTGCGTTGTTGAGTGTTGTGTGTTCATAGTGTTTTTGGAGCCATTTGTTTTTGCTTAGGGTTTGAGTCACCATCCATGTCAGTGTTAGGCCGATGGTGTGATTAGTTGTAACTATCTAAAATTTTGGTGAATCACCATATTGGCCAACCATTGTAATTCTTTCATGAATTAATACAATTAAGAGTCACATATGTGTGAGTCTAGCACGACGAGTCTGTAGGGACCGTTCACGGCAAGAGGATCACTGTGGTGATCAAGTTCCTTAATCTGTGTTGTTCAATATTACTGTCTCAGTTGGTTACCATTGAATTGTTGATTAACAATTAGTTAGAATATGGTTAAAGTTTATCTTCTATAAAGATTAAGTGTGGTTGATAGTTCAGCAAAGTTGAAGTATCTGTGAAAGTTAAATTCAATATTAGTTGTCAGCATTATTGTTCAATAGTGGTGATAGCATTTAATTGTTGAAAGTGAAGCGGTGAATTGTGGGAAGTATCGGTGTACTATGAATTGCAAAGTTTAATGTTGCATGTATGATATAATTTTGGGAGATTATTATAGAAACTTGTGTGGAAGTAGTACTATATGAAGATCGAAGGGAAAAGTTATAGTTTGTAGAAATTAATCTGTGAACTACCACCCAAGAACCCCTAGTTTAGTCATTTTGGATTCTAGACGACTAACAAAACCACTACAAAGGCACATAAATTGCAACTCAAGAATGAGCTTCATACACTAGAGCAAAAGAGAATGTTGGTAAGTGACTACACTCTAAAAATCAAAAGCATATGTGAGTCATTTGCATCTTTCCGCATCAATGTAGATGATGATGATAAGCTGGAAGTGTGCCTTCAAGGTTTAGGAACTACATATAAGCAATTTAGAACTTCTATTCAAACTAGGGAGAATATTCCAAATTTTGTTGATCTTGTATCCATGTTGATAATTGAAGAAAAGAACCTTGGTGAAAATTCAAACTCCCAAGGAAAATCTGGTTCTAAGCAGGTATCCTAGTGTGGCAAATCAAGAGGCCAAAGAAGAGGCTTCGGAAGTCGAAGAGGAAATAGTAACTAGGACCAAGGTCAACAACAGAATCATGCAAGAGGTAGAGGATAGCTTCGAGGTAGGGGATCCAAAGAGGCCACAAAAATTTCCAAAGAAATTATTCAGGTAATGATAGTAAGGGATGCTAGAATTGTGGTAAACTTGGTCACTTTGAACATGATTCTAGGTTGAAGAACCAAAATAGCAAAAAGCAACAAAATAACTATGCATCCACAAGCAGAGATGATTCGGAGAACTTGTTCATGGTCCAACATCACTTGATGAATACAATGTCTATTGATGTTTCAAAATCAAATGGTAATGTTTGGTATGTTGATTCAAGTTCCTCAAATCACATGACCACATTAGGAAAAAAAGTGAACCTTGCATGGGCCTTGTAAGGATTCCTAATTTTTTGGAATTAAAATGGTTAATTAGGTGGATTAAGAGGTTGGGGAAAACCACCGGTGGTATTGTATAATAAAATAAAGAATAAAATCCAAGAACGGATTCGTGTGATTTCGTAGCCCTTAGATCTCTTGGTTGGATGGCCATGATCAAAAGAAAAATATGGGAACTAAAAGTCAAAAAAAAAAAGAGAACAGTCTGTCAATAGAAGACAAAATAGCCACACTCGTGGGAGGAGAGAGAGAAAAATATCGAACTCGGCGTCGCATCTCTGTCGTTGGATTTTCTCTAGCTTGAATGGTGGAGATTTAAGCCCAATTCTCTGGCACTACAAGACAAAATACCCACACTCTCTGTCACTAGAAGACAAAATTCCAAAATTCTATGCAAGATGCATCGCGTTGCGCATAGCTTTTCAGCCGTTCGATAAAGTCACGATCCAAGGATGTGCATTGAACATCTATTGATCCATGTAAGGATCAAATCAAAGCCATCAGATTATTTCCAAATCCAATGGCCCAAATTCTAGGCGCTTTTCCTTTTCAAGGAGAAACGAAAGCCATTAGATGTAAGCAAAATCTAACGCCTACAATTTAAAGCCGCCCATTTCTCAAGAAATGATCTTACCCATTGAATTTTGAAGGGATCCAAGGGTTCTATTTGAATCCCATGTCTTTCAAAAATTGCTTGAAGGACAAAACCATGAATTTTGACATGTTTGTGTGGTTTTGACTGGCCCAAACCAAGGGAAACCTATACCTAGCCTATGTGGTTAAGCTACTAGACTGTGTCCACCACCCTCTTCTCATTGGTCCGTCACTAATCACTCCTTAAGCCAAAAGGCCCATGCAGGGTTCATTTTTTTCCCTAATGAGCCATGCATAATGGTTTAGCATTTTGCAAATCACACTCAAATGAAAAAGGAAATTTTGAAAATGCAAGTGCAAAATCTCAAGTTCTAAGTGGACCACAACACAATGCAGGTCAAAATTTAGTTCGCGCACACAAGTTTGACAGAAACACTGCTCAATTCGAATGATGCGCAAAATGTCCAATTTTTGCTCTCGGGTCCCTTGTATGTTTAAAACCACGTCATCGGTATAGGCATCAGTACAGGTGTCGATATGGGCATTGGTATATGCGTTGGTACTTCTAAAGAATTACCGATGCTTATATCGACACATATACCAATGCCCATACCAATGCCTATACCGACGCCTATACCGACAACGTGAACGGATACCGATGATCTGTTTTTAAATGGTCATACTGACGATCAAATGACTGTTGATATGCGTAACAAAATCTTTGTAGATATTTTCAATGATCATACCGATGTATGTGATCCAAAAAGATAATTTTGAAAGAGTGTCTGTATGTCCCTCATATGTTGTAGTGTGTGCACTTGTGCTTATGTATGTATATATGTGTTCATATGTTATGCATGTGCATGTATGAATGCATTTATGTGTATGTATGTACATTTATGCTTATGTGTGTATGCATTCATGTTTTATGCATGTGGATGGATGTATGCATTTTATGTGTATGTATGTGCATTTGTGTTTATGTGGGTATGCATTCATGTGCAATGCATGTGTATGTATGTGCTAATGTCATATGCATGTACTAATGTGACATGTAAGAATGCAATCATGTGCATTATGCTTAGGTATGTATGTGTTCATTTGTTATGCATGTGCATATATGGATGCAATATGTGTATGTATGTGCATTTATGCTTATGTGTGTATGCATTCATGTGTTATGCATGTGCATGTATGTATGCTTTTACGTATGTGCATTTGTGCTCATGTGTGCATGTGCATTTGTGTTCATGTTTGCATGTGCATGTATGTATGTTTTGACGGATGTGCATTTGTGCTCATGTGTGCATGTGCATTTGTGTTCATGTTTGCATGTGCATTTGTGCTCATGCATATATGCATTCATGTGAAATGCATGGGATATATGCGCTAATGTGATTTGCATGGACTAATGTGATATGTAGATATGCGTTCATGTATATGCATGTGCATTTATCTTTTATATTTATATTATCTTTTATATTTATATTATCTTTTATATTTATATTATCTTTTATATGTATATGTTCGTGTGTTATGCATGTGCATGTATGGATGCACTTATGTGTATGTATGTGCACCTATGCTTATGTGTGCATGCATTCTTGTGTTACACATGTGCGAGTATGTATGCATTTATGTGTATGTATGTGCATTTGTGTTCATGTGTGCATGTGCATTTGTGTATTTTATGTGTATGCATTCATGTACGCATATGTATGTATGTGCTAATGTCATATGTATGGTAATGTATATGCATGTCATATGCTTATGTATGTATGCATTCATGTATTATGCATGTGTATGTATGTGTGCATTTAAGTCATGCATGTGTTATTTTTATCCATCTATGCATTCACGTGTTATGCATGTGCATGTATGTATGCATTTATGTTATATATGTGTTATGCTTGTGTATGTATGCATTCATGTGTTTTTTTTTTTTTTTTTTTTTTTTTTTTTTTTTTTTATAAAGGAAGTTCGGCAATAGCCTACTCTCCCGGACTTGAATTAAATTAAGAAACAAAGGTACAATAGAAGGGGACTAGTGCCCACGGGACCCCCCAAATCCCACAAAGCAGGGGAAGCTTGGTTGATTCCTAGGTAGCATTACAAAGAAGGTTGATCACCCTCTCGTCGCCCTCATGTGGGAACCACTTGGGTTTGAGCTTGTTGTTGATCAAAAGGAGGACTTTATGGTGCCTGAAGGGGGGGGAATTCTTACTGTTGACAATCCTTTTGCCAAGGAGGAAAAGAGATTTTTCAATCGACCACTCCCTGGGGGGGTCGCCAAAGTTGAGAGCGCATCGCTCTCGCCAAATTTTCCACAGGACTTCCCCTCTGATTGCGTTCCAGAGAGCCGCCGAGCAGCCAATCGCTTCTCCCAAAAGGACTTGTTTCCAACTAAGCTGTTTCTGAGCTCTGATTTTCAGTCCAACCATCTGCCAGCTTCTGTAGGATTTGGGGCAGGTAAAGAAAATGTGTGGGACATCTTCGATTGCACGGTGGCAGCGTTTGCACCACGGGGGGGTCCCACAAATTTTGCTTGCCTTCTGGTTAGTCCAAATTCCTCGATGAAGAATTTGCCATAAGAGGACAGACTTCTTAATCTCTATAAGTGGGTGCCAGATACCCATGAATTTCATGTCCCACCTAAGCCGCGTCCAAGACAGGCACCACTTCTTGTTGAGGCTGATCTGGAGGTCAGTCGTTTCTTTGATGTACGGGATTTTGAGTAGGCTATTTCCATTGTGCCATTTGAGACCACGCGCGTTCGGAGCATCATGTCCCATGAGAAGGCGAGTTTTGTGACGATCCCAAGCGAGGCATCTGCTTTGCAAGGTGTTCCATTCTTCGTAGGAGATGTTTATGCGAGGGTCGATATCCTCGAAGTTGATCCAACTGTTGGTGTCATGTTTCCAGAGGTGTTTCCATTTTTTGAATCCTTTGTTCCATAATTTCTTGGCATTTTGAATGTTCCACGACTCCACACTCCGGATGCCATGTATCGGAAACCAGATAGAGTCGTTTTGTCTGATTCCGGCCGCCCACTTCCAGTCCTCACTAATTCTTGTGAAGCTTTTGACTTTATTCCAGCCCTTCCAGAGAGAGCAAACGAGATTGGAGCCTTTCGGGAAGACAGGTATCGGGGAGAATAGCAGGGTCATGATGTCGAGGTTCTTCCAGTTCGGGGACCCCGTGAGGGCCAACTCATTTTTGTTTCTGAAGATCAGCTTGGCCCACGAGGCCTCCCTATTGCACCAAGCTTTAATCATCCATTTGGCCGCCAGTTTGTTAGCCATACACCCAATGTCCAGGATGCCAAGCCCCCCGCTATCTCTAGGGCTGGTGCAGATGTCCCATTTGATTTTAGGCACCCCCCTTCTGTTATGATCGCCTGTCCAAAGAAAGTTTCTGCAGATGCAATTCAATTTGGACAGGCCTTGCTCATTCGGTCTCCAGCAGGAAAGGAAATAGATGGTAGACGAGAGGAGGAACGTGTTGATAACCATCGCCCGTCCAGCGAGATTGATTTGCATGCCTCTCCAGTAATTGAGCTTGTTTTCAAGTTTGGCCAGCACCCAGTTCCATCGCTGCTCCATAGAGACACCAAATCCCAAGGGGATTCCAAGCAGCCGAAAGATTTGGCCCTGCGGAATGATTTGACAGCCATGATGAATGAGAAGGCCAGGTTGATGTCCCACGATGGCCCTAAAGGCAGTCTTATTGTGGTTGATTTTGGATCCAGAGGCCTCACAAAAGGTATCAAGACAACTCCAGAAAGTCTCCAGGCTGGTATTATCATTGTGAACGAACGCGTTCATATCGTCAGCAAAAAGTCTCATGATGATTTGACTGTGGTCGTGAGGTAGTTGGAGGCCTTTGATATTGCCAGCCTCCACATGGTGAGCCACAAGTCTGCTCAGCCCCTCAGTGGCGATGGCAAAGAGAAGGGGGGCAAGAGGGCACCCTTGTCTAATAGATCTTTTAAGATGGATCGCCTTCGAAAGTTTGCCGTTAACGTTAATTTGGGTCGTTGCGTTGCCGAGAAGGGTCGCGATCATCTTGGTGAATTTCTGACTACATCCGAGGTCTTGGAGCGACTGCAGAACATAGTCCCATTCTAGCCTATCGTAGGCTTTGTCAAAGTCGATCTTGAGGAAGACCACATCTTGATTAGACTCGTTTGCAAATTGAATACCTTCCCAAATATCCATAATGGTTTCCAGGATGGACCTGCCTTTGATGAAACCTTTTTGGTCCTCACTAAGCCAAGATCTCAGGTGGCACGCAAGTCTGTTGGCAATGACTTTGGCGACGATCTTGTATCCTGTTTGTAGCATCGTAATTGGCCGCCAGTTCTCGATTCTGTTTTTTTCCCCCTTCTTGTGAATCAGCTTGATAATTCCATTATTTATACAAGAAGGAAGAGCCCCAAAATTTAGCGCTTCTTGCCAGACCATCCGAAGAGGGGTGGCAACCACCAGCTTGAAGGATTTAAAAAACTCGTTAGTGAGTCCGTCGGGTCCCGGACTTTTACCGAGAGGGAGGGCATCTATGACCTCAATGATTTCTGTTTCAGAGATCAGGGCATGGAGCAGGGAGTGGAGGTTGGGTGGTATTCTCCGGGGGGAAACCCTAGAAATGGCAGCCATGCAGTCCCTTCTATGGTGGGAGAGGGGGTTCGAGGTTCCCAGGAGTCTCGTAAAGTGCCCTTCGATAATGCCGAAGTTATCTTCTTCCGAGTTGCATACATTGCCATGTGGGTCTAGCAGTAGGGGAATCGTCTCTCTGTTGTGTTTCCTTTTCAGTATACTGCACATCTCTTTGGTGGGTTTGTCGGCTTTTCGAGCCCACCACTCCTTGAAGAAGATTTGTAGGTTTTTCCTTTGAATTTCTTCTTCGTATCTCAACGCTGCTCTGATTCTTCGGAGACCTTTCTGGGCTTGGTGTTTTCCTTTGTTCACTTCCTCCTCGAGTCGCCAGAGTCTGCGGTACAGCGCTTCCCTACGAGCCCGCCGTACTGTCTCGAGCATCTTCTTAGTTCTGATCATGATCTTGCGAGACTTGTCGACCGCACTTCTCCAGCACTTAGCTGGGGCCAAGCCAGAGGCGAACGCCACCTTCCACACATCGGCGATCTCTTGATGGACAGAGGGGAGAGAGAAGGTGGCAGCGTTGGCATGGAACCACGGAGCCTTGTGGGTCCCGTAGGAAGGTTGAAAAGTGATAACGATCGGGTAGTGATCAGAGATGGTGAGGTCAGTACGTTGCGTGATGGATGGGTGGCCCCACCGATGAGTAAAACTCTGGGAGATGTAGCATCTGTCAAGTCTAGCTTTCCTCAGATCCTCGCCCGCTTAGAGATTCGACCAGGAAAAGCCATTCGAGTCTTTGAATTCGACCAGATCCAAGTGGAGTTTAGGCATGTGCATGTATGTATGCATTTATTATGTGTGCATTTGTCTTATGCATGTGTTATGATTATGTATATAAGCATTGTTCTGTTATTCATCTGCATGTGTGTATACATTTATGTTATGCATGTGTAATGCTTATGTATCTATGCATTCATGTGTTATTCATGTGTGTGTATGCATGCATGTATGTTATGCATGTGTTATGTTTATGTGTGTACGCATTCATATGTTATGCATGTGCATGTATGTATGCATTTATGTGTATGTTTGTGCGTTTGTTCTTATGTGTGCATGTAAATTTGTGCTTACGTGTGTATGCATTCATATATAATGCATATGTATGTATGTTCTATCGTCATATGCATGTACTAATGTGATATGTCAGAATGCATTCATGTATGTGCATGTGCATTTACGATTATCCATGTTTGCATTCATGTATTATGCATGTACATGTGCGCGTGCATTTGTGTTATGCATGTGCTATGTGTTATGCTTATGTATGTATGTATTTATGCTTTATGCATGTGCATATATGTATCCACTAATGGGTTATGGTTGTATGTGCATATATGTTTATGTGTGCATACACTAATGTGATATATATGTCCTTGTGCATGCATGTATGTATGCCTTTGTGTGCATGTACACATGCACACAAAGGCACAAAAAATGTACACATGCATTTGTGTGCATGTATGTATACATTTTTGTGCATGTATGTATGCATCATTATGTGTATGCATGTGCATATGTATGCATTCATGTATATGTACGTGCTAATTTTCTGTATATCTGAACATACTTTTGTCTTTATGATGTGGTATGGGTAGTGTCAGTGCTTAGATCATTAAGTTTCCAAGGAGTAAAATAGGGCAGGGTCAATGCTTGACGCATTAAATTTCCAAGGACTAAAATAGGGCAAAATTTTGCAAGCGGTGAGTTAGGGAAATATTGCTTAGTAGGTGATTGTGCATATCATGCTTGCCTATACATGCTAGTGCCATTCAGGGGGATGAAAAGAAGGCTTACCATGTGTTAAGTGTTAATGGAATTTCATCCAATCAAGCACAAGAATGCACCGATAGAGCTTTTGGCATGTTGAAGGAAAAATTTTGTATCTTGTTAAAAAAAGGTGTGACATGAATTTACAATATGTACTTGATATTGTTGTAGCTTGTCTTGTGCTTCGTGTATTTTTCATGGTGAATCTTTTGACATGATATGGGTATGAGAGGTTGACATGGTGAATAGATGGGTGGAAAAACAGTTTACTTTTTTCCACTTCGAGGTGGAACTTGAACATTTTCTATCCTTGTTCCACCACCCTAGTTCGAAGCCAGCCATAGATCCTAGTAGTAGCATTTTCTTATCGAGACCGATTAAGAAATTATATGAGAAACCCATTATTAACAAAGTACATGTGTCTCCTCTATTAATGGGCATTCTTGAAATCTACACTTCTTACTTATCATCAAGGGTTCTATGATCTTTTTCAATAACTAGGCAGCCCCTTTACATTACTACAAGCACAATGTCCATGAAATCAATAGTTTGATGCACAGCAATGTACTCTTCTCTTCACATATAGTCAGGTGCCCCTCTCAGATCGGTTCCATATTGGAAATTCTCAACCTAAATTCACACTTGAGTTTATCATGAGCAACTATTGAGTCTCATGCATAGGAATTGTAAACCATGCTTCACATGGTAACTCGTCCATAACCACCGTACAATATTTCATAATCCTATCAACATTGTACCCACTTTACTTTTGTTTATCACATATGAATGTATTGAGATCATGACATATTGATAAAGGAGTTTTTGTACATATTGACTTGGAGTTAACTAGACCTTAGAATTTCTCATCCTCAAAATTTTGAAGGTAAGTCATGCAATTTTACACCAGCCATAGACAACTCAGTTGTGCACTTTCTACCACCAGCAAGTTGGGACCATTGTGAGCTATGTCCATCCTCCCAAGCTCTTAATCTTGAAGCTAAAAGTCATCCAAAATCTAGACACACAAGGAATATCGAGGAACTACCTTTTAATGAGATCATAGTAGAACCATATTAAGCACTCTTATGAACATTACTAGAAGCATAAGGATAAATCAATATCTTAAGACCCAATTCTATTGAGCTTGAAGAGTTGTGGTCTCCCACTACATTGGGACTCTGATTAACAAAGTGAAAGCTTCCTCGGGCACACATGTTCACACTCAAACCTGCAACCTAGAACTTTGATTTGATTGACCTATTCAAGAGGTGTGTCCCACCTAACGCTTCAAAAAATAGAGAACTTTTATATCATTACATCTTTTTAGGAGTTAACCATAAAAGATTAAGAAAACTTGCAACTATTGCCTTCCCAAAAATTAAAGTACAATCCTAGAAAGTTTAGTTTTGCAACTTCGAAGTTAGCCAATTGAGAATTTCATTTTAAGAGTACCTAAAGAAGCTTATCTGGATCCCTTGTTAACACCCAAATGCTAAATTATTGATCCACATGAATCTGTTCTATTGAAAAAGAACCCAAACCTTAGCACAAATAGAGACTTGTTTCCATATAAGGTTTGAGCCCAAAGATTTAAGGCACATTCAAAAGTGTTTTCAACCAAATTTTGTGGCAAGAAAAAAGCAATAGACCAAATAAGTGAGCACTAAGGGTGCTTAGATTGGAGTTTTTCTTGAACAAAGCCCTATAACATTGACCAAGACCTTGCATTCAATTTGATCTTTTGTCTCATGGAAAGAGCACAATGATTGCTTGAACGGGCATATACCATTAGAAGTGGATAAGTAATTGTGCGACTAAAAATTCGAATTATGATCATAAATCTTTTTTTTTTTTCATAAAGGAAGTTCGGCAATAGCCTACTCTCCCGGACTTGAATTAAATTAAGAAACAATGGTACAATAGAAGGGGACTAGTGCCCACGGGACCCCCCAAATCCCACAAAGCAGGGGAAGCTTGGTTGATTCCTAGGTTGCATTACAAAGAAGGTTGATCACCCTCTCGTCGCCCTCATGCGGGACCCACTTGGGTTTGAGCTTGTTGTTGATCAAAAGGAGGACTTGATGGTGCCTGAAGGGGGGGGATTTCTTACTGTTGACAATCCTTTTGCCAAGGAGGAATAGAGATTTTTCAATCGACCACTCCCTGGGGGGGTCGCCGAAGTTGAGAGCACACCGCTCCCGCCAAATTTTCCACAGGACTTCCCCTCTGATTGCGTTCCAGAGAGCCGCAGAGCAACCAATCGCTTCACCCAAGAGGACTTGTTTCCAACTAAGCTGTTTCTGAACTCTGATTTTCAGTCCAACCATCTGCCAGATTCTGTAGGAGTTGGGGCAAGTAAGGAAGATGTGTGGGACATCTTCGATCGCACGGTGGCAGCGTTTGCACCACGGAGGGATCCCACAAATTTTGTTTGCCTTATGGTTAGTCCAAATTCCTCGATGAAGAATTTGCCATAAGAGGACCGACTTCTTAATCTCTATAAGTGGGTGCCAGATACCCATGAATTTCATGTCCCACCGAAGCCACGTCCAAGACAGGCACCACTTCTTGTTGAGGCTGATCTGGAGGTCAGTCGTTTCTTTGATGTTCGGGATTTTGAGTAGGCTATTTCCATTGTGTCATTTGAGACCACGCGCGTTCGGAGCATCATGTCCCATGAGAAGGCGAGTTTTGTGACGATCCCAAGCGAGGCATCTGCTTTGCAAGGTGTTCCATTCTTCGTAGGAGATGTTTATGCGAGGGTCGATATCCTCGTAGTTGATCCAACTGTTGGTGTCATGTTTCCAGAGGTGTTTCCATTTTTTGAATCCTTTGTTCCATAACTTCTTGGCATTTTGAATGTTCCACGACTCCACACTCCGGATGCCATGTATCGGAAACCAGATAGAGTCGTTTTGTCTGATTCCGGCCGCCCACTTCCAGTCCTCACTAATTCTTGTGAAGCTTTTGACTTTATTCCAGCCCTTCCAAAGAGAACATACGAGATTGGAGCCTTTCGGGAAGACAGGTATCGGGGAGAATAGCAGGGTCATGATGTCAAGGTTCTTCCAGTTCGGGGACCCCGTGAGGGCCAACTCATTTTTGTTTCTGAAGATCAGCTTGGCCCACGAGGCCTCCCTATTGCACCAAGCTTTAATCATCCATTTGGCTGCCAGTTTGTTAGCCATGCACCCAATGTCCAGGATGCCAAGCCCCCCACTATCTCTCGGGCTGGTGCAGATGGCCCATTTGATTTTCGGCACCCCCCTTCTGTTATGATCACCCGTCCAAAGAAAGTTTCTGCAGATACTATTCAGTTTGGACAGGCCTTGCTCATTAGGTCTCCAGCAAGAAAGGAAATAGATGGTAGACGAGAGGAGGAACGTGTTGATAACCATCGCCCGTCCAGCGAGATTGATTTGCATGCCTCTCCAGTAATTGAGCTTGTTTTCAAGTTTGGCCAGCACCCAGTTCCATCGCTGCTCCATAGAGACGCCAAATCCCAAGGGGATTCCAAGCAGCCGAAAGATTTGGCCCTGCGGAATGATTTGACAGCCATGATCAATGAGAAGGCCAGGTTGATGTCCCACAATGGCCCTAAAGGCGGTCTTATTGTGGTTGATTTTGGATCCAGAGGCCTCACAAAAGGTATCAAGACACCTCCAGAAAGTCTCCAGGCTGGTATTATCATTGTGAACGAACGCGTTCATATCGTCGGCAAAAAGTCTCATGATGATTTGACTGTGGTCGTGCGGTAGCTGGAGGCCTTTGATATTGCCAGCCTCCACATGATGAGCCACAAGTCTGCTCAGCCCCTCAGTGGCGATGGCAAAGAGAAGGGGGGCAAGAGGGCACCCTTGTCTAATAGATCTTTTAAGATGGATCGCCTTCGAAAGTTTGCCGTTAACGTTAATTTGGGTCGTTGCGTTGCCGAGAAGGGTAGCGATCATCTTGGTGAATTTCTGACTACATCCGAGGTCTTGGAGCGACTGCAGAATATAGTCCCATTCTAGCCTATCGTAGGCTTTGTCAAAGTCGATCTTGAGGAAGACCACATCTTGATTAGACTCATTTGCAAATTGAATACCTTCCCAAATATCCATAATGGTTTCCAGGATGGACCTGCCTTTGATGAAACCTTTTTGGTCCTCACTAAGCCAAGATCTCAGGTGGCACGCAACTCTGTTGGCAATGACTTTGGCGACGATCTTGTATCCTGTTTGGAGCATCGTAATTGGCCGCCAGTTCTCGATTCTGTTTTTTTCCCCCTTCTTGTGAATCAGCTTGATAATTCCATTGTTTATACAAGAAGGAAGAGCACCAAATTTTAGCGCTTCTTGCCAAACCATCCGAAGAGGGGTGGCAACCACCAGCTTGAAGGATTTAAAAAACTCGTTAGTGAGTCCGTCGGGTCCCGGGCTTTTACCGAGAGGGAGGGCATCAATGACCTCAATGATTTCTGATTCAGAGATCGGGGCATGAAGCAGGGAGTGGAGGTTAGGTGGTATTCTCCGGGGGGAAACCTTGGAAATGGCAGCCATGTAGTCCCTTCTACGGTGGGAAAGGGGGTTCGAGGTTCCCAGGAGTCTCGTGAAGTGCCCTTCGATGATGCCAACGTTATCTTCTTCCGAGTTGCATACATTGCCATGTGGGTCTAGCAGTAAGGGAATCGTCTCTCTGTTGTGTTTCCTTTTAAGGATACTGCACATCTCTTTGGTGGGTTTGTCGGCTTTTCCAGCCCACCACTCCTTGAAGAAGACTTGCAAGTTTTTCCTTTGTATTTCTTCCTCGTATCTCAACGCTGCTCTGATTTTTCGGAGACCTTTCTGGGCTTGGTGTTTTCCTTTGTTTACTTCCTCCTCGAGTCGCCAGAGTCTGTGGTAAAGCGCTTCCCTACGAGCCCGCCGCACTGTCTCGAGCATCTTCTTAGTTCTGATCATGATCTTGCGAGACTTGTCGACCGCACTTCTCTAGCACTTGGCTGGGGCCAAGCCAGAGGCGAACGCCACCTTCCACACATCTGCAATCTCTTGATGGACGGAGGGGAGAGAGAAGGTGGAAGCGTTGGCATGGAACCACGGAGCCTTGTGGGTCCTGTTGGAAGGTTGAAAAGTGATAACGATCGGGTAGTGGTCAGAGATGGTGAGGTCAGTACGTTGCGTGATGGAAGGGTGGCCCCACAGATGAGTAAAGCTCTGAGAGATGTAGCATCTATCAAGTCTAGCTTTCCTTAGATCCTCGCCCGCTTGGAGATTCGACCAGGAAAAGCCATTCGAGTCTTTGAATTCGACCAGATCCAAGTGGAGTTTGGTCATGTCCCACGTTTCTTTCTCCCGACTGTCGATGACCCTGCCCTTGCCCATCCATCTGTCCATAGGGTCCTCCACCATGTTGAAGTCTCCACATATAAGCACGTTGTGGGGAAGCGAGTCAAGAGAAGCCCAAGTGTTCAGCCTCTCCAAATCCCCGTTAGGGGCGTACAAAGAGACCATAGTAACACAAAGGGGCGCACCAAAAGAAACCGCAATCCAGCGGTGATTTACATCTTCAATGGAGTTCTCAAGCTTTTCAAGCCAGGGTTTTTTAACACCGATAGCCGTTCCACCGGACCCCCGCTGGTGCTTTGTTGGGATCCACACATGGGCCGAGGAAACCTGTCTGAGCCGTTTCAGAAGGTCTTCTCCGTCAATTTTAATCTCTTGAATGCATATAATGTCTGGTTTTAAGCTAGTGTCGCGGAGCCATTGACAAATGATGGCCGCTCTTGAGGGGTCGGTTAGCCCCCTAGCATTTAGCGAGATGACAATCATTTTTGTATTGATCCCTCTTTGCGGGAGGGAGCCTTGTCCTTTCTTCTCTTGGCTTCATCTTTCTTTTTCGCTGGGATCTGATCCCGACTTAGAAATCGGTTCTTATGGGGGCTTTTCCAGGGTAACTCCAAAGGCTGTTTCCCTTTGCGGGATGCCCCCCGCTGGGGAGAATTGGGCCCTGTGCTCGGCATCGTTTCCGGGATCGTCGATCCAATGATGGAACTTTCACTATCCATGTTGTCTTCATTATTAGTAGTGAAACCATCTTCCTTGCTTGTAGTGTAGCCCTCCTGGGGGGTTTCTTTGTTGTCAGGGATCTCTAGGGCTACGTCGTAGTTGTCTACCACAGGTGGCTTCCCACCTGGGTAGTCGAGCTCGTTGATCTCCTTTCCAAGATTGCAATACAAATTGCTGTGTGTGGTAATTGGCAGGTTGTTCCTCTCACCGTTGCAAAAAGAAAAAATTAAATGCTAGAAATTATCTGGCTCAAAACACTTGAAGTGACCAATTGCTTGATTGTGTGAAAATTTGGAGTCTACAAAATAACTCTTCGTGTAAGATGTGTCGTGTGAGGTAGATTTAGCCTGATTTGCATGCATTACTTGTCCCTTAGCTTCATTAACTATAATTTGTGCACATTTCTTCGTACACTTGATGGGGTTAAATTCACGGATTGATAAATTGATGAGTGTATCAATGCCAACACTATATGCACTTGCTTGATCATAGAGATTTAGTATCCTTCATTGCAAGTCCCTAAGACATTGTGAGCTTAGGTACACACATTTTTGGCACCGTTGTTGGGGAGGTCGGCTTCAATCAAGGTGCCCATATGATGGTTAAAGTGTAGTTGTGAAGGTAGTGAGCATGAAGAAGTGATTCCAATAGTGTGGCAAGTCGAGCTTCTCCTACACTTTTTACTTCATAAACTCATTGTGTGTGTGACAAGTTTTTAGGATTACGCCAAGAATCAAGGAGTTAGGGTTAGGAAGTAAGAGAGAGAGATAGTGGAAATAGTACAGGTAGTTATTTCCTAAAAAACGTCACAAAAAAATTCTATTTTTTTGAGTCCTTGGCCTTAGTTAGAGGCTAAAAACAAAATTTCACCACATTTCTAGTGACTTTTTTTTTAACAAGTATCATGGAGAGCATAAGATCATCTGTATCATGTAAGAAATTGAAGGAATTTCATAACTACAGGGACATAAGTTGACAAGGAGAGCACAAGGAACACACACACACACACACACAAATTTTTAAATTTGGACTCCAAAAAGTCCAAGTACCATGACTAGTTGAGTTTGGTATCGCAATACCAAGTTCCCGTGTGTTGTGATACTTGACAAGTATCGTGCATCATCGATACCTTACTCCCTGTGTATCACAATACCCAAGTATTGTGTATCTGTTAGTCGAGTATCATGATCTCCTTTTTATTGTCAATACTTTTAAGTATCATGTATCGCAATCTGGGTTGCATCGTGTATCCTCTTTTAGTGTATCATGTATTGCCAATATTTTCAAATGTCATGTATCATGATAATCATGTATCATGTGTCATGAGGTCTAGTATTATGTATCGAGGAATAATTAAGTATGGTATATCGTTACTCTCTTATATCGTGTGTCACTGATACTTTCCTAAGTATCATGTATCATCATTAAATCAAGTATCGTATCATATACCCTAAGTATCATGTATCGTGGTACATCCAATATTGTGTATCCTATATCACCTAAGTTGAGTATCAGGCATCATCTGGGTGTGAATTATCGTGTATCATGGGAAATACAAACGACCTAGAGAGGCTCTAAAGTGAAAATATGAGGAATTTTACACTCCAAACTTGAGCCTAGTCACTTCTAAGGCTTAACATTTGACTATGAGGAGTTATTAAGACCCTTGGATGTGAATGAACCTAAGGTCAGGATGTGTCCTAGTGAGTCAAAGAAGTGTGATATACTCTGCACTAAGTGTAACCCACCAAAGTATTCACTCTATTTACTCAGACACCTCTAGTGACTCAAGGGAAGAAACTTTTATGGCCTCTAAAGATATGCATAGCACAATCCATTCAGCAGAGCTCGTGTCAATAATAGAAGGAGAGTATAGGACTTCTTTGTATTATGTTTCTAGAAACCTGCAAGGAGTCCCTATATACTTGGATGGACTCAATAGGTTAGTAGCAAGACTTAGAAAATCCACAAAATTGGAGGTTTAACCTAGGACAATTGTGAAGTTTGAGGAAGGATTTTATATGGACAAGTGAGGACAACTATATTTGGTGACCAAACACCCTAAGAGAATCAATGAAAGAGGAGAAACAGAGGACCCTAGCAATCATCCTAGGATAGGGAATATAGAAGCCATATCAATTCCAAGAGGAAGAGAGGCATTAAACATAACTCCTCTTCCCTAATCCATAGTCTCAAATAGGCCCCTAATGAATCTATGAGGTTAGCAGTGTGGTCGAGATCTAAAAACCAACCCTACAATCTAGTTGGAAGCAAAAACTTAAAAGTTTGATCACTGTGAGTATAAATCAATTAAAATGAATATGTATGTTGATATTGCAGGTTGGTTTGATGAGCGAAATTCAAATCGGACAAAATGCTTCTAGTATGAACATGGAATGGTGATTTCTATCATTTATTAACTTGTTCATCATGTATTAATCACTTCCATGATTTTCTTGGATTTTCACGTGATCGATGACAAAACATTTGATGTTTCCTCATATCACTTGCATAAGGTGTTAGCGAGATTGAGAATTCATTTGTGTATGTGTTTCCTTATGTGTATGTATGTTTGATCACTTGTGCATGTGTAGTGAATATATGTGCATGAATATTTGTACATCTATGCAAATAAATGCATGGTTTCATTTTTTTAGTATATATTTACATGCTCATGAGTGAATGTATGTGTGTGTGCATTCATATCTGTGTGTGTATGAACATGTGTGCACTTGTTTAAGTGATTAAAGTGCATGCTTATGCATTACATAAATGAATATATATTAGAATGCGTAAGTATATATATGTGCATGCATCACATTATATATATAGTACACATATTATTTAAAGGATATGGACAAGAGCTGTAGGAATTCATCACATCGGCACAGTAAAGAAAAAAATTAGAGCACCTCAAAGAAGAAAAAAAAATTGGAAAACCACGTGAATGGATAGAAGCATGGAAATGGAAAAGAAAATGGGAGAAATGAAGAGGAAAAACGGGGGAAAAGAAGGAAAAGGCAGATGCTTTCATATGAGGGGCACAATTCCATTCTCGTAATTGGGGGGGGGGATTCCTTTTGGAGTGAGGCAGGTGACGGTGTGAGGAGGAGGTTCCTCTATTTGGATGGAATGAGTTGAATGTAAATTTCTTTTTTGCTAAAGTTTCGTGAAGTAGTTCAGTGTGACATGCAAGGTGCCAACAAAATTGATCATTTTAGATCTGATGGTTTGATGCCATTGAAATACATCACACATCTCATTACATTACAACACGTACTGAATGATGCACAATTTCTTTCCCCGTTGACTTAAGAATGACACTGACATGATGAAAGCAAACTTTATGTTTTACAAGTCTTATAAAAAGTCATGCTTTTTTTATGCTCGTTAATGGAAGGATAAAAATTTGCAAACCTATTTCGATTGACATTTTCCTACCTAAATTGAGGATGCATCTAGTAATGTAGTTGTCCAAACCAACCAGATAGAAGAACTAGCAGACTTAGTGGCCAAGAAGCTAGGTGTCCAAGGACAAAAGAATTATCAAAACCCACCCATGAGGAAGCCCATACTAAGGAGGTTTGTACACTGTGGAGGTGACCATCCATCTCATGCTTGTGCAAGAGGAGGACATGTTCCCCCCAATTGTATCAATCTAATAGACAACAGGCACAAGGTCCTAGTCTATACTATCATATTGAACAGAGATAAACCAATCACACCACTAAAAATTGCCCATATAATAGACAATTGAGGCCAATTCCACCACCATGGTACATACCATATGTATACTCACCTAGAGAGCAAGGCAGGTGTTTATTGTCTTTTGGATTTGCCCTCTCCAATCCTCGTAGCATAAAAGATTAGCAATTTTAAACACCTTTAATTTTTCAATCTGAGAAGTATACTAAGACCAAAGCCCCATCTTTGTCAATGGAGTCCAAGATTTTTCAACAAAATCAGCTCCAATAGAGAATTCATGGAAAGTTTATCTAAAATACTAGGGTTTCATATATCTTGATCTAGGAATAAGCTTTTGGGATGATTCTTGTGCCTAACTCATGCCATTTTTCATGTAGATTAATAATGTAAAGCCAAAAGTTGATTTCAATACATATATCATCAAGATAAGACAATCACAATTCTGACAAAATACACATAGTCAACTTCTTAAGCAAATATCATGAGATTGAAGATAGAAAATGAAGGAAAGAACTTCTATTTTCATGAAAGACTCAAGGAACAACTGATTAACAAGAAAAATCCAAGGAGAACACCAACAAATCACCACGAAATTCAAGTGACAAGATTGCAAAAGAAGATAAGAGCTCTCAAGTTCTCATTCAAGTCATGTCAATACAAAAATGAATCCTCCTCAAAATAAGTCAAAATTTGACTTATATACTTTCTCAAGTGTCCCATTTCACACTTGAAAATTAGGTTCTCTAGACTTTTCAATGTAATTTTTTATACATTTGAGAGCTCTAATAATTATCAAAAAATTACATAATTTAATCATTCTCATGAAGAAAATTATTCTTCATTTTTACATCCATCCAGTCCTTCTATAATACAAAAATCTAATTTTACAATTGATCTTTTTTCATCAAAAAAGGTGTCTTCTAACATCCTTCCCCTCCTAAAATTTTGTCATCCTTGACAAAACTTCATTGATTCCATAGTTCTCACTGCTTCTTCTTTCTTTGGTATACTTGAGCTATCAGATCATGGCTTTTCCTTTCTATAACATTCAAATTATTCACCATTTCCAAAAGTTTTTTCCTCCATTGAACAGCTGCTATGGGTTTGTCTATCACATCTTTCTTTATGTATTTTGTATAAGCTGTTTCATATGTTGATAATCTGGTGGTTATTACAAGAGAAAGTTTTTTTTTTTTAATTTACTCTCTTTCAAAAAATCCAAAATCCAAGGCATCTTAAAAAAAATTTACATAATGACTACCCATAAAAATGACTCTGCTATAGTATGCAATTAAGCATATCCGATTTGGAGTTTCACTTAGATAAAAAAGAAGTGCATCCAAGGGTAAATTAAATCCTATATAGTTAAGGGTTTTTACATCAGTTTCAGTGAAATTTTCAATGTAGGTAATGATGGGTTTCAAAATTTGGGATCATTAACATCCTTCAAATTTTCCACCAAGGATTTGGTAGTAGTAAGCATGTAATTTCTAGTTGGCCAAGCTCCTTTTTTGGGTCCTGCAATCTTTGGAAAGTCTAGTCATTTTGCTAGGATCTTACCTTCATTCCTTCTTTTCCAAAAAATTGTCCACTCCCTTTGCCTTGCTATTGGACAATAGGCTAGATTGATCTTCAATTGAACTGGAGCTTCCTTCCATATTTTTTGCAATCTTTGTTTTTATCCAACCACTTATTTCTCCATGTGGGATTAGCCTTTCCAAACAATTCCCTTGTGATGGTAAATTCTTCATCATATTCCAAGTACTCATTTGGTGGTACTCCCACTCTAGCTATTTGATAGTTTTTATGCTTTCTAATACCATGCAAAATGGTATTCCTAAATCATCTGCTACCCAGTGGTGTTGATCAAGACTGACTCCATTTTCTAGAGCAAATTTGACAATATAATTTTCATACTGATCATACATCTTTCTTATGTATCTCATCTTGGTTGCCCTATCTATGAGCAGTTGTTGTGCACATTCATCTAACTCTTCATCCATCTGCTCGATAGATTTCAAATGCTCATCACAAATTTCATGCACAGGAGAAGACAAAATTGTATCCTGTATGTTTTTTGGTATCACACCTTGTGTAGAAACTTCTATGACTTGTGAGTTTGCCTTATTCTTCCATTCTTAATTTCCCTCATTAATTTGTTCTTCTGTTTTGGCCAATTGAGAATTTCATTTTAAGAGAACTACCTAAAGACGCTTATGTGGGCCCTTTGTTAACACCCAAATGCTAAATTATTTGTGGAGCCTCTGTGGTGTCTCGAGGAGTCCCCTCACTTTTGGGGACTATCTGCACAGAAAACGAGATCGTCTGATAGCTTGACTTTCAATGTCGCACGGAGTTCTTCGATGATTATCCGCCCAGTCGTGTACCCCCTTCTTGAGTTATTACTCCTTAATTGGAGTGAGTACTATGGTATCTCACATGAGTGCCACATAGCACTCATGTGTGTGCCCTTCTAATGGAGCCCAAGAGATGGTTCACACCATCTCTTCTATAAGGACTCCCTTCATAACATTTCCTTCCCCTTAACTCCATTTTTGTCCTCAAAAATGGTATTGGAAGGTCTAGAAATCAAGAGGGTAGTACCCCCACTATATCCCCATGTATAGAAATACATGGTCCTGTCTCCGTGTTGTTTCCCATATCCTTCCCCTTAAGAAAACTCTTGGGAAGGTAATCTAAAACTGGGAAACCGTCTCTGAAGGGTGCTAACCCGCTCCCATGTACCACTATCTTCTGAACTATCTTTCCACTTTACTAGACACTCTTTATACAAGTGACTTCTCGTCCGTTTCTCTCGAGTGCGTAGTATGCTCTCAGGCTCATGTGGAATAGATTGAACAGAAATAGGCTCTACTACCTCACTATCTAGAATGAGGTTGTCAGGTTCACCCAGTCTTTTCTTAAGTCGGCTAACATGAAAAACTGGATGAATTTGACTATTCTCTGGAAGTTGGAGCTGGTAAGCCATCTTTCCTATTCTCTTAAGTATTTGGAATGGTCCACAATACCTAGGAGATAATTTTGGACAAGGTCCCGTCTTCATGGTTTCAAACCTAGATGAAAGTCTAAGATAGACTTGCTCTCCTACCTCAAAGTTGATATCTCTCCTTTGAGGGTCAGCATAGGCTCTAGCTCTATCCTAAGCTCTCCTAATGTTGTCCTTAGCAAGCCTAAGCATATCATTCATCTCTTCCAAGAAGTCCTTTGCAGCTTGCACTTTTTCATTTTGCAAACCTACTGCGTAAGGAGCTCTTGGCTGAAACCCATACATAAGCATAAATGGATTATGCCCAGTGGAAGAGTGCTTGGCACTATTATATGCAAACTCTACTATAGGTAAGTACTCTTCCCAATTAGTTTGCCTTTCATTTACATATGCTCGAAGCATATCCTCTAGGATTTGGTTAACCCTTTCTGTTTGCCCATCTGACTGTGGATGCTCGGCCGTACCCATGCTAAGTTTCGTATCCAACCTTTTGAAGATCGCTCTCCAAAAGTGGCTAGTAAACTTCCTATCCCGATCAAAAACTATGTCTAAAGGAAGACCATATAACCGGTATAGGTTCTCCACAAAAAGTCTAGCCAACTCTGGTGTCTTCACTGTAGTACGTGTTGGAATGAACCTAGCCATTTTGGTTAACCTATCCACAATTACCCAGACTGAGTCGTGCCCTCTCTGTGTCTTAGGTAATCCGACTATAAATTCCATGGAGATACTCTCCCACTTCCCATTAGGAATATCCAATGGGTGGAGTAGTCCTCCAATCCTCAACCTCTCAGCTTTGTTGACCTGGCATTTGTTGCATTTAAGCACATATTCTAGGACGTCCTTATGAATTCCAGGCCAATAAAACTACCTCTTAACAAGATCATAAGTCTTGTTAACTCTTGGGTGTCCCGCACTAGGTGTGTCATGACACTCATACAAAATATGCCATCTCATCTCAGTATCTCTAGGGACACACACCTTACCTTTATATAACAGATATCCATCATGGACACTGTAATTCTTCCACTTGAATCCTTCTTGAGTACCCGTCGATACTCCATCCTCACTGGAAACCCGTGTATCACGATCCCCATTCTCTATGGCTTCCCAAATCTCAGAATATGCAAGATCAAACCTACATTTTCCTCTAAGGGACTCAAGTAGCTCACTAGTGATCTGAGTAAAACTCAGTCCATTGAGCATAGGCATGTGGCTAAGTGAATCAGCCACTACATTAAACTTTCCCTTCCTATACCTAAGCTCATAATCAAACTCTTGAAGGGTCTCTGCCCATCGGGCCTTACGACCTTTAAGGTCTGTTTGATTAGAGAGCCACTTAATGCTCTCTTGATCAAACACTATCGTGACTTTGGCACCATATAAATAATGATGCCACTTCTTCAAAGCATGAACTATTGCATACAACTCCTTCTCATATGCGGAGTAATTCTTCTGAGCCGGTTCTAGTTTCTTGCTCTCAAAAGCTACTGGTCGACCATCCTGTACTAAAACCGCTCCTATAGCAAAATCTCTCATGTCAGTCTCAACCACAAATGGTTTGTTGGGATCTGCTATGTGTAAAAGTGGAGCTGTAGCAATTGCTACTTTCAACTTTTCCATACTTTGCTTCTGATCGTCTCCCCAATGAAACGCTTTCCCTTTCCCTTTAAGATGTTCCGTCATCGAGACAGCAATTTTGGCATAGTTCTTAATGAATCTTCGATAGAAACCTGATAAACCTAGGAAGATCTACAGCTCTTCCAGGTTCCGTGGATGTGGCCATTCCATAATAGCCCGTACTTTTTCAGGATCCATCTGGATTCCATCCTGGGAGACTATATACCCAAGGTATCTAACCTCTGTCTTGAAAAATTCACACTTTGATTCCTTAGCAAAGAGTGAATTTTCCCTTAGTACTTGAAATACTTTCCTCAAGTGTTCCAAGTGGTCCTGTTCTGATGCACTATAGATCAGAATGTCATCCAAAAAATCTACCACAAAGTGTCCTAGATAAGGTCGTAAAACACTATTCATGAGTTTCATGAAAGTGGCAGGAGCATTGGTGAGACCAAAAGGCATCACCAAAAACTCATAGTGCCCATATCTAGTCCTAAATGCAGTCTTAGGGACATCATGTGCTCTAATTCTGATCTGATGATATCCTGATCTAAGATCAAGCTTGGTAAAATACCTAGCTTGATGTAACTGATCAAATAGATCTTCCAACCTAGGCATTGGAAATCTATTTTTGATAGTTACCTTATTAAGTTCTCTATAGTCTATACATAATCTCATAGAGCCATCTTTCTTTTTAACTAGGAGCATTGGCGATGCCCATGGTGAGTTACTAGGTTTGATGAAGCCCTTATCTAAATAATCCTGCAATTGCTTCTCAACCTCCTCATGCTGAGAAACACTAAGCCTATAAGGTGGTCTGCAAATAGGGTTAGTGTTAGTAACAACCTCTATGGCATGGTCAATGTCCCCTCTCTCAGGTGGTAGCCCTCTAGGTAAGTCAGTGGGAAAAACATCTCTGTACTCAAACATAAGATCCTTAAAACTTTTAACCACACACTCTTGCAAAAACGAATAGTAGAAAATCCTGTTCATATTTAGATTCCTAGCATGGAAATATACATCATATGAGTTGTCTGTACAATGCTCCATATCATGACTATACAATAAAAACATGTCCTGTACATGCTGAGAATAACAGAGACTATACAACTCTAGTGATGAAATGAGAGGTGCACTAGGTACATCTCTCTCTCCCTGAATACAAACTTTACTTCCATTCTTTTCAAATTTGAGTGTGTTGTTTTGATATCTGCGTTTAAGTGTATCTCCCAACCCCCATAGCCACTCTCTTCCTAAGACTAGATCTGTCCTCTCCATATTCATAATTTTGAAGTCCATATAATCTATATAGTCTTGTATCTTGACTTCCAAATTGGATACCATAGTATCCCATATTCTTTTATCTTGCCCTTGCATCATAGATACAATGTATTTATGTGCACTAGGGTGCTGGGGAATCTTTAATTTCTTGACCAAAGCATAGTTTATAAAATTATGAGTGGCAGAGTCATCTATCATGACCCGTGCCCTGGTCCCGTACACACTACCATGCAATTTGACTAGGTCATGTGGTCCAAACTGCGGTGACTACAATGACTAAGTCAAACAACAGGTGTGCTCTAAATCCTCGTGCATCACCTCCACTCCCTTACAGCTAGAGCTGCCATGAATAGGAAGGGTCTGCACTAGGTGGACCGCCTTTTTGCCATTTTCAGGGGCCGTACTAGACTCTGGTCCCTTCTTCTTTTCTTCCCCCTTCTTGAGTGGACAGTTCCACTGTGAATGGCTAGGAGATAGGCACCTAAAACACAGGTTTTCCCTTTTGGCCTTCTCAAACTGGTCTGTGGATAATCTAGGCCCTTCTGATCTTTGTTTTTTAATAAAAACTTTGTTTCTTCCCAAAGGCAACTTCTTCTTGAATTTAGTCGTACTAAGAGGCTTGAGGGGCTGATCCGTCTCCATAGGAGTATACTGAGGACGGTTATGGTCCTCATAAATCTGTGCGTATTTGATCGCCTCCTCAAACATCTTAGGCACATTCCTTCTGACTTCCCTCTTTATGGCTTTATCCAAGCCCCTAACAAACCCTCTAGTCTTCTGAAAATCATCTAAGCCCTTAAGTTTCAAAATGATCTCTCTACAATGGGATAGATAGACTGAAAGAGGCCTACCTCTTTGAGTAATCCTATCCCATTCATCCCAATTCCTCTCCTCCTCATTCTCAGGAAGAAACTCTTTTAGAAAAAGAGTCTCAAAATGAGTCCAGTCAGTAGGGATAGAGTTCGCCTCCTTAAGACTCATCCACCACTTATAAGCACGCCGGGCCGAGGGAGAGACTAGCCTCTAGCACACGATACTCAGGTGGGGTGCCCTTCAATTGATGCAAATCATGCCACTTCTGTAAAAAAGTATAGATTGCATCCTTATTCTTGTCTTGGCCATCCCCCGTAAAGGTAGGTGGCTTCAAGTCTTTCAGGAGGGGAGCTTCCCTAGAGCTCCCTCCTTTATGCTTACTAGGAAGAGAAGTATCTTTCCTAGTGAGCTCCAAAGGAATAGGAGGGGTCTCTCTTTCCTTCCTAGCTAGGAAAGAGGTGACACTAGTCTCAAGTGAGATCATTTGAGACTTAAGCTGTTGTATTAGATATGTGATGCTACCAAGATCTTTCTCTAATTTAAGGGTTTGCTCTTTCAAGCCTATGAATTGGTCACGAGTGACAAATTCATCTATAAGTTCTTCATATGTGTATTCTTCCTGTGAAGGCTCTTTCTCTTCTAAATTCTCTTCTATTTCTTGCCATACTTCTACTTCTTCCATTCTAGAATCAGGATCCTCTAGTTGCTCTTTAGGTGGAGGAGTGGTTTCAACTACTTGTTTGCCTTTAGTTTCCATGTTTAAGTTCCCTTCCCCCGTTTGCTAACTAGAGTGTATGAAAATGAATGGAAGTAAAGCTCAAATATGCAAGAAGAAGAGAAATATATCACAAGAGCACTTCCCTGTTACAAAGTAGAGCTATGGAAGCGAAATCCAAGTGGTCGTTGATGCTTCAAGCTGCTGATTTTGAATCCTTGCCAGGCCCAAAAGAAAATTGGAAATGTCCGGTTGGTCCGGGGAGGTTCTAAACACCATAAACCATCCAAAACAACACCAAAAGCACGTGGGAATAGCCCCAATTGGGCAAAATGAGTCAAACTGAGCAATTTCAGAGATGTAGCAATCCTCGCCAGTCCATGACTTGCTGTCCGGCACCTGTACTTCAAGAATTTGAGACTATCCCAAGTGAAAAAAGTGGATTTGGAGTCCCGATTACGAAAAACTAGGCCCGAGAGTGGCCGCCTAGTTCCTACTGAAGTGAGCAGAGGGATTTTGGTGGGGAAAATCTCGTCCAAATCCAACATTGATGGTTTCTAAGTGAAGCTTAGGAGTGTAGCTTCGAAACGTGACCAAGATTTTTGAAATCTGATATCGTATGAAGAAGCTATGGTGCGGAGAAGTCGGATATGTCATCAATGGGAAGTGAAAAAACTCCTTTTCATGGATGGATGACTTTGTGAAGCTCAAAACTGAGGAAACAAAGCTTTTCTGAAACCACCCAAAGCCCATATCCCATAACCACAGCCCATATTACATAGGTGCATCATAATTTTCCCCAAAAATTTGGCTCATATCATCCTTTTAGCACTCCAAAATTCCTCAAAACTTCCGAAAATTTCATCAGCTTCAGCTTGAATTCTCAGTCGGCACAAAAGGAGAAAAATCGAACTGCCTGTCGAATGGATCCTTTATCCCATAAGTGCTGTAGAGGAGCTTATTTTCTCTCTATATATAAAGAAACACAAGGTCATTGTTGTCATCTAAGAGGAGGGGATGAGAGACATGAGCTCTCGGCCGCTGCGCTCTATCATGGATTTTGGACGTCCGTCCTTGTTGACTGTTTGACTGCGCATCGGTATTACTCTGCCCACCCGTCGCGTGGGCTCTGGTACCAATGTGGAGCCTCTGTGGTGTCTCGAGGAGTCCCCTCACTTTTGGGGACTATCTGCACAGAAAACGAGATCGTCTGATAGCTCGACTTTCGATGTCGCACGGAGTTCTTCGATGATTATCCGCCCAGCCGCATACCCCCTTCTTGAGTTATTACTCCTTAATTGGAGTAAGTACTGTGGCATCTCACATGAGTGCCACATGGCACTCATGTGTGTGCCCTTCTAATGGAGCCCAAGAGATGGTTCACATCATCTCTTCTATAAGGACTCCCTTCATAACATTATTGATCCACATGAATCCATTCTATTGAAAGAGAACCCAAACCTTAGCACAAATCGAGACATGTTTTCATATAATGTTTGAGCCTAAAGATTTAAGGCACATTCAAAAGTGTTTTCAACCAAAGCTTTCTAGCACAAAAAAGCGGTAGACAAAGTGAGCACCAAGGGTGCTTGGATTGGAGTTTTTCTTGGACGAAGCCCTATCACATTGACCAAGACCTTGCATTCAATTTGAATTTTGGCTCATGGAAAGAGCACAATGATTACTTGAATGGGCATACACCATTAGAAGTGGATAAGTATTTGTGCGACTAAAAATTCGAATTATGATCATAAATCTTGCATGATTTATTTTTTGCAAAAAGAAAATATTAAGTGCTAGAAATTATCTGGCTCAAAACACTTGAAGTGACCAATTTCTTGATTGTGTGAAAATTTGAAGTGAGTCTACAAAATAACTCTTCCATGATTTTTTTTTGCAAAAAGAAAAGAGTATGGGCTATACAATGTGGGAGTGTTCATAAGGTTAAGGCTTGCTCACAAAGATCCCTCATGTAAAGTTTTGAATAATTCATGTTGTTGGAGAGGACTCAAGATGAGGAAGCAGAAGAAAGAAGTAAAGAAAAGTAGGCCCCAAATTTTTAAAGAAATGATCCATTTTCTTTTCTTAAAATCCCTTTTAAAATACCAAGAAGCTTTGTAATTGTCCTCTAGATGCATGATCCTTAAAGAATGTAATATTAACCTTGTATAATAGTAGCAACTTAGTGATTCATAGGAAAAGTGTCGGCCTCTTATGTGAAAGGACAAAATTTAGGGCACATGTATATAAGTCACTTGTGAATCTTTGGTAAAGACTTTTTGCCATTATGAAGAACTAACTTTTCAAATTTGGTTCTTTTTTTCTGTGTATCTTCTTCTCCTTGAGCTTGCATGTGTGTTTGAGGCATGGAATGTGTGTCTAGAGGTGTTGTCAACACCTTCCCCATTTCACTATTTTGGTGTGTGTGTGTGTGTGGAGCATAGGAAGTGTATAAGCGAGAGTTGGTGTTTCTCGCCACTCTAGTTTTTTATCATAACATGAAGCATAGAGATCTGATTGAGTTAAGAGTATCGCCATTGAATCTGTCTTTTTGAGAGCTTTGAAATGAACCAGTGATTGACTATATCTTGGTATTGGACCTGAGAGAAATCACTTAATTAGTATGTGTTTTTGCACCAAGTATCATGATACATACTAGTGTGTAAGAGGTCTCATGTGAGGTAGATTTAGCCTAATTTGCATGCATTAGTTGTTCCTTAGATTCATTAACTATCATGTCTGCACATTTCTTCATACACTTGATGGGGTTAAATTCACGGATTGATAATTTAATGAGTGTATCAATGCCATCACTATATGCACTTGCTTGATGATAGAGATTTAATCTCCTTCATTGCAAGTCCCTAAGACATTGTGAGCTTAGGTGCACACATTTTTGGCATTGTTGTCAGGGAGCTCGGCTTCAATCAAGGTATAGTTGTGAAGGTAGTGAGCATGAAAAAGTGATTTCAATAGTGTGGCAAGTTGAGCTTCTCCTTCACTTGTTACTTCATAAACTCATTGTGTGTGTGATACGTTTTTAGGATTAGGCCAAGAATGAAGGAGTTAGGGTTAGAAAGTAAGAGAGAGAGATAGTGGAAATAGTATGGACAGTTAGTTCCCAAAGAAAATTACAAAAAATATCTATTTTTTTGTCTTTGGCCTTAGTTAGAGGCTAATAAAAAAATTCACCACATTTCTAGTTACTTGGTTTTTAGCAAGTATCATGGAGAGCATGAGATTATTTGTATCGGGTAAGAAATTGAAGGAATTTCCTAGCTACATGGACATAAGGTGACAAGGAGAGCCCAAGGAACACACACACAAAAATTTTTAAATTTGGACTCCAAAAAGTCCAAGTACCATGACCAGTTGAGTTTGGTATTGCAATACCAAGTTCTCGTGTGTTGCGATACTTGATAAGTATCTTGCATTGCCAATACCTTACTCCTAGTGTATCATGATACCCAGCTATTGTGTATCTTCTAGTCAAGTATCGTGATCTCCTAGTATCACATATTGTCGATACTTTTAAGTATGATGTATCACAATCTGAGTTGTGTCATGTATCCTCTTTTAGTGTATCATGTATCATCAATATTTTCAAATATCATGTAACATGATAATCGTGTATCATGTGTCCTGAGGTATGGTATCGTGTATCGAGGAATAATTAAGTATCGTTGTTGAAGGCAGGGAAACCTGGAGAAATAAAATAAGAATAAAAAGAAAAAGATGACTATGCGGAGATTTATAAGGATGTGTCGCAAGAAAAGGGGAAGTTATAAGAAAGGAGTTAGCAACAACCGTAAGAAGAAGAAAGAGAAGGTAGACGAAGAACGAAGACGCAACAACCTTGAAAAAGAAGAAAGAGAAGGTTGACGAAGACACGACAACAGGAAGAGGAGGAAAGGTACGAGACATAAAAAAGACGCAATGATCAAAAGAGAGACGAGGGTGCAAGAAGTGTAGGTGCATCAACTGTGAGACGAAGTCAAACAAGAAGGAGTTCCTTTGTCAGGACCGGAAGAGACGAGGTTCTACAGTAAAAAAACCAGTATATAGATAACGATTGAATGAAGATCTTTGCGGCTTAATCAAATTCTCATACTAAAGTTCTAATCTTTACAAAACAACAATCTGTATTTTTGGTGTTGCGTTTACCAATGAATAATCAACCAAATGTCTGCGCAGCACAGTTATAGTGTTGAAAGTCTTCTATTTACGGTTAAGTCTGTTTGAGTGACTCAGACTGTACTGTGTCAGAATGCAATTGACTTGAAATATATGTGAGTGCAAAAAGGAAATCTGTAAATCTGCTGCAAGAATAAAGTGTAGCAAGACTGTGTAAATTCTGAATTAGCAGAAAACTATCAGAATGAATGTTTCCGGTGATATTACGATGATATTCCGGTGATGTTCCGGTGACATTTCGGTGGCTTTAAGAGACATTTCCGGTGGAATATCTGGGGAAGTAAAGATCAGTGCACAATGGGAAAGAATAGTAAAATCTGATTCTGCTAGTTAGACGATGTTGTGTTGAACCGGAGAACCCTCAACACAATTGGCGATCCTACTGTACGGCTGAAGCCGCCTCAAGAAATGAATGAGGGGCAAGCGAAATCGCTTTAGTAAGGTATATTTTACGAGGGCACAGGCAAGAGCAGCGAACGTGGAGACATCCTCAGATTTTTACAAGTGGTACGAGGCCCAAGAGCAGGAAGCGTTGGGCACTGACGACGAACAGGGGGAAACAGGTGTAGTAGAGGCCAGCGTAGTGGGCGGCATACTTGGTGTGTTATTCCTCACAGAAACAGCTGTAGGGGTAAGAAGACATCTCCAGTTTGACCCACTTGCAGGGGCGACAGGTCCGGAACCTCTAAGGAAGATGCTGATTGCCATGTAGCTCAATTCGAAATAAAATGGACAGCAAATGGATATCCAGCTCTCTATGGTGACGATATTAAACTTCAACAGTTTGCAGCCACATTGGAAGGACGAGCTATGAGCTGGTTCAGTCAATATGGCATTACCCATTTTGCTACGTATGATGATTTAAAAATCGCATTCTTGCAACGGTTTATAAAAGAAAAGACGCCTTCTGATGTATTAAGGAAGTTGAGGGCTATTAGACAAAAGACTATGCTAGTGGAAGACTATGCTCAGAAGTTTAGGACTTTAATGGACAGGTTGCAAGGTAATGAACGACCTACTGATGAGATGTTGGCAGGATTTTTTTTGAAAGGATTAAGGAGCACCATCAGACATGCAGTGGCCAGTGTGGACATTGCGAATGTTTTTGATGTCTTAGTATTAGCAGCAGCGCGTGTTGAAAGAAGGTTTGGACGAGCAAAAAAGAAGCAGTCTGATTCTGGTTTAGAGGTTGGATCCGATTCAGAAATGGAGTCAGGTACGAGTTCCGATGATTCTGATACTGATGATTATGATGATGAAATAGTGAAGACAAAGCATCGTAAGCCTCAACCTAAACACCGTAAAGAGGAGGAATGGATTCGTAAGTTAAAGAAACATGGGTATTCTATATTGGATCCAAAGGAAACACGATTTTGTGATATTTGTGACAAAGAGGGGCATACCACAACCCAGTGTTGGTATAACCCTAAGAATAGAGGGCAAAGTTCTCGGCAAGACAATAGAAATCTAAACGACATGGCGGCCAATCAGGCTATTCCTATCCAAGGGCGAGGTAACTTCCAGAGACAGCAACAGGTAAGACCCCCATGGAGAGATCAAGGAAATCAGCACAGAAATAATCAACAAGGCAATTACCAAGGTCGACCACCAAGGGTCATGCCTTGTGGGTATTATTCAGCTCCTGATCATTGGATAGGGCCAAATTGCCCTTTGTGGGTAAAGCATTGTGAAGAAAGGGGTATACCTATCATTCGGTATAACCAGCATAATCAGCAGGGACAACATCAACAACAGGGGCAGCAGGCGACTCAGGCAAATGCCATGCTGATTGAATGGCCAGAACAAGTCGATAGGACCAGTACATCTGCTCGAATGCATGGTAACAACCAAGGGCAGTGTGATGGTACGCAATGTGGAAAAAATAAAGAGGTTGAAGTATTGGCGGTCACTAGATCAAAAAATAAAGGCCCTATTGATTGGCACGCACAAAGGCAAATTCGAGATAAGGTTTTGGAGCAGGTTCGAGACGAGCCTACTAATCTGGTAAAGGGTGACGACCGGACCGAGAGACAAAAGGGTGTGAAGTTGGTACCGCCCATGATGGAGCAGGATCCGGCTCAGTGTCAACAAGACTTGGCAAATGACTGGTTTGTTGACATCATTAGTGCACCGTTACAGTTGTCTTTGGATCAGTTGTTATCTTTAGTACCGGTCTTTCGCGAAAAATTGTTGAGAAAGCTACTTGGATATCGAACCGAGCCCGAGAGTAGGACGATCCCTTCAATTTTGGCCAACAGTATTGATCCACCAGATGTGGATTTTGCCGTACTAGTAATTCAGGTGCAGTACAATAAGCGGAGTTTTGCCGAAGTATTGCTAGATGGAGGATCAGGGGTAAATATATTACCTGAACATATTTTTATTGAAATGGGAAGAGGGGCATTGGCTCCAGCCCCTTTTCAAGTCAAAATGGCGGATCAAACACGAGTCCAGCCTGTTGGCATTCTGAAGCAACAACAAATTATTATTTCCGGTATGACATTCATGGTCAATTTTGTAGTCATCCGAATGACGGAGTCAGCATACCCGTATGAAATGTTGTTAGGAAGACCTTGGTTTTGGCTTGCTAAAATTAAGCAGGATTGGGGCTTGAATGTAGTAATGATTACCAAGGGTAAAAAGCAAGTGACAATTCCCATGCGTGGGCGAAAAAATATGTCGGTACAGGAAAAACCGTTGATGGCTCAGACTATTAATTTAGCAGATGAGATTGAAATGACGAAGAGGAAAAGTTTTTGCAAGCAAACCCAACGGTGGTGCCAGTATTAGAAGTTGATGTAGAAGGAGTATTAAGTAAGGATTATAGTGGTGGGCCAAACGAAGAAGAGTCACTTCCTGGTGAACAGGTGGCAGGTGCCCAGTTACAAAAAATATTTGATCAATGTATGAAGGTTCTGGTGCAGCAGCAGATGGAACAACAGGAGGAAGAGATAATTATGCGAACGGAAAGGATTTATGATCAGAAGTATGCAGTTTCTATGTGCGTGAAGGAGGAAGAGCTTCAAGAGGTTAATTTAGGAACAGAAGCTGAACCCAAGATGGTGCAGATTGGTAAAACATTGGAAGGAAAGTTTAAGGAGGCTCTTATTTGCTTGCTTAAAGAGTATGTGGATGTGTTTGCTTGGGACTATACTCAAGTAAAAGGTATAGATCCGCAGTTGCATCAACATAGGATTAATCTGAAGGCGGATGCAGTAGCTGTGGCACAGCAAAGATATAGAATGAATCCTAATTTTGCTAAACAAGTAAAGGAAGAGATTGATAAGTTGTTGGCAGTCGGATTTATCAAACCGGTGAATCAAGTGACTTGGCTATCTCCTAGTATAGTGGTCCCTAAAAAGAACGGAAGCTCATAATTTGCGTTGATTACAGACAGCTAAATGCGGCAACGGTTACAGACCCGTTTCCTATGCCGTTTTGTGATGCGGTATTGGATACAGTTGTCGGCCATGAAATGTATAGTTTCTTGGATGGATTTTCCAGTTATAATCAGATCAGTGTGGCTGAGGAGGATCAGCATAAAACAACATTTATTACCGAATTTGGTGCTTACGTATTTACCGTAATGAGTTTTGGTTTGAAGAATGGACCACCATCATTCAATTATGTGGCGCATCAAGTGTTTGAGCCTTATCTTCAGGATTTCATGCAGGTATTTGTCGATGACTTTTCAGTCTTCGGTGAAATGATTAAGCACTTACTACACCTGAAAGCATGTTTTGAAAGATGTCGGCAGTTTTGGATGGTATTGAATCCGTTTAAAAGTGTGATTGCGGTAAGAAGTGGGATTTTATTGGGCCATGTTATCTCCCAAGCAGGAATGGCGATTGATGTTAAGAAAATTGAAGCTATCCGTACATCTAAAGCACCGACCAACGTTAAAGAAGTAATGCGGTTTGTAGGCCAAATTAAGTGGCATTCCCGATACTTAAGATATTTAGCAAACATTTCCTCACCACTGATGCATTTGACGGTCAAGAAGGATGTTCCGTTTATATGGGCAGAAGCTCAAGAGAAGGCATTTCAGTTATTAAAAAAGATGGTGTCGGTGGCACCTATTTTGCAACCACCTGATTGGTCAATGTCGTTTCACATATTCGTTGATGCATCGGATGTGGCCGTAGGTGCAGTTTTGATGCAAACAGAAAGATAAAGGTTGGTATAGACCTGTTTATTATGCTAGCAGGGTATTGGCTGCGGCTGAAAGAAATTATCCGGTGACCGAAAGAAAAGCTTTGGCGATGGTGTATGCCCTTAACAAGTTTAGACATTATTTGTTGGGCAATAAAGTGATTTTTCATGTGGATCAACAGGCTCTGGTTTATTTAATCAAGAAGCCCTTATTAACAGGCCGATTAGCCAGATGGATGCTTTTGTTACAAGAATTCGATTTTGTAATTGTGCATACCCCAGGGAAAGAGCATGCGATGGCAGATTATTTTAGTCGATTGGAATCAGAAGAAACACCCACTAGTGTACTTGATGTATTTCCGGATGCTGAATTGTTTACGGCACAAGCGATCGAGACAGATTCGTGGTATGATCAGTTACTAATGTTTCTCACAGAAGGAGTATTACCACAGCATTTTTCACCTGATCAGAGAAGGAAGTTTGCTCTTAAAAGTAGGCCGTATTTGGTGATAGCAGGGGCATTATACAAGAAGGGCGTGGATCAGGTTATCAGGAGATGCATACCAGACTATGAACAATCATTTGTGTTACATGAAGCACATTCCGGTTCAGCAGGAGGACATTTGTCAGGCGATATTACCGGAAAGAAAGTATTACACGCAGGGTTATGGTGGCCGAAGGTGTTAAAAGATGCGCATGAGTATGCTAAAGGCTGTGTGATTTGCCAAAAGTTAGGCCAACCTAATAATTCTGATCGTATGACTGATCATCCGGTATTACCGCTGGATCCTTTTCAAAAATGGGGCATGGATTTTGTGGGACCTATTAAACCTACTACTCAGCGAGGTAATAGCTATATATTGGTGGCGACAGATTATTGTACGAAATGGGTGGAAGCAGTAGCACTGAAGGATAACAAGGCAGCAAGTGTGGCCAAATTTCTTTATCGTAATATTATGACAAGATTTGGGTGTCCGATTGAGTTAGTGAGCGACCGAGGTACTCATTTCCTGAATGAGGTGATTTCAGAATTAACAGGACTTCATCAAATAGTGCATAAAAAGACTACAGCATATCATCCTCAAGCGAATGGGCAGGTTGAAAGCACGAATAAAATTTTACTGCGTATTCTTAAAAAGTTGGTACATGAAAATCAGAAAAAGTGGGATTTGTTTCTTGACTCAGCTTTGTGGTCATTCAGAACAGCATTTAAAGTGACGACAGGAATGACACCTTTTCGGTTGGTATATGGATTGGAGGCAGTAATGGAGTTTTTAGTTCCAAGTTTGAGGGTTACGACAGAAAAGATGTCGCCTGAAGTCTCAGTTAAACACAGGAGTAAATACCTTTTACAGATGGAGGAGGATTGTTTGATAAGTGCATATATTACAGAAGTGATTCAAAGGCGGAGACAAGCCTGGGTAAATAAGAATGTGAAGTTTAAAATATTCAAAGAAGGCGATTGGGTGATGGTGTATAATTCTAAGCCAGGACCCCATCCAGGAAAGCTCACATTGAGATACAGGGGTCCATATCAGATTGTCCAAGATTTGGGTCAAAGCACTTTTCGTGTGGCAGATGTGTTTGGCACATGGTTAAACAAGCCCATAAATGGATTTCGGCTGAAATTATTTCAAGGGAAGCCGCCACATTTGGACTGGTTATCTGCTAATGTGGTGCAAGTTGTATGTCGCTCAGAACAACACGTCAGCAATGTTTGTGATCATTGCAGTAACAGAGTGTATTTTTCTACATTTTTATCGGTGGTACAGTGTTTTTTGACCTCGTGTTGGTCTAAAACTACATTGAGTAAATTTTTACGATTACAATGGACACATGGTTTACAGTTGCAGTTCAACAATGCGTTATCGGTTGGCTCAGGGTCAATGATGAATAATGAAGTATTGTTGAATGAGGGTCGACAAGCTAAAGAATATGTTGGGTCTGCCGATAATGATGTGTGCGAAAGGAGTATGCCTTGTATTCCGCATCACCAGATCCATAAGCGGCGGAGGCATCGAGGAGAATATGAAAACGAAGTTAGTAGTCGACCAATGCTTATCTTGCAAAGTACAATCTGTCAGAACTGTATGGTTAAAAGTTTTTGCACTATACAATGCAGTATTGAGAAGATAAAATATCTTCTCATCTTCTTGAGGTACGAATGAGTGTTTTCTTTCATGATTCTTCTGGCATGTGTGGAAGTTTCATTCAGCGGGTTATTGATAAGTGGGGCAATCGATTGTGGAGGATTTTTATGATAACCCACACTACAATATTATTGAGTTGCATAAAGTTATGTGTGTCAGTACGTTTATCATTACAGAAAGTGGCAGTTCAAGCATTCGCACTTGTGGAACGAATATTTTTGGTTCTACATAAAGGCTTCCAGGATAATATTTTCTTCAACATTTTCTGTATTAGTGCTTGAATCAGGAATCATGAGAGGATGTATGAGAAAGAGAGAAGTGACAGTGAGAAGGGAGGAAACCACATCGGAGGAAAGTGATAGCTCATTACAAGGGGAAGATGAAGATGCAATTTCAACACCATATACAAAGACTAAGGGTGTGCATACGTTTATGGGGTCATTCACGGATTTTAAAGTAGAAGTTGACCTACAGTCTGATCTGCAGTAGAATTGGCTCAGAAGAATTGGATTATTACAGTTCGCTATGTTTCCATGGGAACGTTGGAGAGGCCATTATGAGGTAAAGAGTCAGTTGGAGATTATGCGGAAAATTAAGGGTCAGCTCTCCTTTCAGGTAAAATTTCACCAGAATTAGTTGCAGAAGTATTCCAATTACCTATATACGATGATGTTGTAGTTCCCAAATGTTCGGAGGAGGTTTTGAAGAAAGACTTTGGACCCCGAGAAGGAAGACGGCAGTACTATATGATGAGGAATGTAAGCTATACTCGAAGGGAACAACTAAAATGGTATTTGGAGAGATTATGTTTTATCATTAAATATGATTCTATGTCTAGGGAGAATTTTGCACCTTTAGCCTATGCAGAGGCCGGAGAAAAGGTGAGTTGGGCTCATTGGATGTATGATCACTTACAAAGTGAGATTTTCATTGGGGATAGGCGTAAGACGCAAACAAATAGTCGATTATCAGCATATTTAGCTGCTTTATTCGAATTTGTGCAGTTTGTTGAAGATCAGAAGATCATGTGGCCAAAGCAGATCAAATTTTGTGATCATCAAGCGATGAGTAAAGAGCAGGAACAGTTAGCAGTGAGACAGGTAAGGAATAGACCTTCACAGACTTCTGAAGATTTTCTTTGCGCTGGTGATAGGGCACAAGAAAGGAACCAGGTTAGTCAAATCATTGAATCTGATAAATATGAAGCAAAGATACAGGAAGATATTTTGCTGCCAGTGCCAGATAGTATTGAGGAACCGAAAGTATTTGGGATTGCTTTTAGGTTTTCTAGGAAAAGAAGAGTCGAAGAGCAATTACAGGTTGAAACCAAAAAAATGTTGAAAGATGATAATATTTCAGATTATGATGTGTCAGGGATGAAGAAGAAGTTGCAGGAAGTGTCGGATTTTTTAGTTTTTCAGGAGAAAAGATTGTTTTCGGTATGAACAGACTCAAATATTTATTAATAAGACTGATTATCAGTCATTGCAGGAGAAGATTACAGAACTTCAGGATGCATTGGATAAGAAGGAATGTAGGTTGGAAGAGTTGCAGCATGATAAGAAGCAATCGGTGGTCGAATTGGCTAGTACAAAGAAGTCTATTCAGGAATTTGAAGAATGGTAGATGATTGTACAAATGCAGATTCAAAAAGAGATGATGAATTTTTCAGCGGTAAATGCTACATTGCAGGCGGAACAGGTAGTTCTTGAGTCGAGAATAAAAGTTTTGCAGGAATTACAAGAGCACATATTAAAAGAGGAAGGTGTGCAGTTAGATGTTGTGTTAATGACGAAGATGGATATAGGAGAGGTGAAGCAGCATCGGCATAAATATGTTCAGGACATCTGGAGTGTTTTTCAAAGTCGTTGGTTCGGTATGATTAAGATGTACCATGAATAGGTGCAGACAAGTTTTGTTTCCAAACATGAAAAAGATTTAGTATGTATAATTTCACAACAACAAAAATAGATTGAAGAACAGACACAGATCATTGCGAAACTGCGGGAACAGTTGTTGAAAGAGACACTTGAAGAAAAGGTGGAGATATTTGATGTAAATGTTCCAGAAAAGCAGGATGGTGCAGAAGAAGATATTAATACTGAAGAATTAGAGGTACAAGAAGAGCAGATTTCCACACAGTCACGGGAGATATCTAATCAAGGGATTGTGAAATTCGAGTTTAATTTTTGACAAAATTACCCACCGGGTTGTGCCAGGTGTTGAAGGCAGGGAAACCTGGAGAAATAAAATAAGAATAAAAAGAAAAAAACGACTATGCGGAGATTTATAAGGATGTGTCGCAAGAAAAGGGGAAGTTATAAGAAAGGAGTTAGCAACAACCGTAAGAAGAAGAAAGAGAAGGTAGACGAAGAACGAAGACGCAACAACCTTGAAAAAGAAGAAAGAGAAGGTTGACGAAGACACGACAACAAGAAGAGGAGGAAAGGTACGAGACGTAAAGACGCAATGATCAGAAGAGAGACGAGGGTGCAAGAAGTGTAGGTGCGTCAATTGTGAGACGAAGTCAAACAAGAAGGAGTTCCTTTGTCAGGACCAGAAGAGACCAGGTTCTACAGTAAAAAAAAACAGTATATAGATAACGATTGAATGAAGATCTTTGCGGCTTAATCAAATTCTCATACTAAAGTTCTAATCTTTACAAAACAACAATCTGTATTTTTGGTGTTGCGTTTACCAATGAATAATCAACCAAATGTCTGCGCAGCACAGTTATAGTGCTGAAAGTCTTCTATTTACGGTTAAGTCTGTTTGAGTGACTCAGACTGTACTGTGTCAGAATGCAATTGACTTGAAATATATGTGAGTGCAAAAAGGAAATCTGTAAATCTGTTGCAAGAATAAAGTGTAGCAAGACTGTGTAAATTTTGAATTAGCAGAAAACTATCAGAATGAATGTTTCCGATGATATTACGATGATATTCCGGTGATGTTCCGGTGACATTTCGGTGGCTTTAAGAGACATTTCCGGTGGAATATCTGGGGAAGTAAAGATCAGTGCACAATGGGAAAGAATAGTAAAATCTGATTCTACTAGTTAGACGATGTTGTGTTGAACCGGAGAACCCTCAACAATCATATATCGTTACTCTCTTGTATCGTGTGTTGCCGATACTTTCCTAAGTATCGTGTATCATCATCAAATCAAGTATCATATTGTATACCCTAAGTATCATGTATCATGGTACATCCAATATTATGTATCCTATATCGCCTAAGTTGAGTATCGGGCATCATTTGGGTGTGAAGTATCGTGTATCATGGGAAATAGAAACGACCTAGAAGAGGCTCTAGAGTGCAAATTTGAGGAATTTTACACTCCAAACTTGAGCCTAGTCACTTCTAAGGCTTAACATTTGACTCTGAGGAATTAGTAAGACCCTTGGATGTGAATGAACCTAAGGTCAGGATGTGTCCTAGGGAGTCAAAGAAGTATGATATACTTTGCGAGAAGTGTAACCCACCAAAGTATTCACTCTATTTACTCAGATAGCTCTAGTGACTCAAGGAAAGAAACTATTATGGCCTCTAAAGATATGCATAGCACAATCCATTCAGCAGAGCTCATGTCAACAATAGAAGGAGAGTATAGGATTTCCCTATAGTATTTTTCTACAAACCTACAAGGAGTCTGTATATACTTGGATGGACTCAATAGGTCAGTAGTAAGACTTAAAAAATCCACAAAAGTGGAAGTTTTACATAAGCCATTTGTGAAGTTTGAGGGAGGATTTTATATGGACAAGTGAGGACAACTATCTTTAGTGACGAAACATCCTAAGAGAATCAATGAAAGAGGAGAAATGGAGGACCCTGGTAATCCTCGTGGGATAGGGAATAGAGAAGCAATATCAATTCCAAGATGAAGATTGGTAGTGGTAAACATTTGGAGAGGGGATAAAATCCCTCAAGATGATTACTGGACAGACTTCTACTTGGTAGCTGGAACTGAAAAACTGTTGCAACCCACTTCATCTATAAGGGGAGATTGCATCAATCTTGCCACAATTCATGAATTGCATGATCCTCAAGACTCTTCCAGAGTCACCTATTTGGATCACAACAAGAGAAGGTATTGGGAAGTCATTAATCTGGAGCGATCTATATTACAATACTTGGGTCTTCCAGTATTCCCACTCGGGGATTAGGCAACCACTTCTCAAAAATCAATGGCGACAACAAAGGCAGGGGAACCCTTTCATAGGTCAATCAAACCAAAAAAGTTCTCCACTTTGGTCACATGCCCAATTTGCTATGCCAAATACCAACATCGTGCCTCCCACTCATTTGGGGAGTTAGACAATGAACCAACCACCCTTTCCTCTAAGGCCCCCATAAGGTAGAGGATCAAGTGTGCATCCTGTGGTCCCAAAAATTCCTCGACCCCTTGAAGGAGGAAGGTGATTAAGAACTATTCAGGTAGCCAAGTGCATTAGGAATCATTATGATGGTTTTGGAGACCCATATGATCACATGGCTGAATTTAAGCAAGTGCTACGTGTTAAGAAGATAGATGCCTTTTTTGTCCAGTATGAATCTTTCGGTCTCACACTTATAGGGATTCCTTTGACTTGGTTCCAACACTTGGATCTCAATCACTTTTTGAATATAGAACAATTCTTCAAGGAGTTCATTGGGAAATTCACTAAGATATGCATTAAATATAACTCCTCTTCCCTAATCCATAGTTTCAAACATGCCCCTAATGAATATGTGAGGTTAGTGGTGTGGTCGAGATCTGAAGACCAACCCTACAATCTAATTGGAAGCAACAACTTAAAAGTTTAATCACTATGAGTATAAATCAATTAAAATGAGTATGTATGTTGATATTATAGGTTGGTTTGATGAGCGAAATTCAAATTGGACAAAATGCTTCTAGTATGAACATCTACCTGTCTATCTATCTGTCTATCTATCGGTCTATCTATCTGTCTATCTATCTCTCTATCTATCTGTCTATCTATCTGTCTATCATATCACTTGTATATATTTTCTGCATAAGGTATTAGCGAGATTGAGAATTCATTTGTGTATGTGTTTCCTTATGTGTATATGTTTGCATTATGTTTGATAACTTGTGCATAAGGTATTAGCGAGATTGAGAATTCATTTGTGTATGTGTTTCTTTATGTGTATGTTTGCATTATGTTTGATAACTTGTGCATGTGTAGTGAATAAATGTGCATGAATATTTGTACATCTATACAAATAAATGCATGGTTTCATTTTTTTGTGTATATTTACATGCCCATGAGTCAATGTGTGTGTGTGTGCATTCATATCTGTGTGTGTATGAACATGTGTGCACTCGTTTAAGTGATTAAAGTGCATGCGGTATGCATTACATAAATGAATATATACTAGAATGGGCAAGTATATATATGTGCATGCATCACATTATATATATAGTACACATATTATTTCAAGGATATCGACAAGAGCTGTGGGAATTCATCACATCAGCACAGTAAAGAAAAAATTAGAGAACCTCGAAGAAGAAGGAAAAAAAAATGGAAAACCACGGGAATCGATAGAAGCATGGAAAGGTGGAAAAGAAAATGGGAGAAATGAAGAGGAAAAACGGGGGAAAAGAAGGAAAAGGTAGCTTCTTTCATATGAAGGGCACAATTCCATTGGGGGGGGGGGGGGGATTTCCTTTTGGAGTGAGGCAGGTGATGGTATGAGGAGGAGGTTTCTGTATTCGAGGGATGGAGGTCCGTACAGGGGAAAAAGACATCCTCAATAGGATTACACTTGGAATAGGGCATTCTTCTAGGAGAACCATATTTGGATGATATGGGGTGAAGATGGAGCTGCGAGAAACCGATGAACATCACGACATTGCAACATAGGGTGATCTCTTTTGGCTGAATTCTCAGCAAATCTTTGCAAACTGCATCACTGCCAACTGTGTGTGTTGGAGCATTCACAAAAGATGATCAATAGACAAAGATGATCAACAATAAAGGTCAATGCTATCCTTTCCATGCCCATTCCATGGACTCCTAAGGAAGTACAAAGCTTTTTAGGCCATGCAGGCTACCATAGGAGATTTATATGGATGTATTCAAAAATAGGTAAGCCTCTGTCAAGGCTTACCAGTAAGAAGATTCCTTTCTCATGGAGTCCTGAGGCTGAAAAGGCATCTTTTGAACTAAAATTGAGGCTATGTATTGCTCCACTCTTGACTGTTCCTAACTAATCATTAGAGTTTCATGTGCATACAGATGCTAATCTTCATGCAGTAGGAGCTGTTTTGGCTCAACCCTCCATGCCCAAGGTGGATCAACCTGTAGCTTATGCTAACAGACTACTTACCAAAGTAGAAAGAAATTACAGTACTACGGAAAGGGAAGGTTTGGCTATTGTTTTCCCACTCCAAAATTTTAGGCACTACCTTCTAGGTGTGCATTTCATTGTCATATCTGATCATCAGCCCCTCAAGTACTTAATTAATAAGCATAGAGTAGCTGGACGAATTTGGCGTTGGCTACTACTATTTGAAGAGTATGATTTTGAGATTCATATTAAGCCAGGGAAGAACACTACATGGTGGATCAGGTGTCAAGGATGGCTATGAGTGAAAAGGAGACAGGTATTAATGATGAACTTGTAGTAGGGACTCAAACTCAGTGGTATGGTGAAATTCTGCATTTTCTCACTTCTAAAAAATTCCCTGAAAACATAAAAACATTAGAGAAGAGGAGATTACTCTTTAAAGCCAAAGCATATTTGCTTATAAATGGCCATTTGTATAAATATTGTCATGATGGTATCTTGAGAAGATATGTTTATCCAGAGGAGGTGAATTTTTTGCTTGAAGCGGCACATAGTGAAGGGCATCTCATGGGAGAGGAGTTGGCTCAAAAAATTATCCACAGAGGATTACAGTGGTCTCATGTTTACAAAGATGCTGTCAAGTTTGCGAAAGGATGTGATATCTACCAGAGATATGCTCCCAAGCCTAGTAGACTGAATTTTCAACCATTGGTTATCTCCACTGGATGGCTACCTTTCGAACAATGGGGCCTTGATTTCATTGGACCAATCAATCCAACTAGTCAACCTAGTGATAAGAAGTATATCTTGGTGGCTACATGTTATTCTACTAAATGGTAAGGCCAATGCGGATTGTACTTCCACTACAGTAGCCAAGTTTATATATAAAAGAATATTCTCAAGATTTGGCTGCCCACTTGAACTCACTAGTGATAGAGGCACGCACTTTGTAAATCAATTGTTGCAAATGACCTTTGACAGGTACAAGATCTTCCATAAGAAATCTTGTGCCTATTACTCGAGCAAATGGGTAGGCAGAAAGTTCTAACAAAATTTTGATTGGATTACTATGCAAATTAGCCTTTGACCATTACAGTTCATGGCCATAAGCCCTCATTGGTGCAATATGGGCTTTTTGAAAAACCAGAAGGGGCACCATGGGAGAGAGCCCATTTCTTCTAGTCTATGGGAAAGAGGTGTTAGCCCCTTTTGAATTCATCATCAGAAAAAAAAATTGAAGAAAAAAGAATTGATGTTGACCCTCATATTAGAAGATTGGTAGCATTGAAGGAATATAGGGAAACGGCTATGAAGAGGTTGTAGGAAAAGCAAGAAGAAAGGAAACACATTCATGACAGACACTTAGGGACCAATGAGGTGGAAGAGGGAGCTCTAGTGTTGGTATATCAGATTCTATCTCTACCTACTAAAATGAAGATTCTATCAAGTCCGCTATCAGATTTGTGGAGATACTCAACATTCTAAAATGAAGTGCTCATTCATGATAACAAAAGAGAGTCTCGCATTCCAGGCCATATTCCGAAGTCTTCAGGCACTTTTGAGTCATTTTGTTGTCAATACCAGAGTTAGACCACCTATCCAAAATTAGCCAACTCTCCCTCCACTTTCGTCAAACTAGATCAGCATGTGTGTAGTGAATAGTGATGGTGCAATAAATGATTGGATCCAATGGAAGCCACTCTCTTGGCCTTGAGCTCTATATAAGAAGTAGTTTGCACTGGTTTGGGAGAGAGAGGTACAAACAGTCAAAGATATATGATAGTGAAGGATCCGTTCGGAAGGATATACAAAGATTGAGGAAGTTGAGAGATACACTCACTGTGGTCTCTCCGTGACTATAGCTTTTGTCAATTTGGGTCTTCTTGTGTTAGTATGGTATTATGAGAATGTTCTCATCAAGCTACTCCTTCATTATTCTCTGCTCACTGGTGTGATTTTGCCCACTGTGGAAGAGCCTTCTCAGTTGGAGAATATACAGAGTGAGAGCAGTCGACATGAAAGTGAGATTGGATATACTGGGATAGTCACTTGTAAGCTGGAGTTCATAGCATTTGTGCTGATGACTCACACTATTGTATACCTTCTCTGTGTTTGTATACCTTCTTTGTGTTGGGATGTCCTAGTTCGTCTTTGGAGTGATTAGACCTTTTGTACTGTTAACAAGTTTATCTTTTGTGTACTAGCAAATTTTTTACAATCTTGGTCGAATTGGTCTTTTCAACATCTTTGTAACACTCTATCTGTTTCTCGGTTTATCTTCTCAAGTGGTACCTCACACAATCATGTTACAGGGTATACTTCCCTAAGAGAACCTCCCTTGGAAGTATAGACCCGGTTACCCCCTCTACACATGCAAAATGGTATTCCTAAACCATCTGATGCCCAGTGTTGTTGATCAAGACTGACTCCATTTTCTAGAGCAAATTTGACAATCTAATTTTCATATTGATCATGCATCTTTCTTATGTATCTCATCTTGGCTGCCCTATCTATGAGCAGTTGTTGTACAAATTCATCTAACTCTTCATCCATCTGCTCTACAGATTTCAAATGCTCTTCACAAACTTCATGCACAGGAGAAGAAGAAATTGTATCCTGTATTTTTTTGGTATCACACCTTGTGTATAAACTTCTTTGACTTGTGAGTTTGCCTTATTCTTCCATTCTTGAATTTCCCTCATTAATTTGTTCTTCTATTCTTCCCATGCCGCCCTTTCCTTTTCTACCTTTTCATTGAGGTTGTTGTATCCTCTTATAACAGTAGCTGCATGTGCATTTTCTTGTCTCTCTAATTCCCTTGCTTCTTTTAATTCCTCTCTGACTTGTTCCGATTGCAACTTCAATCACTCCACTTCTTCTTGCTTTATACCTGAATCTTGTATCTTTGTTTTCAACTGCCCTTCTTCCATTAGAACTCTATTAATTTCCTCATTGGTCTTGGTAAGTACCTGATATGTGAAGTTTGTAGTATTTTGTTTTTGGATTCTAGTCTTTTGATATCTTCACCCATCTTGTTGATGGTCTCATTTTATTTGGTAAATTTATCTTCCAAAAATCCTATTCTATTTGTGCAGTTTCTCTTCTAAGTGTTTGTCACTTCTCATTTGTTGTTCTTTAAGCTCTTCTTCCAATTGATTCTTTTCTCTTTTATATTCTTCTATGACTTTATGACCTTTGATGAATTCTGATTCTACAGCAATACCTAACATAATGATATTTCTGCTTGAAGGCCTAAGATCTTTAATATTCCTCATTATCATCTCATAGACTCCTCTGATATCCCTAGGAATTCTTTTCATACGTGTATTAGGTTCAGTTTGCTTTACTTCAAGCTGTCAATTTTTCTGATCCTTCTCTTTATATTCTTTTGATTCTAACTCTTCCTGCTCATCTTCCTTTTTTTCTTCTATCTATTTTACTTCCCCCTGAGGCTTTTCTTCTTCCTCATCTGGTTCTGATTTTTCTTCTTCGTGGTTTGCTTCTTATTTTTCTTCTTCCTGGCTTGCTTCTAATTTTTCTTCTTCTGAAGCATGTACCTCTCTCATTTCCATATCCATATCTGAGTGTACTTCTCCCTCATGAATATCATCAAGAATTTCTTAAATCTCTACCTTAGTTTCATACATGGACTTCTCTTTTTGTGTTCTTTCTTCCTGTGATTTTATTCCCTCAATTTCATACCCTAGTTTTTTTAATTTCTTAAATTTCTTGTATAGTGTGACTCATCATCACGCATCCTTTTTCAACTCTCCATTCTTGCATTAAAGAAGTGTCTTCTCCCTCCTCTTTTTCAAAGAAATCAACATCCATTTTAGAAACTTCTTTTCTGTCTTGACATTCCTGAATAAATCCCAAATCATCTTTTGTTTCTTTAAAAATGGTCTTTATATTCTTTGAAGGATCTTCTTTCTCAGCTTCCCTCTCCTCTCTAATTCTTTTATGTTTGAGTTTTGACTTTGTCTTGTCTTTATAGCAGTATTAGGTAATGAGAGAAATAGACTTCTTAAGAGAAATCCTTCAATATCAATATCTGTGTCAGATTTAGATTTTTCCTTAGTATGTTCATTCATTCCTACAGAGCATTCTACCACTGTTGTTGAGATACTCTGTTCCTCCTTAGTTTCAACTCTATATATCAATTTTGATCCTCTAGCTTGACTTTGATATTCCTTTCTTTTTTGCAAAATTCCTTTCTGATTTGTTCCTTTAACTTTTCTCTTGCTTTTAGTTTTTAAAGTAAGCTAGAAGAGCAACTTCTTTCTTCATGAATACAACTTTTGTTTCTACATTCATCATCTAATCATGAAGCTCTTCATAATGCTCCATTTCAGTTTGAGTCCGATCTGTAGCTTTTTTTGAGAAATCCTCTAACATTTTTTGATACTGAGCTTCATACACTGCTCTTTTACCACCTCCCTACATCAAATATGAATATAATTTCTCTATACTGGCTTGAGGAGGATGTGGCTCCATGTCTGCTTGAAATTTTATTTGCTCTTCCTTTATTTCCTCTTCAACAGCCTCTATTACTTCTAGTTCAAATTTTCTAGGATCCATTTTCTTTTTTTGATTGGTTGTGTCACTTCCCTCACTAATTCCTTTCGTTTTCTCCTTGCTTCCCTGACTGTTGACCTAAGTAAGGTCTAAACTATCCAAGAAGGGTCTAAATATCTTCTTGATTTGTCTTCCCCTTCTAGCTCTTCCTTCTTGAAATAAGAAGAATTGGTCATTGTGCATGGGAATAACTTTCTTTGTGCCTAGTGAATGCACGACTTTGTAGTGAAGCGCTGCACATGCATACTTTGGTAATGCAATTTCCTTATGGCAAAAAATTGGAGTCTTAAGTAATTGACTTAAGTGGTTGTTTTATGTAGAGGCTTTCCCTAGAATATCTCCACGTATGTTCATATTTCCCTTCAAGCTGTCATGTGGCTATGGATTTGCATACTGTAAGTGCATTATTGATTCTCCAAGACCTTGGTTCTCCTTGGTAGTACAACTTTTAGGTCTCCAAATCTGCTTCATTGTTAAATATTGACTAACTTTTTGATCTTTTGGTTTCCAAATTTGTTTTTTCTTTTGGTCATAGTAATGACAGATCTGAGTTTGATTCACTTTTTTTAATGGAAGTTTGTAGACTTTTACTCCTTTTTCTATTATCTTTTTCATTACCTCCATCATGGTCTGAATGACATCTTGAGACAGTTCATCTGATGAAAATTTGAATTTCTCCATCTCTACATTATGTGCTTCATTAGTTGATACCTACATATCATTACTTGCAAACAATATTTTTTACTTCCTATTATTTATTTTCAGCCAAATCTTCATATAATGAAAGTCAATTACTACTTTATTTTTCTTCATCCATGATTGTCCTAGTATTAATTTTTGAGACATCAAGTTTCCAAGCCGTTCTTCACATTCTACTACAGATTCTTCTTGTCTTATTTCTAGAATAACTTTTTGAGTTGAAATTGTTGGAAATATTTGTCCACCTATTGTTTTGATTAAAGTAGAGCTTGGTTTTCTTCCGTTGTTAAAGGCATTTTATATCTTTGGGTTCTACAACCACTTATATAGTTTTCCATGATTTCACCATCTAGGTTTGCTAACTGTACAGAGCCATTAGGACTAATTTGATGAATAATATATGGTCCATGTGTCAGACATTGATCCACAGGGATCAGTGCATATGATTCACAGGGATCAGTGTATTTGATCCACAGGGATAAATCCATGTGTGTGAGGGACAAGGGCGAGCTAGCCAAGGTCCCAAGCTCGAGGGATACCCTAAGGTACTTTGGTAGTAATGGGAACTGCTTTGGTAGTAATGGGAATAAGTGATGCATGATGGCCACATGTTCACACTAGACTATTCCAGATCATTACTATTTTTAGAGTATACCATTGCTATCTTTAGAGTACAAGAGAGTATATATAGATGGGAGGAGTCACACACATCATTCAAGCGATTTCCAACAATTGGTATCAGAGCATACAAGATCGTGGTTTTTTTTCGGATCGTCTTTGTCATCTTCGCGAGAAGCATTTTTGTTCGCATTTGAGAAATTTTGGAGGAGTTTTTACCGTGGTCTGCCACCTGTAGCAGATAGCGAACAGCGAATCCATAGGACCGTACTATAGTAGCGCACGTTCAGAGCGCACGATGCCGAAAAGGTCCACGTGAGGGCGTAGCCGTGCCCACACTCAGATACGTGGCCGTGTCGACTCCATGTCTGGCAAATTATCAGGCGTTCCTCAAGCACGTTAATGCGTGATCATCGACGCAAGCTTGGAGAGAGAAGAACAGAATTTTCTTATTTTAACTAAGATTTATTGTGATTCCATGGCACGCATCTCTCCGGATTCCCCGGCCCGGTGTTCCAGAGTAGCCCACCATTGTTTTCTTGGGTTTCTTGATTGAGTCTCCAGCGCCCACGATTACTTTCAGCCACCGAGGGCATTACGCAGAGAGCACTACACGTATGCATGTTTTACGAAGTAAGTTGGATACGCTTATATACTTGATTTTCCTTAACGCAACATATGGGATAATAGCTGGCTTTGAAAGAAGCACTCAAGTCATGAATATCTTGCATCGTGCAATCGACAAACCCTTGGTACCAAAGGCTAGATTCATGGATTTATAGGGAAACCATCTGCTTCACCCATGAACTCATTAAAGAAGCATTTGGATGATCTCAAGGATGAAATTCATGAAGCAAAAAAGAGAACCTTTTTGGATATTAATCAAACAGATATAGAGGAAGAAGTGCAACTAGTACATCAACATTTCTATTTCCCCAACATGCACAGGTATACAACACCACAAAAGATAGTGGTTCAGCTATTATCACATGCCATGAAAGACATTGGCAACCACATCAATCTGACACCATATGTACAAGAAAGGATTTTTGAAGCTACGAAACAATGGGACATCAAAAAGTTTTTGAATGGCAGTATAGCATTGACCATTCTAATCTACCATGCATGAAACATTCATTATTATCTAAGAGAAATGCCATCCACATTGGAAATGGCAAACTATGTTAAGTCTGCCACTATCCCAAAGAAGATGTGTGGTGTCGTGATTGTTGAGGAATCTGGCACCAGTACCCAACCTACTATGCGAGGCTCGAAAAGAATGAGAGATCTTGAATATGTGGCCACAACTTCATCGGCTAAACAAGCTCCAAGGTCCACTCTGGCTCAACCACCTCCAATCACAGAAGCTGAGTTGGAAGAAGCTCTTCAAGGAACTCACATGTATATAGAAGGGCATATCAACCTTTCTATCTAGGAATATCATTATTGGCAATTGAGTGAAACCAAAGGAAAGAAATGTATGGGTGAGAGATTAACCAAAATCAGTCATTATAAGGAGTTGGTTATAGAGAAGTTAATTTCACACACATGATCAAATGGAAAGGATGATCAATCAACCTTGAATGCCAATCTCATTATGGACATTAATGATGATGGATGTTGAGATGAATTGAATCAAATGGTGGATCAACAAGAAGTGGCTAGTGTGCCAAATGACATGAGAGAGAAGGTGGTGGAAGAAGTTGTCACAAGAACTCCACAACCCAAATAATACTTATACAATCAAAATCAATGATGCCACCAAACTACAATTTCAAGAAGTTGCATTAGAAGCAGACAAAAATCTTATCCATCCAAAGGAAGAAGCTCAGTAGAATACTGAAGTAAGGACCAAAGAGCCCGTTATGCCACTTAGGGTTATGGTAGAGCCGTCTCTGTTAGACGTGCACCATGAAGGAAGTAGTTCCAAGGCAGTCCTGGAGACTCATGTTGACCCACATATTCAATTACAAATTCAGTAGCCACTCAATGAGACCGTACACATGAGCAAAGAAAACGATGTTCTAATAGGGGAAACTCCAATCATACCTCAAACATGCTTAAATGTGGACGTGGCATAGCTAAAACCGGTAGTCAAACATATGATTCAGAGTGTCATGGACACCCAATGACAACTAGTGGAAGCAAACAAAGAATATGAGCAAGCACATGTAGAGAAAAACCAATTCAAAGCGCTAAATGCAAATTTATCAAATCAAGTAATGAAGACCTAAGAAGAGATCCAGAAGATGAAAATGGAATTGGCAATAGCAAGCAGAGAAATTAGCACATTGAAGATAGAGAATGCTACTTTAAAGATGCAAATTGATGAATTGAAGAATGACCATGAGAGATTGCAAAAAGATAATACCGAACTCACAAGGAAATATGATCTAGGTGGTCAAAAAGACATGCCTATCAAATAGAAGCAAGATTCAGAAAGCACAAATCAAAGTGCATATGGAGGATGTGAATGCATAAGAAGTAGAAACAAGAGTTGATGGCATCATTGCTCCTTAATCAGCCACCACATGTCCAAGAATGTGATAATAACGAGATAGAGAGTCTAAAAGAGAAATTAGAGAACATGATCAATCAATTGAAGGTAGATCAAGAACTATGTGCTCAAATGGAAGAAAATCATGCAAGGGAATCAACAAAATTGGAAAGGAAATGGAATGAAGCAATCCAAAAATACAAGGACACCGAACAACTCAAAGAAGTGTGTGAAGATAGAATCAGAATGACCAAAGAGCTCAACAAAGTAAAGAGGTAGAATAAAGAAAAAGAGCAATTGATTGTTGAACTACAAGCCCAACTAATGAGGCTTCAACAAGATAAAAGGGTTGAACAAATGAACATGGGAACAGTAGTAGTGCAAGGCACAACTTTGACTACTCAGGAGACTCAGGTATGTCTTCTTTCTCCCCCTATTGTTTAGTCACCTATAAAATATCAAAAAGAGACTACAATTGATGAACATCCAATGCCATACATGGTAGATTTAGACCAAGAAGAATGGGTGCTACTAGTGTCTTGCTTGACAAAGAATTTCAAAGATGTATGGGTAATGAAGGAAGCAAAGATCAAGAGCAAAGATATAGATAAGATAATTAAACCATTTAATGAACCTTATGGAATCATGAAAGAATAGACACACAAGTATATTAAGAAAACAACCCAAAAGGATCTAGACCAGGACTTGAACTTCAAGGCTACAACCTTTAATTATACTCAAGAGGAATTTGAAGCGGTCGATCCTCTCTAGAGGAGAAAATGTTTCGAAAAGAATCCTACATTGTGGGTGCATTGGCAAGAGGCACCATACTTACTCCAAGTTAATCCATCTTTTTGCCTAGTTCCAAGGTGCAAACCATGACCACAATTTTGGGAAGGGTATCAAAAAGGCTCACTAAGTAAACAATGGCTGAATTTTCCACTACTATCAAGCTCACCCCACAATTATCTACCCACCAAAGAGTCCATGATTAGAACGTTTGAGTTTTGGCTATCCAAACATCCTTATGTCTCGGATCTTGCATTCAAGCTCATAAATAAAATACTCATCATGATTGTTACTGTACTTAAAGTCTTCAAACATGGAGAGTATACATTTTTTAATTTTATCGACATTAACCAAGGCACCAGTGCCTTGATTAATATATATATATATATATATATATATATATATATATATATATATATATATATATATATATATATATATATATATATATATATATATATATATATATATATATGGCCTACTACTCACGATTGATGGTTTTGTCGAGATCATATCTACAAACATTCTAATAAGTGTTTTTTATTGGTTTCTTTGAAGTAGATCCAGAGATATTTTTGAAGATGTCGTCTAATCTCAATTCTAGACTTGTAACACATGTGCTAAACTTTGTTGCAGATCATCACCAAGCTCCACATGATGGAGTTAAATCAGCACAATGAAGGAGTTCATGCTTAGAGAGGCTAATCAGATCAACCAAACAGAAAAGAAGATCTACCAAACCTACATGCATTGCCCTCAAAAGCCTATCACGATGATAGCGTTGAGGAGGAGGGATGTGTGGAGTGAGAATCCAATCGGAAAAGAAGAAGAATACAATCAAAGAAATAGATAATTCATTAAATTATTACTCTTTTTCCAAGGCCCCACAGGGGCATGAATTAGGCTAAAATGAGGTCCTGAAGGATGTAAACAGTTCCCAGAGGATGTAACAAAGAAAAACAAATAGGACATTTGGAGCACCACCCTCCAAGAGACGGATGCAATCCTAGCCACTCGTAGCATGTGTTGCAACCAAAATTAATGCAACAAGCCTAGTGTATAAATAAAAGGAATATCAAGGGAAAAACAAAAGCATTGGACTGAGGCTCGGATAAGATAACAAATTGTCTCATATTCTTGAAGGCTTCCTTCACTACTGATTCCATGCGGTTAAAAGGATTATACAAAGGGATATTATAGCATCAACTCGGAAAGGAACAAGTTGTCAAGAGGGATAGAAAGGCTAAAATTGCCATATGTATCCTAGGTTTTGCCACTTGTTGCATGTTAAGAAAACTTGCAGAAGGATGTCAAGGGACGACAGAGACTAAGAGGTTTAGAGTGTTGCAAAGGTCTGAAGACAAGGAAGTAGAAGAAAGCAATAAAGAAAAGTATGCCCCAAAAATTTGGAGAAATGGCCCATTTTCTTTTCCTAAAATTCCTTGTAAAATCTCAAGAAGCTTTGTAATTGCTCTAGAGGAGTCCTCTAGATGCATGATCCTTGAAGAATGTAATATTACCCTTGTATAATAGTAGAGACTTAGTGATTTATAGGAAACGTTCACGCCTCTTATGTGAAAGGACCAAATTTAGGGCACATGTATATAAGTCACATGTGACTCTTTTGTAAAAACTTTTTTCCATTGTGAAGAAGTAGCTTTGCATAATTTTGAATTTGCTTCTTGTTGTCTATGTATCTCCCTCTCCTTGAGCTTTCTTGTGTGTTTGAGGCATGGAATGTGTTTCTTGAGGTGGTCTACTCCTTCCCCATCTCTTTTCACTTTTGGTGTGTGTATGTGTGTGTGTGGAGCATAGGAAGCATGGAAGCTAGAGTGGTGTTTCCTACCACTCTATTTTTTTATTGTAGCATGAAGCACAGAGATCCAATTGAGTTAGAAGTACCATCATTGGATGCATCTTTTTGAGAGCTTTTAAATGAACCTACTATTGACTATATTCAGGTACTGCAGCTGATAGAAATCACTCTATTAGTATTTGTTTTTGCACCAAGTATCATGATATATACCAATGTGTAAGAGGTGTCGTATGAGGTAGATTCAGCCTACTTTGCATGCATTACTTGTCCTTTACCTTCATTAACTATCACATGTGCACATGTCTTCATAAAGTTGATGGGATTGACCTCACAGATCAATAATTTAATGAGTGTATCAATGCCACCACTATATGCACTTGCTTGATGATAGAGATTTAGTCTCTTTCACCGCAAGTTCCTAAGATATTGTGAGCTTTAGGTACACACATGTGAATATGCAACATTAAATGATCAAAACCAATTAATCATGCAATATTTCAATCAAAATAAATGAAAGTAGAAACACTTTGTGAATCAGGAAGGTTAGAAGGTTTGTCAATTCATGTTTAATCACACAAGCTCAAAATCAATGTAAATGAGGAAAAATTATGAAGTTGAGTGTTTACCTTGAATGCCTCAATTAGAAAAACTCACAATAAAAGTTGAGATAACGTGTGTTTTGATGTAGAAATCCACCAAAGGTGTAGAAGAAGCTCATCACAAATCAACTTGAGAGCACCATCTTCATGAACTCTCAAAACAATGTGACATATGCTCAAAAAAGGTCTCTATTGCTAATCAAAATAAAAAAAGAAGTAGAAAGTTCAATGAATCAAATGATCCATAATAGGTTTCTAATAAATGGTTTCTCAAGGGTTAGATCAAGGGTATAGGCTCATAAGTTCTAAATTTTCTCAAGGCTCTCACTCTCAAATCTAGAGAAGAAACTAAAAAACAAATGAGCTTGTCTTTTATAGAAAAAAATGACCCTTTGATTCATGCTTGATTTAAATGGACCAATAAAATCTCTTTATTTTTTCTCTACAAATAAACACAAGTGTGCTTTATATGATCTTTTACATAGGCTTTGGAGGGACAAAAATTGTTCAAATTTGAATATGTTTGTTGCTCCTTGTTCCTCTTCTTTATCTTCATCATTTGAATATATTTGAAGCCTTTGAGTTACATTCATGAGCCTTCCTTTATTTTGAAAACTTCATCTCCATCCTTCATCTTTTATTTTCTTCACTTGATGTAGACCAATGTTTGAGCATCTTCAAGGTAGAAAATTCTACACCAAGCTTCAATTACTTCATCTTCATGAATTGATGAGGGTGCATGGCCACAATGACTTCCACGTCTTTCCTCCACCAAACTTGTGCTTCCTCTGGAAGTGCCAACAATGATAAAATTCTTCTAGTGTGGAATATTAGAAGTAATTATCTTTTCTCATGAAATCAAGATCAAATTGTGCATGGAAAAGAAAATTTATGTGCCTTCATGCAAGGCCTTGTAATGTATACCTATCATTTTCATACTCATAAAATTTGTGAGAGAAAATTATGGTGTGTCATGAGGTACTTGAGTCACTCTCAAATAATTCTTTGATGAAGAGGATAATTACTCATAATTTTCTCACAATTTGTCAAGGCCCTTAATTTTTTGAGTGCAAACGGATTAGTGCATGGATTTTGAATTTCAACACATGTGTCTTTTATGCAAGGCATTGTAATGTTGCCCTAGACATGCATACTTGAAGTGCAATTTTTTCCGCACATGGTGCAAAAGAAAAGATACTTGTAGATCCAAAGTGGCACATTGATGTGGAGGCATCAGCTTGTCACATTTCAATGCTTAAATAGATGGAAATAATTCAAACATGGTCTCACATTCACTCATGGGCAAATGAATTGTTATGCAAGCCATTGATAATGTTGGCTCTATTTAATGATATTTTAGATGCATAAGAAAAGTTTCAATGGTGCATAGACAAGATTTAAGGATTTGGATGAAGAGGATTTCCACTGATTTGAAAGTACCTTTCTTCTTCATGAGACAAAGCGTTATTCCTATCAAATAAACATAAGATCATATTCCCAAGCTTAGATTATGCACAATTATCATTAGCAACGATTTCAAAAAGTTAGAGCATATTTCCATTATTATTTCAAAAAGAAATAAATTTTTAAAAATAGAATGTTGGAGATCCCTCTTTTCTATGGTTTTTCTTGAAACAAAACATAGCACATATTTGAGATTTTTAAAAATAACTAAAATTAAATCTCTTTCAGATTTCAAGAATGAAAGTCAATCAAAATTAAGGATTTTGAATTTCTAAAATGTTTTTTTATTTTAGAATTTATATTTTTGCAAGAAAAAATGAGTTAAATTCTTATGTGAGGAATCCATGAAAGAAATTATTTTCTACAAAACCCAATAAATTGTGGAAAAGCATTGTGCCATTGAAATTTCTTAATACTAGCATATCGTACCAATCTTTGGAAGATCCATGAAAGTGCCTCTCTGAAATCAACTCTTATATTACAACCAAATTGGTTAGTCCATCTTTTCGAATTCACTTCATGTTGAATATCAATAAATTTACAAATGAGTAAGGATTCACATGGGTTTATAAAATCATGAATGTCTTTTAAATATTCTTCCAACTCTTTTTGTGAGATGAATGCATCCTTTACATACACACTTTCATTCAATAAGACAAGAGTATCATCAGCTTCAAGATTTTCAAAGAAATTTAGGTCATCATTATATTCTTTATTCACATTCTCATCATGACTCTTTTGATGTTTGTCATCACATATTCGTATACTGCATGGAATTCTTTTGATAAACTACATTACGGCTATGCACAGACATGGATTGTTTCTACACCACAACCACACATTCTTTTTTACTTTCCAGTTATATTCCTTATGCATGTCAAAAATCAAATATATTTATTTGGAAACAACTTTAATTCCATTTGCATAAAAAAGATTTTGATTAGGAAAAAGTGATTTATGAATTAATTCAATAAATATTATCGTCTCCACTTTCCATCTTCATGTGACTAGTGAGAATATCCTCATTTCCACCATCTCCTTCATGGGTAATGGTAGACTCATACTCATCAAGAGATTCAAATATGTTAAATCCATAACATCTTCATCTTCTTTTTTCCTCATGTTCATAGAATCAAACAGAAGACAATCATTTTCATCAGTTTTCTCAAAAGCATTATCAATACACTAAATCATTGAATTTTAATTAGATTGATCATGATGATGATCACACTTGGACTCTTCAATCAATGTATTTGAAATAATACTTTGTGTGAATTGCTCAAAAAAATAAGTCTCAACATTAGGTTCAATAGGCTCAACAAAAAATTCTTTGGAATGTATGAAAGAATTTTGAAAATCATGTGTCTTCAAATTTTCACATTCATTCTCATCTTCTAGCCTACATGCAAAAGTAGAAGACTCGCTCCATTCATTATTTACATATCCCTTCTTTGTGAAGAAAATTTCACTTTAAACTCATGGATTTCATTCATCATATCATCACGTTTTGATTTAGGGATACTGACATTTGCATTTTCTATTGTTGAATCATAAGGAGAACATTTCTTTTTGGGGTGCTCAAGGGAAGGTTCAAAATTATAATTAATTTGAGATAATCTCAAACTATGTTTAATTAACTTATTAATGACCACTTTTGGCTCATCCCAATCAATTGTCATAACATCTTCTAGTAAATCAAGTATTTCAATTTTTTGTTTAGATTTCACACATTTAAGGAATAAATCCACTCCTTTATCATGAAGAATATCTTTATCTAATAGGGATAATTGAGACAAAGTTCTCAAATTCTCTTAGAAAGTATGTTGTTTCTAATGCCGTGTTTGGAGTTTCTACCCATGTCGTAAAAGAATACCTATTCATTTTTGCTAAGTCATTTGAAAAAAAAACTCATTTTTTGATGATCTGACAAAGTAATTCCAATTTTAATGTTCTCAACAAATCTTTCTCTATCCTTGAAATGTTTTTGGTCCAATCTTCTTTTGGAATATCATAGAATTGAGCTTTATCTTTATAAAATTGAAGAAACTTCGTTATTATCTTACCTAAAAATCTTTCTCTTTCACAATTGAATGAAGCATCAAAAGCAAGTGGTTGTATTTACTTTGAGAAGTCATATTTGAAAAGTCTCCATAGTCTCTTTTGTTTTGTCCTAAAATGCCTTAGTACAAGAGTTTTTTCATGATGAAAAAGAAGTTACTATTCAAAACCTTTTCAATATATAAGACAATAAACCTTTTAAGAGGTAGAGGAAATCCTTTTCAAAACAATCCTCAAATTTTAGACTTTGAAATTTAGCTTTGATTTTTATGAATGAAAGAGTTTCAACGTATATTTGAAAGAATTAGAAAGAAATGGCTTGGATTCAAGGAAAGGAATTTCAAATGTAGTTGAAGAAACGAGAAATGCCAATGGGAGAAAAGGAAAATATTTGTTACCTTTGGAATTTGATATCTTCACTTTGTCCCCTTAGGTTAGCAATAAAATTCAAGATAAGCATCGAACACTTGTTTAAGTAAACTTTACTCTCAATCATATACACTCTCACTATGATCATTCACTCATACACTCTTTTAATGTCCTTCTTTCTTCTCTTGTGCTCACTCAATCTCTTCTTTTTCATGATCTCACTTACACTTCTCTTATTTTAGTCCCCTTTCTTTCTCACTTTACTCCTTTCACTTCCCTTTCAATTCCCTTTTCATAATCTCTTTTCAAACTTCTCAAATCGCCTTTCTTCACACACAATTACTTCACCCAACTAAATTTGACTTCTCAATTTTCTTTATTTCTTAAAATCACTTTTATCACTTCTCACAATCACTTCACTCAACTCAACTTCTCTCACACTTACTATTCTCATCACACTTACACAATCACTCATCATCACAGTCTTAATTAACTCTTCTTTTCCCTCTTCCCTCACTCTCACTTCTCTCTCTCTCTCTCTCTCTCTCTCTCTCTCTCTCTCTCTCTCTCTCTCTCTCTCTCTCTCTCTCTCTCTCTCTCTCTCTCTCATTTTTCTCTCTCTTATCTTTGTTACCATTAGCGTCCATGTGAAAGGCCAAATGGCCACCGAACACTTCTTTGTATATGTTCTTTAATAAAACATATAGTGGCCTGGTCAGTCACATACTGTAAGTTCGACTGCATTTTGTAAGACCTAAGAAGTCAGTCTTCGTGCTCCCTATGTACTGTGTTTTTCTATGTATTCTGCAGCCTCCATGTGGAGTATTGTGTGCGGCCTTAGGAGCTCGGTTTTCTACTCCAAGGATAGTGTCGTAGGCGGCGATCAAGGCATAGACCTTGGCATACCTTGTCATCCAAGTCACCGAAGTCACCATTGGCGTCGTTGGCTACACGCTAGGGAGGACCTCAACGACCAAGGAAGATAGATGTTCTCGGTACTTCCTGGGAGGTCACCCATCCCAGTATTATTCCCCCCAGAGCTCGCTTAATTGTGCCAATCTCTGGCCACCTAAGATACACTCTTGTGGTGTCTGAAGGGGAAAGACTGAGGTTAACATTACTTTGAACATGTTTTGGTCCCTCAAAGCTTCATTCTTTGCTTCCAACTCCTATTTTTGAAGCATTTTTTGGTGTCTTTTGGAGCCATTTTGGAGTACTTTCGCACATAGTTCTCTTCACACAGGTTGAAGAACATCAAGATGTGGTTCCAAATTTACTATGCATAATGTACGCCATGTACCTCAGTTATCATGCAGTTTGATGTCAGTTGGTCAACTTGATGACCTTGGTTACAAGGTGGTCTTCTATGCTCAGTCCTTTCGTATATCAAAGGGCAATATGGTTATTGCAAAAGGAACCAAAGTTGGCTCACTTTATCCTTTATTTGTATCACAGAAAGAACACTTGTTAATTGTTACTGAACAGCCTATGGCTTGTATTTGTCATGGTCATTTGGGCCATATATCTCATAGTGGAATGGAAAATCTTTCTCGTTCTGGCTACTTACCTGTGTTATCTTTCTCTGATTTTTCATTTTGTGAGCATTGTCAATATGGAAAGCAAACCAAAAATGTGCATAGAATGCGCATTGAATCTTCAATTCAGCTTTTAGATCTCGTTCATATAGATATGTGTGGTCCTATGCCCACTAGATCCTTAGGTGGTTCTCTTTACTTTGTCACTTTCATAGATGATGCTACTAGAAAAGTCTGGGTATATCCTATCAAATCGAAGGATGAGGTATTCCCTACTTTTAGAATATGGCTTGCTTCAATTGAGACTGAAAAAGGAAGTTAGCTCAAGGCTTTATGTTCAGATAATGGGGGTGAGTACACCTCACATGAATTCAGCCTTTCTGTCAGTCTAAAGATATTCGTAGAGAGTTTACAGCTCCTTATACACCAGTACAAAATGGTGTAGTTGAAAGGATGAATAGGACTATTCAAGATAGAGTAATTTCTATGTTGCATCATGCAAACCTCTCACAAGGCTTTTGGGCAGAAGCAGTATTGACTAGAGTTCATGTGATTAACCTTTCACCTAGTACTGCCAAAGGTCTGAAAGTGGCACAAGAGTTATGGATAGGGAATCCACCATATTATGATCATCTTCGAGTTTTTGGGTGTGAAGCATATGTTCATATACCCAAGAGTCTTAGACAAAAGTTAGACCATAAGTCAAAGAAATGCATTTTTCTTGGATATGGTCGAGAAGGACAATTTGGATATCGCTTATGGGATCGTGAAACACGATCAGTGATCAGAAGTAGTGATGTCATTTTCAATGAGTCTAAGATGCATAAACAACCCATTAAGGAGGTTGAAGTGAGAAGAGTGGTGTTCAAGAGAAGGTCTGATCAGATCAGTCTACACATGTTCCTGTTCAGCAACCATTGAGATGCTCTACACTTTTCTCACATCCACCTCATAGATATGTTCCAGGTTTAGATTTTGTTATGATAATAGATGCCGATGAGCCTTCTTGCTACAAAGAGGCTATGTAGACAGAGGATCATGTCAAGTGGGAGTGTGACATGAAGAGTGAGTTGGATTCTATTCACAAGAATGGTATTGGGATTTAGTACCTTTGCCAAATGGCAAGAAATCTTTACCATGTAAATGGGTATATAAGCTAACATTCACATCAGATCGTGCTTCTCCAAAGTATAAAGCACGACTTGTTGCAAAGGGTTTTAAGCAACAACATGGTGTTGATTTTGAGCAAATCTTCTCTCCAGTGGTCAAGATGACTACCTTGCGCATGATGCGTGGATTCATTGCAATGGAGGACTTAGAGCTACTCCAAATGGATGTGAAAACTGCTTTCTTGCATGGAGATCTTATAGATGAGACCAATATGGAACAACTAGAAGGTTATGTAGTTCCTGGCAAGGAAAGTCTAGTTTGTAAGCTCAAAAGCGCTTGTATGGACTTAAACAATCCTCGAGACAATGGTACCAAAATTTTGATGCTTTTATGAAGTCTCAAGGCTATTCTCGAAGCAATGAGGATCATTGTCTCTACACAAAGAGATGCTCAAATGGCAACTTGATATGCTTGATATTGTATGTCCATGATATGTTCATTGTTGGGAATTCCTCTTATGACTTGTCAATTCTGAAAAAGAAGTTGAGTCAGACATTTGATATGAAGGATTTGGGGGATGCAAAACATATTCTTGGCATGCACATTACTTGTGATAGGAGTAAAAGATGCATATACTTTGCGACTTTCATTGACGATTTATCCAAGCATGCATGGGTATATCCATTGAAAGCAAAGTCCGAAGTGTTTATGTGTTTCAAACAGTTTTTGGTTTTGGCTAAAAATCTATCAACATGTAAAAGCATCCTCCGTTCTGATTGAGGGGGGGATATATGTCTTCTGACTTTAATGCATTTTTGGCTTAACATGTGATAAAACATCAGTGTACATTTCTGTATACACCTCAACAGAATGGAGTTGCTGAACAAAAGAACAAGTCACTCACGGAGATGGCAAGGTGTATGGTCAAGAGTCAGGCTTTACCACATAGTTTTTGGCTTGAGGCTATTATGTGTGCAGCATATGTACTTAACAGGTGTCCCACTAGAGCATTGCATTGTATCACTTTATATAAGGCTTGGCATGGTTGTAAGCCATCTATTGCTCACCTACATGTTTTTGGTTTTCTGGCATATGCATTAGTGCCCAAACAACAATGTAGGAAATTGGATGATAAAGCAATGAAATGTATTTTGGTTGGGTATAGTTTTGAAAGCAAAGGCTATCGTCTATATCATCCATAGAATAGATGCATTTTGGTTAGTTGTGATGTTGTTTTTGTGGAAGATGTTATTCAGTCATTACTTTCATGTACTAAGGAGACATCAGTTAGCTCCAAAGATATGTATGACACTTTGTTGCCTCTTTTTATAGGTGGACAGTCTAGTGCAGGTGCTAATGAGGCAACTTCTCAGCCTTTATAGGTTTCATGTGATGATGTAAATCATTCCATTTCTCATGCAGATTTACATGATGCACTTGTTGATGAGAAAGTTGATATTGAGGAGGCAAAAACTATGCCAAAATCGTTGGTGCAGAATTTGCGTGACACCAAATTAGATGCACCTCTATCATATCATACACATTCTAGCTCTCATAGTGCTTCTTTTGCATCAGATTGTTATGCTATGGCTTCCTCTAGTTTATGTGATGAGAATGAGCCTGTTTCATTTGATGAAACATAAAATTCAAAAAATTGGATGGCTACTATGCAATCTGAATATGATGTTATAATGAAAAATGGTACCTAGTCTTTATGTGACTTGCCTTCTGGCAAGAAGGCCATTGGCACTAAGTGGGTATACAAGCTGAAGCATAAGCCTCATGGAGGAGTTGATAGACATAAGGCTAGGCTTGTTGCAAAGGGTTATGCTCAGGAAAGAGGCATTGATTTTGATGAGACCTTTGCTCCTACATGCCGAATGACTATTGTTCATAGCATTTGTGCACTTGCAGCTCATCCTGGTTGGAATGTACATTAGTTCGACATTGAAACTACATTTCTGAATGGTGATTTGCATGAAGATGTGTATGTTTTTCAGCCCCATGGCTTTGTGCAAAAAGGGCATGAAAACCAAGTGTGCAGATTGAAAAAGGCATTATATGGTTTGAAGCAAGCACCACGTGCTTGGTATGAAAAGATGCATGCCTACCTGATTGTAGATGGTTTTGAGAACATTACAACTGAGCGCACCGTATATGTTAAGCGTGAAAATGATGTGTTTTTGATTCATTGTTGTGTATGTTGATAACATGTTGCTCACTAGTCCTCATGAGAAGCATATTGCTGATTTTAAGGCAGATTTGCATACCTCATTTGAGGTGTCAGATTTGGGGCATTTGCATCATTATTTGGGCACTCAGTTTATGCACATTGATGGTGGAATAGATTTGTGTCAAAAAATATATATTGACACATTATTGTAGCATTTTGGCCTTGAAGACTATAAACCCATTTTCACTCCTATGGAGATAGGTTTATGGTTGACTCTTCATGATGTTGGAGATGCATTTGATGTTGTCCTCTATCAGCATGCTATTGGATGCTTGATTTACTTATGCATCACTCGGTGAGATATTCAGTTTGTTGTCTCATAGATGAGTAGTTTTATGCATTTCCCAGGTGTCAAGCATTGGCAAGCGGTTAAGTGCATCTTTCGCTACTTGAGTGGTACTCGACTACTTAGATTGTTTTATCCCAAAGGGGATCACTACCACGAGATTTGCATGCTTTTTTTACTCTAACTTGGCTAGTTGTTATGACACTCATGTGTCCACTAGTGGCTTTTTCTTCATGCTTGGTAGCTCATGTATATCTTGGTTGAGCAAGAAGCAGCCTACTATGGACACTTTTAGTTGTGAGGCTGAGTATAGGGCAGCTTTCATAGCGGTTGTTGTGTGTGGCTCATATGCCTTATGGCTGATTTGGGTGTTGTTCAGTCCTCTACCACCACCATCTTCATTGATAGTCAGTGCGCATTCGCAGTTGGGACAAATCTTGTGTTCCATGCTCGCACTATGCACATTGAGGTGCACTATCATTATGTCAAGAAGACGTTCTCTGCTAGAGAGAGTAGCTTGGCATATGTGCCCACACAGGAGAATAATGCACACTTTTTCACAAAAGCTCTACCTAGGGAGAGTTTTGAAGCTTTCCATAAATCTTTGGGCTTACTTCCTTTTGTGGATTGATTCCGCATAGCTTGGCACTTCCTTATACATGAGTGCCAGCTCCTTTTTCATTGCATCACTCCCATGGGGGATTTGTTGATGTATTTAGGTAATGGCAATGTCATTATTTCTTCTTCCATTTTATCTCGTGGGTTGTATAAGCTCATAGACTATGCAAAATCTAATCAATGATTCAACATGTGCAGTTCAAGATTCTCAGGCTATCTTGCATGCAAATCTCTGGCATGCATGCTTTGGTCATCTGAATTTTGCTAGTTTGTTATGCCTGTAGAAATCTATTCTCTGTTTAAACTTGAGGCACTTGGTAAACATGTTTGCAAAGGCTATCTTTTGGGCAAAATGCAGCGTTCATCCTCCCCAAAAGATGGTTCAGTTTGAGCTACTCAAAAATTGTAGCTTATTCACATTGATGTTTGTGTCCCATGTAAGCACCTTTAGTAGGCACTACCTTTACTTTGTGACTTTTATTGATGATTTTTCTAGGCATGCATGGGTGAATCCATTGAAAGGAAAGTCCGAAGTATTTATGTGCTTCAAATAGTTTCTGGTTCTGGCTGAAAATCTGTCAACATGTAAAATGGGCACCCTCCATTTTGATCAAAGGAGGGAATACATGTCTTCTGACTTAAATGCATTTTTGGTTGAACATGGGATAAAACATCAATGTAAAATGTTGTATACACCTCAACAAAATGGAGTTGCTAAAAGAAACAATAGGTCTGTCATGGAGATAGCAAGGTGTATGGTCAAAAGTTAGGCTCTACCAGATAGCTTCTGGCTTGAGGCAGTTATGTATGCAACATATGTACTTAACAAGTGTCCCACCAAAGCGATGCAGTCTATCACTCCTTATGAGGCTTGGCATGGTTTCAAGCCATCTATCCCATGTCTTTTTTTGCTTAGCATATGCATTAGTGACTGAACAACAAGGCAAAAAATTGGATGATGAAGCTATGAAATGTATTTTTATTGTGTACAATTCTCACTCAAAGGTCCATAGACTAGACACATTTTGGTTAGCTATGATGTTGTTTTTGTGGAAGATGCAATCTAGCCATTACTTTCATGTACTAAGGAAACATCCGTTAGCTCCAAAGATGTTTATGACACTTTGCTGCCTCTTTTTACGGGTGGACACTCAAGTGCTAGTCCAAATGAGATAATTTCTGAGCCTTTATAAGTTCCACATGATTATGCTGATCATTCCATTTTCTATGCAAATTTACATCATGCACTTGTTGATGAAAGGGCTGATATAGAGGAGGCAAAAATTTCGCTATGTTATTTTCCTCCTCACAAAAAAAGGCGATTGGCACTAAATGGGTCTATGACCTGAAGTGTAAGCCTCATGCAACAGTTGACAGGTATAAGGCTAGGCTTGTTGCAAAAGGTTATGCTCAAGAAATAGACATTGATTTTGATGAGACCTTTGCACCCACATGTTGAATGACTACGGTTCATAGCATCTATGCACTTGCAACCCATCATGCTTGGAATGTACATCAGTTGGACATTAAAACTACATTTCTAAATGGTGAATTACATGAAGAAGTGTATGTTTTTCATCCCTATGGTTTTGTGTAGAAAGGGCATGAAAACAAAGTGTGCAGGTAGAAAAAGGCATTATATGGTTTGAAGCAAGCACCACGTGCTTAGTATGAAAAGATACATGCCTACTTGTTTGCACATTGGTTTTGAAAGTAGTCCAACTGAGATCACCTTATATGTTAAGTGTGCACATGATGTGCTTCTCGTCATTGTTATGTATGTTGATGACATGCTACTTATTGGTCTTGATGAGAAGCATATTTCTGAATTTAAGGCTGATTTGCATGCCTCTTTCAGATGTTGGATTTGGGGCTTTTGCATCATTATTTGGGCATTCTTTCTATGCAAGTTGATGGGGGAATAGCTTTGTATCAAGCAAAGTATATTGAAAATTTATTGAAGAATTTTGGTAGTGAAGATTGTAAACCTATTGTCACTCTTATGGAAAGACATTTATGGTTGAGTCTTCATGATGTTGGAGATGCATTTGATATTGTTCTCTATCAGCAAGCTATTGGATGCTTGATTTACTTATGCATAACTCAGCCTCATATTCAGTTTGCTATCTCAGAGACGAGCAGGTTTATGCATTGCCCAAGTGCCAAGCATTGGGAGACGGTCAAATGCATCTTTTGCTACTTGAATGGTACCCAGTTACTTGGATTGTTTAATCTCAAGGGGGGATCACTACCGTCAGATTTGCATGCTTTTTCTGACTGTGACTGGGTTGGTTGCTATGACACTCGTATGTCCACTGGTGGTTTTTGCTTCATGCTTGCTTGGTATCTCATGCATATCTTGGTTTATCAAGGAGCAGCTTATTGTGGCTAGTTCTAGTTGTGAAGTTGAGTATAGGGCAGCTTTCACAATGATTGTTGAGTGTGTGTGGCTCATATACCATTTGGCTGATTTGGGTGTTAGTCAATCTTCTACCACCACCATCTTCATTGATAGTTAGAGGGCATTGATAGTTTTGGGGAACCCTCTGCTCCATGCTCACACAAAGCACGTTGAGGTGCATTATCATTATGTCAAGGAGAGATTCTCTGTTGGGGAAATCAGTTTGGCATATGTGCCCACACAAGATAACATTGAAGATCTTTTCACAAAGGCTCTACCTTGGGAGAAGTTTGAAGCTTTCCACAAACCTTTGGGCTTACTTCCTTGTGGATTGATCTCTTTCCACATAGCTTGGCACTTCCTTATACATGAGTGGTAGCTCCTTGTTCATAGCATCATTCCTAGGGGGATTTGTTTATATATTTCAGTAGTGATGTATGTGAACACAGTTAGGACTCTCAAGGAACTTTTTTTCCTCTTTAGGAGGATCTTTTCCCCTAGTTTGTATATATGTTTATAACCCTAATGGGTGAGTAATCTTTGTACATTCTCTTGGTAATACATTCAGTATTGTGTGTTGTGCTCCAAGATTCTTCCTCTTCCTTGTATTGTTTGGATGCGTTCGAAGATCTCAAACTCCAACAGGGATCTCTTCTGTTGATCTCACATAGTAGGTTTTGTTGTCGCTACCTCTAAGATTTGAATACATATCAATGTCTATAGGTTGTGGTTTAAGGTAAATAGATCACATGTGCTATACGATAGGTACTATTGTGTTCAAGATACTAAATTCCAATCCAGCATCTGCCAAAGCTTGATCCATGGTACCCAAAATTGTGCTTCTCTTAGGCAGTAGATGATTTAGATCCAAAGATCCAAGGAACATTGTTGTTGTTGTATATCCTTCCTCTCGCCTCAAATCTTAAACCAACTGATTTTGTAGCAATTTACTTGAAAACCTTCCAAAATCGAAACTAGAGGAGGCTTCTTTCATTTATATAGACTATGGAATGTTTGTAAGCAAAATTGAACTTGACTATTTTCCTATATGAAAGGAGTTTTTGAGGATCAACTGGTTTTACATTAATAAGATGATAATGGTTTCTATTATGCCAAGAATTATTCTCAAGTTATACATGGATTCTGATGTGCGTGCAATTGGTGAACACTATTTAGCATTGCTCCAAGTGACCAGGATAGTGCTTTCATTAGCAAAAAGTGACCTTTGGTTATGAGCATCAAGCTACAACGAACTCAATTTTTCTATGTCCTCCCTCCATGTGGTGACATTCTTCTCGAAAGGCATCCATGTATAGGCAATCCATATGAACAAAAATAGCCTACGATGTTTTTTCAACAATAGTTGCAGTCACATCTGACCAATCATCAACAAATCTACTGATATTTTGTCAAGCATGAAATATGTTGCACAAAAGACACAAAACAGCGACAACTTGACAATGATTGAAATGCTTGTGCCATCTAAAACTACAAAAAATCCATAAACAATCACTCTTTTTCTGAATTCCAAATTATTTTTCTTGTTCCCAATAGGTTTTTACTCTTCAATTCGCTTCCACTGAAGCTCAAATTGGTTTTGTCTATAGCATAAAGAATATTTTTTCAAAACTTTGTGCAATTTGTAAACCTTCTATGTGCCAGAAAGAATTGAATCTTTGATGCCCCAATTCTGTTTCCAAATAGATGTCACCAAAGAGTGATAAATTTGTCTCTTCTGTTAGCACCAAGTCTCTAGCTGAGATGCATTATATATAATTCTCCAAAAATACTCTTTTGTCACATACTTTCAAAAAACTCTTTCTTGGTGCATCTGAGAGAAAGCCATCACCATCTTGTTGCTTTAACTGCAATAATGAAGCTGAAACGTTGTCAATGAGGATGTTTGAATTTCTGCTTATGGCTCATGCTTAGAGCCAGAGGATGTTGTACCACCTCTACCTCGAAGCGTGATTGGGGAAACGATCCTTCTTCCTCTCGCAGTTTCTGAATTTCTCATAAATTTCATGCAACCTTCGTTCTCCTCTTTCAAGAAGCTGCCAACCAACTCAATGTCAGTAGATGGCGCAAGGAACTACGACTTAGCTCGATCGACTGTCTTTCCTGCGTAAATGAAACGACATGCAAAAATCTTGCACCAATGACTTGTGGAGAAAGCCCGCTTTTTCTTACAGAGTTACTTTACAAGGTGGATGATGGTAATGGTGACGCACGTCTCATGTACGTCTCATGGCTCCACTAGTAACACCTGAAGCACCGCAACCTGCATCATCTGCTGCTAAACCAAGTGCCTCACCAATCAATTTAGATTCTGCCACCGTTGCTGTTCTTACAGAGTTATCGTAGAAGGTAGATGATGGTAGTGGCGAAGCATCTGCATCTCCTCCAACTGATGTCGAGTCCTTTGACGACGTTTCAGAGAAAAACGTCAAAATAGAGAGCGTAAAACATGTTGAATCCTGCGCGAAATCAAATCCCAGTTTTACAGAAAATGAGAGTGAAGATGGTAAAAACTCAATGTCAGTAGATCCCGCATGTTCTTACAGAGTTGCTTGATAAGGTAGATGATGCTAATGGTGAAGCACGTCTCATATACGTCTCATGGTAATGGTGAAGCACCTGAAGCACCGCAACCTACATCATCTGCTGCTCCACCAAGTGCCTCACCAATCAATTTAGGTTCTGCCACCGTTGCTGTTCTTACAGAGTTATCGGAGAAGGTAGATGATGTTAATGGCGAAGCATCGGCATCTGCTCCAACTGATGTCGAGTCCTTTGACAACGTTTCAGAGAAAAACGTCAAAATAGAGAGCGTAAAACATGTTGAATGCTGCGTAAAATCAAATCCCAATTTTACAGAAAATGAGAGTGAAGATGGTAATGTAAACAAGCTCTGTCAGAATCTGTGAAGGTCGAAGAAGATGGTCAGGCGAATACTCATAGCACCAGCCCTCCTTTATTTTTCAAAATTCATCTCCATCCTTCATCTTTTCTTTTCTTTTCTTCACTTGATGTAGAACAATGTTTGAGCATCTTCAAGGTAGAAAATTCCACAACAAGCTTCAATTACTTCCATCTTCATGACTTGATGAGGGTGTATGGACACAATCAATACCACAATGCGCTAAAAAGTGTCTGGTTCAGAACACTTGAAGTGACAAATTGCTTGATTGTGTGAAAATTTGGAGCCATTGTATGAAATAACTCTTATGTGCATTATTTTTCCCCAAAAGAAAAGAGTACGGGCTATATATTGTCTTTTTTTTTTTTTTTAAATAAAGGAAGTTCGGCCTTAGCCTAATCTCCCGGACTTTAATTATAATAAAGAGAAAAAGTTACAAGTGAATGGGACTAGTGCCCATGGGACCCCCCAAATCCCACAATGCAGGGGAGGAGTATGGCAAGCTACAGGGCATTACAAATGAGGCGGATAACATTACCATCACCCTCATGTGGGACCCATTTGGGTTTCAACTTGTTGTTTTCGAGGAGATAAATACAGTGATGTCTAAACGGTGGCGATCTCTTGACTCGGGAGATTCTTTTACCAAGGAGAAACAAGGATTTCTCGATCGACCATTCCTTAGGAGTATGGCCAAAATTGACGGTACAGCGCTCTCTCCAAATCTTCCAGAGAGCCTCACCTCTGATGGCATTCCACAGCCTCGAAGAGCATCCGATCGCCTCACCCAACATCACTTGTTGCCAGTTGATTTGACTCGAGAGTCTCAAAACCCGGGACACGTGATGCCAGATAACACGGGACTTGGGGCAGTCAAAGAACAGGTGAGCTAAATCTTCGATGCACCGATGGCAACGCTTGCACCATGGCGGCACACCACAGATTTTGTTAGCCCTTGCATTGGTCCAGATTCCTTTATGCAAGACCTGCCACATGAGAACGGACTTTTTGACCTCAATTAGGGGGTGCCAAAGAGACATGAATTTTAGCTCCCACCGAAGTTTGGTCCAAGCAAGGCACCATCTCTTGTTAAGGGTGTGGTGAACATCCAAATCCCCTTTGAAGTTCGGGATTCTGGAAAGCTTCTTACCATTGCTCCATTTGAGGCCCTCCGAGCAAGGAAGATCCTGACCGCAGAGAAGGCGGGTAGTTGAGCGGTCCCAGGCTAAACACCTGCTTTGAAGAAGAGTCCATTCCTCAAAGGTAACGCGAAGTCTCGGATCCAAATCTTCGAACCTAATCCACTGGTTGGTCTCTTGTTTCCAGAGCTGTTTCCACTGTTTGAACCCCTTGTTCCATAACCGCCTTGCAGTTTGGAGGTTCCAAGACTCCACTTCCCGAATGCCACTGATTGGGAACCAAATCGAGTCATTTTGTCTTATGCCAGCCGCCCACTTCCAATCATCACTGATTCTGATGAGCTGTTTGGCCTTGTTCCAATTCTTCCATAAGGAACACACGAGGCTAGAGCCTTTAGGGCAGACCGGGTGGGGGGAGAACAGAAGCGTGAGAATCCCTATGTCCTTCCAACCAGGGAGGCCAGCAAAGGTAAGGTCTTTCGTGTTTCTGAAGATCAATTTAGCCCAAGAGGACTCCCTATTGCTCCAGGCCTTGATAAGCCATTTAGCCGCCAGCTTGTCAGCCAACCCAGCAATATCCAAAATACCCAAGCCCCCTGAGTCTTTAGGGCTAATGCAAGTTTCCCATTTGATTTTGGGAACCCCCCTTCTGTTGGGGTCCCCAGTCCAAAGGAAGTTCCTGCAGATTCTTTCTACTTTGGCCAAGTCTTTCTCCTTAGGTCTCCAACACGAGATAAAGTAAATAATTGTAGACAACATAAAAGTGTTAATAACCATAGCACGTCCTGCCAGGTTGACTTGCATACCTTTCCACTGATTCAGCTTGCTATCCAGCTTGGATAGCACCCAGTTCCATCGTTGGTCCATTGAGATGTCGAAACCCATCGGAATGCCAAGGAGACGGAAGACTTGACCGCTAGGGATAACTTGACACCCCCGATCCACCAACAATTGGGGAGTAGGCCCGCTGATTGCTCTAAAAGCAGTTTTAGCATGGTTGATTTTTGAGCCTGATGCCACACAAAAGGTGTGGAGGCACCACCAGAACACCTCAATGCTGTTTATATCGTTATGCACAAAGGCATTCATGTCATCAGCAAAAAGTCTCACAACCATTTGGCCGTGATTTAGAGGTAAGGAAAGACCCTTGAGATTGCCAGCGTCCATGTGATGCTTTAATAGGCAGCTGAGTCCATTCGAGGCGATAGCGAATAGTAAAGGAGCCAGAGGGCAGCCTTGCCTAATTGATCTTTTTAAACGAATGGGCTCAGAGAGCTTACCGTTGATGTTTATTCTAGTTGAAGCATTTCCAAGAAGAGTGGAAACCATCTTTGTGAACTTTTGGCTGCATCCAAGGTCTTTCAATGATTGAAGAATAAAGTCCCATTCCAATCTGTCATACGCTTTGTCGAAGTCGATCTTAATGAAAACTAGATCTTGAGCAGACTCCTCAGCAAAAGCAAGGCCTTCCCAGATATCAATAATTGCTTCAAGTATAGATCTACCTTTGATAAAACCTTTCTGGTCCTCGCACAACCATGACTTTAAATGACAGGAGATTCTGTTGGCGATAACTTTTGCAATTATCTTGTATCCAGTTTGGAGCATGGTAATCGGACGCCAGTTTTCAATTTTGTTCTTATCTCCCCGTTTGTGGATTAACTTGATGACGCCATTATTCAGGCACTCAGGGAGGCCACCGAAGGAGAGGGCCTCTTGCCACACGCGGCGCAGTGGGGTGGCCACCTGAAGTTTGAAGGACTTGAAAAACTCATTGGTAAGGCCATCTGGACCCGGACTTTTCCCATTGGGAAGGGCATCAATAACCTCGATAATTTCATTCTCGGAGATGTTAGCATCCAGTAGAGCAATCAAGTTCTGTGGGATTCTGGTTTGCGCAACCCTTGAGATGGTAGCCATGGAGTCGCGCCTGTGGGGGGAAAGAGGAGTCGAGACCCCGAGAAGATTGGTAAAATGTTCGACGATGATAGTTCTATTCTCCACTTCCGTGAAGCCTTTGAATTACCTTCATGAGCCCTCCTTTATTTTGAAAGATTCATCTCCATCTTTCATCTTTTCTTTTCTTCACTTGATGTAGACCAATGTTTGAGCATCTTCAAGGTAAAAAATTCCACACCAAACTTCAAGTACTTCATCTTCATGACTTGATGACGGTGCATGGACACAATCACTACCACAATGGGGTAAAAAGTGTCTGGTTCACAACACTTGAAGTGACTAATCATTGATTGTGTGAAAATTTGAAGCCATTCTACGAAATATCTCTTATGTGCATTATTTTTTCCCAAAAGAAAAGAGTATGGGCTATACATTGTCTTGCTCACAATGTATCTGAATATATTTGAAGCCTTTGAATTACCTTCATGAGCTCTCCTTTATTTTGAAAAATTCATCTCCATCCTTCATCTTTTCTTTTCTTCACTTGATGTAGGCCAATGTTTGAGCAACTTCAAGGTAGGAAATTCCACGCAAAGCTTCAATTACTTCATCTTCATGACTTGATGAGCGTGCAGGGACACAATCACTACCACAATGGGCCAAAAAGTGTCTGGTTCACAACACTTGAAGTGACTAATCACTTGATTGTGTGAAAATTTGAAGCCATTCTATGAAATATCTCTTATATGCATTATTTTTTCCCAAAGAAAAGAGTACGGGCTATATATTGTCATGCTCACAATGTATTTGAATATATTTGAAGCCTTTGAGTTACCTTCATGAGCCCTCCTTTATTTTGAAAAATTCTTCTCCATCCTTCATCTTTTCTTTTCTTCACTTGATGTAGAGCAATGTTTGAGCATCTTCAAGGTAGAAAATTCCACGCCAAGCTTCAATTACTTCATCTTCATGACTTGATGAGGATGCACGGACATAATCACTACCACAATGGGCTAAAAAGTGTCTGGTTCACAACAATTGAAGTGACTAATCGCTTGATTGTGTGAAAATTTGGAACCATTCTATGAAATATCTCTTATGTGCTTTATTCTTTCCCAAAAGAAAAGAGTACGGGCTATACATTGTCTTGCTCACAATGTATTTGAATATATTTGAATCCTTTGAATTACCTTCATGAGCCCTCCTTTATTTTGAAAAATTCATCTACATCCTTCATCTTTTCTTTTCTTCACTTCATGTAGACCAATGTTTGAGCATCTTCAAGGTAGAAAATTCCATGCCAAGCTTCAATTACTTCATCTTCATGACTTGATGAGCGTGCATGGACAAAATCACTACCACAATGGGCTAACAATTGTCTGCTTCACAACACTTGAAGTGACTAATCACTTGATTGTGTGAAAATTTGAAGCCATTCTACAAAATAACTCTTACATGCATTATTTTTTCCCAAAAGAAAAGATTATGGGCTATACATTATCTTTCTCACAACACGAAGTGAACAATTGCTTGGTTCTTTGAAAATTTCAAGTTAGTCTACAATAATTGCATTCAAAGGAACCTCTTTTGCACGAAAAACAATTGTACATGCATGTAAGATCATGTAGGACAGTAGGTTAGTGGATTTTGGTTAGAAGTCACATCTCATATGTAGGAAGGGGTAACATATGACCAGCCACTTATGCATGTCTTCATCTAGTAGTCAATCGGAATTCAACTCAGAAAACATGAGTGCTTCTGAAGATATGCAAGGTGCACCAATTAATCTTGACTAGGTTGGCCCCTCTAGTTGGGATTACCACAAAACTCTGGAGTTTCAAAATTATAATTCCCCTGGGTGTGCATCTATCTAGATGGCCTCAATTGACAAGTATTTGTGCTAAGAAATCCTAGACCATCATGAGCTTGTTGATCACAAAATATTTTAGTGTTCATTATGAAGACCACGAGGGCACTATTTATGTGCTTTCACCTGACTTGGACCAAACCAATGACAATGGAAAAATTGATTATTGGCTTAGACTATAGTGATGAAGAAGATGAACTTTTAGAAACTCCTTCCACACTTAGGGGTGGCAGTGCTCTCCTAAATGTCCTCTGACTTACATGGATTTCATCAAAATCCTCTAGAAAGTTATGTACCTAGAGAAATGCACCCATAGAAAGTTTTCAACCAAAAACACAAGATCCCCACTAGCAAGGAAAGTGATTGTATATGAGTTTTACAGCAATATTATTATTCGAATTTTACCCCTAGAGTGTAAGGATAAAGTAGATAATACTTACTAGGAGACAATTGTGTCTGAAAAAACAAATCTAAAGCCAAAATCCCAACAATTTGTTGGTGGTGCCCAAGGTACTACAAGTAGCCATTTGCAAGGCAATAAAAGAAAGTCTGTTGAAACAACAAATCTACCTATATATCCATTTGAAACAACAAATGTTCCGATAAATCCATTTGGAAATCCTCCAATCAACCCTAAAAATGAGGGGATGTACAGATTTCAACAAGGCTTGCTGAATATTATAGTTCAACAAAGGATTCAGCCTAATGAGCTAACCACTCAAGAAAATGCTTAAGCTTTAAACATTGGTCAAAGGGTAGTTGACCTTGGTAGATGTATTTGACCATCTCAAGTGGTGAATTACATGAAGAATGAGTGTTAAAGCATTGGTGGAGATTGCATGTGCATATATGTACTCCAATTACTCCATAGGTCATTGTTGATCCCATAAACTATATAATGGCAAGTTGAGTGGAGAGTCATAGGTCGTTCTCCATATCATGGAGATTAGGTATTTAACATTAGTATCAAATCACATTTTCCACTAAGATGGTAGCTTATTATCTTCTTAATAGCTCATCATCTTCCTCTTCATTTTTTTATGAAGATTTGGATTTTTCACGATTTGTTGTCCATGAGATGGAATTCCTATCTTCTCCATGCATTGAAATAATTTCCATTTCATTCATTTGTCCTAGAACAATCAAAACTCCTTTGTTTCCAATTATTTTTATGTTATTAGAAATGTTGTAAGTATGGAAAACCAAAAATTTCTAAAATCTGACTCTTGAGGAGAGAGCATGGCTACTAAGCGGACACTAACTCGAAACTATGTTTGTAGGACCCAGTGACTGGAAACTATGTTTGTAGGAGTCGGTGACTGGAAACTATGTTTGTAGGAGCCACTTTGGAGGCTTCCCACGTAACTTTAGGGAATATTTTCTTCATGCTACATACCTATTGTAAAAACTCCAAAGATCACATATAAGCCAAAAACAATGAGTTTGGATAAGATATGATACTTCAAAACGATGAGAAAACATGCCATCTTGAATTACTTTGACTTTTCTTATAAATGCACCATTATTATGCTCTTTTAATGCATGTGATTGAGTACCTGCATGTAGAAATGAGATTTTTCATGAGCATGATGTTCATACATGCTAAATGAATATTCTTTCTTTGATTAACATGTTTTCCTTGTATTAAATCAAATAAAGAAAAGAGAGATGATACTTCCCTCATTTATTTGAAGATAATAAAATTACATCATCATCTCCTCCGTGTTCATGTCTATGCTTCATGATGCTCCATTCCAAATTTTCCCTCTTATTTCTTTGATAGGTAAAAATATTCAAACCTCACTATCATTAATGACATATGGAGTTCTAAACAATAGCTTTTGGTTTGTCTCTATTCTTTTCTTCAGTCATGGCTTCACCAAAGAATGAACAAAAATGGAAAATAGCTCTTTGATGGATCTCACCAAAGTGCAGAGAGAATGAGAGTTAAAAACATGGGCCATAACAAAGAAAATGGTGTAAAGTTCAATCAAAAGTAAGGGACCTATGAGAAATAACTTGTTTATATTTTTCGAGGCATAATTCTAACTCGCAGTTGTATGGATAGCATACGAACCTCTCATTGGAAGGATCTGGGTTCAATGTTGGCCAATAGCATGAACCATCTCCGTTTTTGTAGAAACCTACAAAGAAGAGTTCACGTGCAAGAAGGAAGCATTGACAATGAACTCGAGTATCTATGAGTTTTCTAAGATTGCGTATAAAAGAGATAAATGGATCTAAATATACCTAGAGGTCAAAGGGGTTAGTGGTACCCAGGGACTTAAGATTTACGTTGAAGACTAGTATTGTGCTTAAAGGATCTTAAGTTTGTAGATCAAGGAAGTAGACTTTCATGCTTCAAGTCAAAGTATGCAAAGAAAAATGTTCAAAACTTTGGAGCAAGATGTTGAAGTTATACATAGGCTCAAAGTTATAAGGAATTGACACAATGATCAGTTTCTAGTACAAGGTTTTAAATTTAAAGAAGATTAAGCAAACATTTTTGCACGATGGTGTGGATGTGGGATGGATGGCCTGGAACATTAAGGCTTGCATCAACATCAAAGTGGGTATGGTGATATAGGATATCATACTTAAAGGTGGTTGATGCCCAAGCTCAAGTTCATGTTCCAATTTAAAGTTCAAAGTCCTATTTCACGTCTTTGAGAAAGTTTCCTAAGTTGGACAATTGGAGAATTCATTTTTTTCTTTGGTCCAATCAAAGTTGAGTTGACCATAGAAAGGGAAAATTTCTTCCCTACATTCTATCATGACCTGAAAGCTTGGATTGAACACAGTAACCCTCTAGTGGAATAACAAGTCAGTCGATGTTGGTTGGAAGTGGACCATAGTACAAACATCAAAGTCAGATGTTTTTTCCTTTTTAGCAAGGAAGTTCAGCCAAAGCCTAGTCTCCCTTGCTTGAGTTAATTAAAAAAACAATTGTATAGTGAAGGGGCAGAGTGCCTTTGGGATCCCTCAATTCCAACAAAGCAGGGGTAAGATTACCCAAAGGTGCAACAGTGGTACCGAACAGAATTTGGCAGGAAAGTTAAATTTTAGAGGGAGTGAAAGAGAAATTTAATGATGGCCTTCCTATTATTTTTTAGCTTATTATTATCCAAGACTAAAATCCTATGGTATCTGAATGTAGGGTACTTTTTACAATTACATATTCTTCTTCCTAATTGACCAAGGGGATTATCAATCAAGAATTCTTTTGGATGCTCATCGAAGTTGACTGCACATCTTTCTTTCCATATCTTCCCCTAATTATATTCCATAAGGCACCCAACCAGCCTATCGCTTCTCCAAGTAATGCTTGCTTCTAGTTGATTTGACTCTATAAATTCAAAATCCTGGCAAGGGCCTGCCACACAAAGTGACTCTTAGGGCGCAAAAAGAAGTGTTGACTAATGTCTTTCTTATCATAGAGGTAGCACTTACACCATTGAGGGGCCCCACAGATTTTATTAGCTTCAACATTGGTCCAGATTCCCTTGTGGAGAATTTTCCACATAAGAGCCTACCTTTTATTCTCAATGAGAGGATGCCATAAGTCAATGAGCTTAAATTTCCATATGATACACGTCCAGTTCAAGCTTCATCTTCTGTTAAGGGAGATATGCAAATCTAGGTTCTTCTTGAAACTCATCATCTTATCCAATTTTCTACAGTTGATCCATCTCAACCCTTCAATCCTCAATGATCTTGATGTATGATTTCATCTTGTTCCAACTCTTGTACAAAGAGTAGACTAAGTCCAAACCATTGGGAGTCACTAGAAAAGGGGGAAACAACAAAATGAGCAAATCGTGCTCTTTCTACCTATGAAGTCTTGCTAGCATAAGAGAAGATTTGTTTTTGAAAATCACTTTTGCCCAAGAGGTTTCTAATTTTCATGCCTTGATCATCCACTTTGTATCCATCTTATCTTCCATCCCCCCCACGTCCAAAATGTCCATCCCCTCAAATTATTCTGATTAGCACGAATGGCCCATTTGATTTTGGGAACACCTCTCTTGTTGGGATCACCTATCCAAAGGAAATTTATGGAAGTTCTTTCCAATTTAGCTAAATATTTGTCTTTTCATCTCCAACAAGTCAAGAAATAGATAACTGATAAAAGAAGGAAGGTTTTGATCACCATGGCCCGCCCTGCCAAGTTGAGATGCATGCCCTTCAAGTAAGTAAGCTTATTATCAAGTTTGGTGAGAACCCAACTCCACCTAACTCATGGAAACTTCAAAACCCATCGAAATTCCAAGCCGACAAAAGATATGTACATTAGGGAGCTCTTGATATCTCTGGTCAATGAAAAACTACGAAGGGGTCTTGAAATAGCCTTAACGCCATTTTTTGGTGATTTATTCTATATGTTCAAGCAATGCAAAAAGTGTTTAGACAATTCCAAAGGGAGTCTCATTATCATCGGATTTTGAATCTTCCCAAGATGGGCATTATGGTTAACCAAGCAGCCGAGGCCATTGGTGGCAATAGGAAAGAGAAGAGGAGCCAAGGGAAACCCTATCTAATAGAGTGCTTTAATCTAATTGCCTGAGAAAGCTATCCATTGATATTTATTCAAGTCGAGGCGTTATCCATAAGCATTGCAATCATCTTGATGAAGTTAGAGCCACACCCCATATCTTTCAGGGATTGGAGAATGAAGTCCTACTCAAGGTGATCGTAAGCTTTGTCAAAATCGATCTTAATGAAAAGAAAATTAAGTTCTCTCAAGGATTTTGAGTAGACTCCTTAGCAAATTCAAGGCCTTCCCACACATCAATAACAACCTCCAAGATGGATCTATCTTTTATGAAACCTTTTTTATCCTCATTGGTCCATGAGCAAAGATGTAAGGCAATACAATTAGCAAGGACCTTTGCAAAGAGTTTATAGGCAATTTGAAGAATAGTGATAGGTTGTTAGTTTACATTTTGTTTTTTTCTATCTTTTTGTGAATCAGTTTGATCACACCTTTGTTGAGAAAGTTGAAAAAATTATCGAAGTGCAAGGCTTCTTGCCAGACCACATGCAAAGGGTTCACCAAAACACTCTTGAATGTCTTGAAGAACTCATTGGTAAGGCCTTTCAGACCAGGAATTTTATAATTGGGCAGAGAACCAATAGTTGCAACAATCTCTATGTCATTGATGAAGGCATCAAGAATATGCACCATATTTCATGGAACTTTTTTGGTTCTAGAGATGGCAGTTCTAATCACACATTCAAGAAGAGAGTGGAGTGAACACCCCCAAGAGTTGAGTGAAATGGTTGGCAATCAAATCAATAATCCCTTCTTCAATCATGCATTCCATCCCGTGATTGTCAATCATATATGGGATCTCTTCCTTGTGTTGATTCTTCTTTAAGAGTTTACACATTTCTTTAGTTGGTTTATTTGCTTTCCCTACCCACCAATCTTTAAAATAAACTTGCATATTCTTTCTTTGAATTTCCTCTTTGTATCTAAGCTTGCTTCTAATTTTTTGGAGCCCAAGCTAAAGTTGAGAATTTCCTTTATTGACCTCTTCCTCAAGATGCCGGAGCGGACGATAAAGATTTTCCCATCTCACAGGTCCAATTCTTTGAATCTCCTTTTGGGACTTGTTAAGAAGAAACTGTCTCTGCTTGAAAATCGACTTCCAACATTTGGCCGAAGAGGCATGGGTGTTGAACACCTCGATCCATATTGAAGTGATCATCAATAATCCACCCCTTGTGTTACCATCTATCATATTGAACTTCCACCATATTAAAGTCCCCCCACAAGATGACCTCAAAGGGTAAGGAGTTCAAAGCATTCCATGTAGTCAATCTTTCCATGTCTCGATTCGACGCATGCACCAATGCATTGGAGACAAATGAAGTTTGGGTTGACATTTTTATCTCGAAGCCATTGACCAAGCAAAGCTTTCCTTGAGGAAAGCTTTCCTTGAGGGGTCCGATAACCCTCGAATCGAAACAACAATCATTTTCGAAGGCTTTTAGTCAAGGACTTGTCCCTCTTTTGTTGCTTTTATTTTCATTCTTCTTGAAGTTGATGGTTCTTAGCACAGAAGTCGTCCTTTGAATAGGCTCTTCCAAGGGAACTCAATTGGGTGTTTTCCTTTTTGAGAAACCACCACCTGAAAGGATTTTGAAACTTGATCAAGAATCGTAGATCCAATAATCAAACTTCCGTTGTTAGGGTTTTCTTTGTTGTGCCCTTCTTGGTTGCCTTGTTTGCTTAGGGAACAATTCTTTGGTTTCCTCATCAGACAATTATTGATTCATTTCACCTGCATACTCTAAAAGATTTGACCTCCTTTTCCAAAATATGAAATCTATTCATTCCGGGGATCGAGCGTGAGAGACTCGTCCTTGAACGACCCTTTGGGCTTCTCCCTCTACCCCTAACTTCTATGAAGGCTCCATCATTAGGACCCCAGAGTTGGATTTGTTTAACTTTCTCTGATTCCAATGAATGATCTTCAAAGACGCACCCTTCAACCCTTTGGGTCATAGTGCCTTTGTTAATCCTAGCCTATATGATTACCTGAACTTGTTTTGCCCTAGAAGATTCTTGCCTTAACGGGCACTCTTTGATTTTATGGCCTTGTGCTCCGTAGTGAAAGCATGCATTGGGCAAGTTTTTGTATATCAATTCCTCTCGAAATTCCTGTTCGAGAGGTTTTCCTTCATCATTGTCTAACAAAAGGTGCACATCCGTGAGCTTTTTATGGATCCATTAATGTCTATGTTTATTCTGGTTTCTTCTTTCATTTCATAATTGATGAAGCACGTGTTGTCCTTGGGGCAAAGCATGTCCTCATATCGGGGCCTCTATGGCAGAAGAATGCATCATATTTTGTATCTCTATGGCAGAAAAATGCATCATAATTTGTACGCACCACAGTATTTCTCGGTGTGGTAGATGAATGCACCATCATTTACCCACAACGTGGTATATTTTTCTTGAATCTCTCCTTGCTAGGCCTGTTTTATTTGTGACCGCCATCTTCAAAACATCACAAAGATGATAACTTTGGCCCTGATCAAATAGAACATTCGATGGAAAATCCGGAGCTTTCAGCACTTTCAAAAGGCTTGGAGGGGCTATGGTGAAAACATGTCGACAATTTGGAACCTGAAGCAGCTGTCTGCTCTCTGCTCTTCCGTTGTTAAGAAGGATGAAATATTTGATCTGGTGCTTGGTCCGGCAGGTGTTTACAATTACACCAACAGACCGAGGACCCATAACAGTAGTTGTGGCATGTGCGAGCTCCAGTTTGAAGGGTTTACGTCTTACTATGTGCCAGCAGAGTATAACCTGATTGTTTAATATAAGAGTGGAATTTCATTGAAATGGAAGATCAAACTCTTTCGAGAATCAAATGTGGAAATGTGGAATGTGGAAATTCTAACCTTTGGAGTGCCCGCTTTACCGCATTGCATAGCTACGTTGCATCCTCTCGCATACAAACCATTATCTTCTCATTACACACCGTTTGAATTCAATGTGTTAGAATTCCAAGAGATGTACACATCACTCTTCCAATCTGTCGTACCACAGTTACGCAGAAGAACAGTTTCTGATGACCGTGGATAGCTGAAATGCCATGGAAGTACGCAGCAAGCGCAGACGGCTGAACTGTTAGCTTAGAATTACCTTCGGACTACTAATATGATTAGTTCTAACGCATAGTTAGACATTGTAACAGGGGCTTAGAATTAGTTTCGGAATACTAATCAGCTTAGAATCACCTTGGAACTGCTCATATGCTTGTGGCTTTAATGCATACGTAGCAGGGGCTTTCAAGTAGGTGCAGAAATAGCATGATCGGCAATAGGGTGAAAGCTATTGTCGGGGAAAGAACATTGAACCTCTGGACAGTCCAAGGTTCTAAACCAGCAGATCAACCTAGTCTTTGGAGGGATCGGTTGGTTTGTGCAATGTTTTTTCACATTTCATAGGCAGAAGTCCAAACTCACATTCTATACCAGCAGATCGGCCTAACTTGGGCCCACACACTTTATTCTACAAAACTGTACGAAATTCTACAAAAGCAAACAGGTAAAGAGGATTGAATTAAAGAAGAGAGTCTATCTTACAAGACAGAGCATCATAAACCTGAAAGGAGAGTAAAAGCTCTCAAGGGATTCTCTCCATTTGAGAGGGGGGCCTTTATTACATCAGCCAGAGAAAAATCAGGATCGGGGGCTTTATGATCTTGAGATTGTGGATCTCTGTTTTCCCAAGGGAGTATAAACAAGAGTACAACACATTTGTCTTATGGTTTCTGAAAACAACATTATTCCTGGATTTCCAAATGGCCCGATGCACTTCACTTTTCCATATATGCCATAGAGGAACATCAAAATGGAAGCAAGGGCCCAAGATGATCTCCTTGTATCCCTGACCTTGAGGTCAGAAATGTATAATCCACTTTTGAAGTAAATTCCAGAATTTCTTTGCAGTTGTACATGACATAAAGAAGTGTTGAATTTCTTCCTCCGTATATAGTTTACATAATCCTTCATGAACCCCAATCTTTCTTGTCGGAGCATGTCTGCCCATACACGAAATTAATAATATATTCCTATTACCTTTATTGTCTTTTTCTCACCAGGCATCTGTTCTTCAGCACATTGATGACGCTCTGCTCTTCAAACATTCCGAACCATACAAACAGTCTCTCTTCCCTCTCTCTTGTAAGGAAACAACATTTCTCAAGTCCATATATATCTTGTAAAACCATAGAAACAGTCTCTTCCGTCTTTCTATAAGGAAACGGCAAATGCCTAGGAAAGCCTCTTCCATCATAACTGAACTGAAGATTTCCTTCTCATTTACTTCAAGGAAACACAAGAGAGAACATGAAAACTGAATTAAAAAGGAAAACAAATACAAACCCTCGGATGTTCTTTTCAAGAGAGAACATGAAAACTGAATTAAAAAGGAAAACAAATACAAACCTCAGATGTTGGCAAAGAGGCACCCCGTCAGAGGGGAGAACTACCATAAGAGGCCATTCCATTACAAAGGGAACAAAACTCAGTATACATCAATACGATGGTAGAGGTTCATCCATATCTGTACACAAATAATGGAATATTCTCGCAAAAATTGATAGAAGAAGAGTGAACAGCCACCCAGTTAGGAAAGTACCAAGAACTCTCGATTTCTGAACTTTCATCACAGTAGCAACATGACACTTTACAGAAACTTTTGGCAGAAACTGTGGCAGGGTTGTAATTATTGAATCAAACAGCTACTGGCACTCCAGCATTACACATCAGCTTGAACTCGAACCTTTGATAGTGTACCTCTTACAATGGATCAGATCCTTTTGCAGTGCAGTCTTCGTGGCAGAGAATCTCTCTCTTTATAGAGCAATACTGCTAATACTAAGACGAGTAGAAGCAATTTGAGCTTCAGACCTTTCATGCATATCAATACCTTTCTCCTTATTGATTTCATGAACATCTCCTTCGTATATTTTCCCATTAGTACCTATTCCTGCCAAGCAAACACATAAACATATGTACAAATAGAACTCAGAATCAAACTTTCTAATACAAACTCTGGTAGTGCAGCTCCATTCCAGAATTTGCTAATTCCTGCAGATTTTCCAGTGGCTTGACTGTTTACCCTTACATCTCTGAGGAGTGAACAAAAACCTGGCAGAGTAGTGAGCTTCACATCCAGGAAGCCTGAGGAGAGTAGTATTCGAGCTGGAGTTAAAATTACTGCAGAGGATGCTGAAGATAGGCTTCGGGCAATGCAGCAACTTTGAACCTTTTGAAGAGTAGTATCCAATTTAAGAAGCTTATGCATCTGAGTATCGTCACTACTAAGATAAAGATGGGCACCTATAACTTTTCTGAGAGTACAAACCATTGAACTATATTATCACTACACTTTTTGCTCCCAAGCAAAAGGTTTGTGAGGCGTATAAAATTCTTCCTATGGAGTACCTCGTACAAACACCATCGGAGAGTCGCAAACGGTGCACATCTATGAGTTTTTTATGGCATCATCGATATCTGTGTTTGTTCTGGTTTCTTCCTTCATTACATAATTGATGAAGCACATCGATGATGCCATAAAAAAACTCATAGATGTGCACCTTTTGCGTCATAATTGATGAAACACATGGTGCCCTTCGGGCAGAAGCTCGATTTACCGCATTGCATAACTACGTTGCATCCTCTCGCATAGAAACCATTATTTTCTCGTTACACATCGTCTGAATTGAATGGTGTTAGAATTCCAACAGATGTACACATCACTTTTCCAATATGTCGTGCCACAGTTACGTTATGATTGGCACAAGAACGGTTTCTGATGACCGTGGATAGATGAAATGCCAACTTGGAAGTACGCAGCGAGCACAGACGGCTGAACTGTTAGGTTAGAATTACCTTCGGACTATTCCGGCCTGCAGTTCTATGTGAGGATAATGCGGTCGGCTCGTGTGTGCGACGTTCCTCCACATCAGGCTACAGTATAGAAGACCATATTCCATCGAAAAAGAAATGTTCCTTCATGATTCGGTAACTAGAACTTAGAAGAGCCTTTAGTATGATGTAGCTACTGTCAAGATTTCGTTTATGACCGAAATCCATGAGGCTTTAGGAAGTTTCTAGGTTGGTGCTTGTGAAGCTTGGGAAGTTGAAAAGAGAAACGTGGGCTCACACACTTTATTCTACAAAACTAGTACGAATGTAATGGGAGTGAGCATAATGATATCAATAGTAACATCACCTAGTGATGTTATCAACTAGTAGCATAATGATATCACTAGTGATGTTTTTTTGTGCATAATGATATCAATAGTAATATCACCTTTTGGAAATGTTCGAACATTTTTTGCATCGCTTAAGGTTTTAGAATAAATCATTCAAAAATGGCTTTCAAGGCTATTTTGGGGTCTTTTCTTTAGTTTTTTATCGTCCAAGGATGTCAAGAGCTTTCGAATGGACATATCTTCCATCTGCTCGGAATTCTGATGGGTTTTGATGTTTCTATGAGCCAACAATGGAACTGGGTTCTAGCAAGCTGGATAATAAACTTACTTATTGGAAGGGCATGTAACTTAACTTGGCGGGGTGGGCCATGATGATCAACACCTTCTTTCTTTCATCAATGATCTATTTTTGGCATGTTCGAGATTGAAAGACAAAAACTTGGTGAAATTAGAAATAATTTGCAAGATTTTACTTTGGACATGTGATCTCAACAGGAGAGGTGTGCCCAAATACAAATGGGTCATTTGTGCTAACTACAAAGATTCGGTGGGTTGGGCATTCTGAACATGGGGGGAATGACAGATAAGATGGCCGCTAAGTGGATGATCAAAGCATGGTGCAAATCAAAAACTTCTTCGGTGAAACTGTTTCTCATAAACAAGTTCTTGATTACGTTCGTGGGGTTTCCTAGGTCGAAAGAGCAAGATGTGCTTAATTTGGTTTTGTCTCATTTTCTAGTGACTCCTAGTGGTTCAAACTTAGTATGCTCCTTGTGGAAGAGTTGGAATAAGATGAAATTGTACATTAAGGTCAATGAGGATTAGAAATGGGTTGTTGGGGCTATACAAAAAGATTCTATCTAGTATCATGTTGGGAGAATCAAAGAAGTTGACTCAAAGAACCTCCAAAGGGCAAAGAATCTATGGAACAAAGGATTCCGTATGTGGAAACATCTTTGGAATCAAGAGAGAAGGGATTGGATTAGATTTGAGGACATAGAACTGGCTAGGAGAGTTGATTATGAAGATTGGTGCCTATTAAGATAGTGAATCAAATCTTGGGAGAACTCAAAGACTTTTCTCCTTCTTGTGCATGATCCCTTGCGGATTGAAGGGTTAAGATGGATCAATGATAATAAATTGGATAAGGCAATGCGTTTCAAGAAGAACCTGGACTTGTATATGTCCTTTAACAAAAGATAATGCTTGAACTGGACTTCTATCAAATGCCAATATAAGTTCTTCTCAAGCCTTAAGAGTCACTTGGTATGGCAGGCTCTTGCAAAGATTTTGAGTTTATAGAGTCAAATCAACTCGAAGCAAACATTACTTGGAGAAGCGATATAATGCTCTTCTTCCTTATGGAATGGTATGAGGGGGGAAGCACTTTAGAAGATATGGAAAGAAAGATGTGCAGTTAACTTTGATGACCATTCAAAAAAATGGTCGATTGATAAATCCCTTGGTCAATTAGGTAGAAGAATTTGTAACTGCAAGAGGTCCCCTCCCTTCAAACACCAGAGGACTTTAGTCTTGGAGAATAACAAAATCAAAAGTAAATGGACCTCACGAGTGATAAAAAGCTCATTAACCTTCTCTACAACTCCATCTAAAACTTAGTTCTTCTATCATATCCTGGCCATCGCCATTATTGTGCCTTCACGCAATCCTACCCCTACTTACAGCGGGATCCCAAGGGCACTATGCTCTTCACCATATAATTGTTTTCTTTTAAGTGATTCAAGCTAGGGAGACTAGGCTTCAACGTAAGTTCCTCTTTATGAAAAAAAAAAGCAATGAAATTTAAAAATGTGAAGGATAAGACTTCAGAGATAATGGAAGAAGCTAAAGGAATGTAGGATTATCCTATTATATTTGAAAATGTGATGGAAAGAAGTAAGCCTGTGCATTATTATGAAGTGACGCGGAGGTTTCCCAAGTCAACCTCATGAGAAGATAAATAGAAGCATTTTAAATGAGATGAGGCCTTTTGAGATATGTGGAAGCATCAAAAGAGATCTAGGACTGATTCATGGTCCTTTTTGAGAAGTGTCCAATGTGCCAACCAAAAAGGCATCCAAAATGTGCCCTCATGGTGAGTAGCTAGATCCACTCTCTTCTATTGTTTTGGGTCATATATCCCATGTTCATGGAGAGGAAGTCATATTCGATACCCGAGAACTCATGGAGAGGTTGGCGAATCATTCCCATTACTGAGCATCTACTTGACTCAAGAGCCGATGAGGAGCCAACATCAAATTCAAGGAAAATATGCTCAAAACATATGCTTCATAGTGTGTTATCACCATGTGGTCATAAGGACTCACCCGCACATCTGAGACATGGAAGAGGCTCAAGATCTGGCTCTAGAGGAAGACTCTCCATTTTGGTCATCACCCCTAGAGGTGCTCACCCATGGAGCACAACATTCACCCCCATTGGGAAGAATTTGCATCCTCTCATGTTGAACTACTACTGCATAGTAGCTTATAGCTCTAGCTTAAATGCTTGAGCGGTGTCCTTGTCAACCCAAAAGAATCGTGCCATGATATGTGAGCACACTATGGTGATGCATAGTAGAAAAGTCTACAATAAGTAGAGAGATGAGAACATTACATCTCTTAGTAATGCTCTGAGTAGAGGAAAGGGAGTTACTTGGATGCACACTGGTTTGCACAAGCCATCCACTCTGTTTCTCATGCAAAGGGTACTCCTTTGATGAGCAGATCAAGCTTAAGGGTGTGACAATGCAATGCTTGCCAAGGTGTATGAGGTCTAGGTCGCAACTATCCCCATATTCTTTGCTTTCAAAAGTGGATCATTCTTTGTTGCCGCTAGTCTTCACATCTCCAACTCCCTAGTCTTTCTCTTGAGTCTCAATTCACTTGAATTTGAAGCATCATGTTGCACATACCCAAAGAAAAGGCCAAAAGAAGTGTACTTCAAAACAAGATCTTGAGCCCCACCTTGCACAAAGCAGATAGGCAAAGTTTGTTTCCTCTTGTCCAAAGATTGTGAAGCACCAGTCACCTTCCATTAAGGATAAACACTACAAGAAGTGACCCTCTTTAGCAACTACTATTGTGACATAATTTCACTGCTAATCGATTGCTCCTTTCATCATATATAGCATCACACGTGGATTGTTTGTTATATAAAGCTCTTGTCGATGCTAAAAGCGATGCCTAAATCAAAATTTAAAAAAGTGTCACTATGCGATGGCATCGCATATGCAAATGTTTATTTATTTACATTGCTCATGTGATATGTGCAATCATCTCTTATGAAACACTTCTTCTGAGTGGTTTTATAGTCATTTATACGATGTTCTATTATCGCTTATGCAATGCTCATTATGATGAAAACAAAAAAAAAACACATCCTTGTCAAGTAGCCTCCCAATTATGCTCCTTTTTGGATTGTTGTGGGCATGAACTTTGAGGCTATCAAAGTTGATGGTGTGCAACTATAACCATGGACTTCCTCGCATGGAGATGTGTGTCGAATTAACTACCCAACTTCATACTATCCCCATTAATACAATTCTTCCATGCTCTATAATTTGAAGCTTCCAAATGGCCTCACACATGAGCGCCACATGGCACTCACGTGTGAGCCCACATAAACTCTATTCTAAGGGTGATTCCCACACTCCCTTAGCCTATACTCCCATATAACATTTCCTTCTCCTTAAGCCCATTTTTTTCCTCAAAATGGGTATTGTAAGGTCCTCATGAAAGATACAAAATTAGTAGAATAGTACTCCCACTAAATCCCAATGTATCTGATGTACATGGTCATATCTTTGTGGTGTTTCCCCATATCCTTCCCCTTTAGATGACTCTTGGGAAGGCAACATAAAATTGGGAAACCATCTCTGAAGGGTGGTAACCCACTCCCATGTATTACTATCTTTTGAACTATCTTTCCACTTTACTAGGTGCTCTGTATATAGGTGACTCCTAGTCTATATCTCTTGAGTGCATAGTATGCTCTCAGGCTCATGTGGAATAGATTGAACAAAAATAGGCTCTACTACTTCACTATCTAGAATGAGGTTGTCATATTCACCTCTTCTTAAGCTGGCTAACATGAAATATTGGATGAATCTAATTGTTCTCGAGAAGTTGGAGATGGTAGCCATCTTTCCTATTCTCTTTAGTGTTGGGAATGGTCCACAATACCTAGGAGGTAGTTTTGGAAAAGATCCCATCTTCATGGTTTCAAACCTAAAGGGAACTCTAAGATAAAATTGATCTCCTACATGAAAGTTTATTTCTATCCTTTGAGGACAAGCATAGGCTCTAGCCCTACCCTGAGCTCTTCTAATGTTGTCCTTAGCAAGACTAGGCATATCATTCATCTCTTTCAAGAATTCATTTGCAGCTTGGACTTTCTCATGCTACAATCCTACTGCATAAGGAGCTCTTAGTTGAAACCCTTACGTAAGCATAACTCATCTATGTTGAGTGGAAGAGTGATTGGCACTATTATATGCAAACTCTAATATAGTTAAGTAATCTTCCCAATTAGTTTGCCTTTGACATATATACACACATGCATGCATACACACACACATAAATGGATGCACATGCACATATATATCAAACACATATGTAGATACATGCATACACACACATGCATATATGCATGCACACACACACACATGCACTTACATACATACATCAAATATAGGCATATGCATACACACCCATACAATCATACACATATGTATATGCATGCATACACACACATGCATATGTCGCAAAAACATGCACATACATTGTTGCCCTTCGGATCCTATAGACGCTCGTACGCAAAGCATAGTATAGAAACGAAATCACACAAAAGTACTCAAAGAATAGAAGGAGACAAGAGACTTGACACCAGATTGGGTACAATCTCCCCCCCACATACTCTGATGGACGAGTCTATGAGAGCATGTGTATTTATAGGTATTTCTTATTACATCCTGAATAAAAGATATATGAGGGCAAAAAGCATGCTTTTACAAAAATTTGCCTTATTTACAAATTCGTGATCTACTATTTTTACAAAAACGTCGCTTTCTAAAGCGATCTATTTTTTTTACAAAAAATAACTAAAATGCTATCTTCTAAATATCTCCAAAATATTTGAAAAAGTCCTTGCACATTCACACCCTCATGAATCTTCACCTGCTAATTCAAAACACAAAACACATTAAAACCCTCAAGGCCTTAAAATCCATTTAACATTCCATTATTCCATAAAGTATAACATGCCTCCCAATTGACAAGCAACTTGTCATGGACACAAAGAAAACCATCTTGAACCTTAGATTCCATGTCACTTTCTATATCTCATGATTGGATCAGATTTTGGGAAAATCAATGCTTCCATTGTGTCCAAAATGTGTTAAAACCCCAAGATTGACTATCTATTTGCTGACTTTTGATACCCAAAGGTCTTGTTTCTAATTGATGACATCATCAATGATATCATCAGCTCGTAACCGCCCTTGAACCACCCTTGAAAACCTATATAAGGAGGGGTTGGTTATATTCATTCTCGGTCTTGCCAATACCAGACTTGGGAGCTCAAGGAGTCGTGACCGCCAAGTAAGTACTCTCCAAGTTCCAGTTCCAGTTTTTGTCTTGTTCCTTGTTCCAGTCTTGTCTAGTCTAGTTCTTGGACATCCTATCTTGTCCTCTTGTAATCTCTGAGTATGAGATCTTATCGAGTTCTTTCTTGTATCTAGTTCATCTCCCAGAAGGGAGTTCTTGTAATCCATATATCTTGTTTCATACTTACGATCCCAGGTTGTGGGATCTCTTGTATCATCTCTAGTCAAATTATCCATACCTATCAGTCCCAGGTTGTGGAACGTCTTGTATCAGTCACGTATTCTTGTATCGTTTTCCCTTTATGGGTGTTCTTGTAATCATAAGTGTATTTCTGAAATCTTGTCTACTATAGTCAGAGAGCACAATCTAGTGCTCCCCTGACATTTTGGCAAGACTACCTTAATCAAGACCAGGAACCATGGAGATTATTTGACAATAATTTTTTTCTGCACTTAAAGTCATTCAACAAAAAGTCCAAGAGATACAAGAAGCCCAACAAAGGATTCAACAACAGAATATTCAAGATGTAATCACAGAACTTCAAAGCCAAATCCAAGAGCTGCAAATCATTGTAAGTCAATCTTCTTCAAGTACCCCCATGACAACTAACATGAAGAAAGGTCCAAAAGTGAGTATTCCTGAGAAATTTGATGGGTCAAGATTAAAGTTTCGAGGATTTGTGCAACAAGTGAAGCTATTCATAAGGATGCAGCCAGACAGGTACCCAGATGATGCTTCTCAAGTAGAAATCATAGGAACTCTATTGTGTGGTCCTACTCTTTCATGGTTTGCACCTATCCTTGAGAAGGATATGAATATCCTTGCATGATTTCAAGGCCTTCATTTGAGAGTTCACATCTTCATTTGGAGATACCAATTGTTCACGTGCTGCTGAAACAAAGCTAAGGAAGCTACATCAAGGAAATAGGCTTGCATCTACCTATGCATCAGAATTCAGACAAATCATTTGTGATCTCACATGGCACAAGGATTATTTTATCAACCAATTTTGATGGGGCTTACGTGATGATGTCAAGGACCTCATGTTAACCATGCCCAAGGTAAATACTTTGAATGAATTCATGAATCAAGCAATTGAGTGTGCCAATAGGTTGTTTGAGAGAAAGCAACAGAAGAAGATTTTTGTTCACGATCGAGAATACAAGTTTACCTCAGTTCCTCAACAACATATATTGGAAGAATCTTAACTAGAACCCATGTAGTTGGATAGCAGTAGGGTCAGACAACTTACACAAAAGGAAAGAAAACATCGGAAAGACAATGCATTACGCTTTTATTATGGAGATCATGATCATATGGTATTCAAATGTCCTAAGAAGAAGAAGCAAGTTGGAATTAGGACTTCTACAATCACCATCCCACATTAGAAGGATCATCATCAGAATCAAAAAAGGAGTACTACCCATCATGAGAATCATGGCCTTGATTCTGCACCTAGATATACTACAAACTCTTTCCAAATTCATCATGGATATCCATTATCATCATGTTCCAATATCACATATCAAGAACTCTATGAAGACCAAGAGCTATGAACATTGAAGTTCTAGATGATCTCACAGTCATATAACCGCTCCTCATGGAACTCATTGCTTGAGGGCGAGGTGATGTCATGGACACAAAGAAAACCATCTTGAACCTTAGATTCCATGTCACTTTCTATATCTCATGATTGGATCAGATTTTGGGGAAACCAATGCTTCCATTGCATCCAAAACGTGCAAAAACCCTAAGATTGACTATCTATTTGTTGAGTTCTGACACCTGGAGGTCTTGTTTCCAATTGATGATATCATCGATGACATCATCAACTCATAACCGCCCTTGAAAACCTATATAAGGACGGGTTGGCCACGTTCATTCTCAATCTTGCCAATATCAGTCTTGGGAGCTCAAGGAGTCGTGATCGCCAAGAAAGTACTCTCCAAGTTCTAGTTCCAGTTCTTGTCTTGTTCCTTGTTCCAGTCTTGTCTAGTCTAGTTCTTGGTCATCCTATCTTCTCCTCTTGTAATCTCCTAGTATGAGATCTTATCGAGTTCTTTCTTGTATCTAATTCATCTCCCAAAAGGGAGTTCTTGTAATCCAAATACCTTGTTTCATACTTACGATCCCGGGTTATGGGATCTCCTGTATCATCTCTAGTCGTGTTATCCATACCTATCAGTCCCGGCTTGTGGGACTTCTTGTATCAATCACATATTCTTGTATCGTTTTCCCTTTGTGGGTGTTCTTGTAATCATAAGTGTATTTCTGAAATCTTATCTACTGTAGTCAGAGAGCACAATCTAGTGCTCCACTGACACAACTGACCTCAGTTGATAAGAATAAAATAGACATGGATGGCCAGTCACATGTCCCATCACTGAACAATCATATTCATGCTCCATGTAAAAACACATGCATGGAACTGGAAAACTAGAATTTAATGTGATTGTGAGTGATAAACAGAAAACAAATGGTCATAATGTGGAGTTAGTGATGCCTTATGAATCCAATGAGATTCTTCAAGTGGGTGATTTTTATAGTTGACCAAATATCTATGATATTGATTACCTGTGCATCTAATAGTAACATCATAATCAATTATTTTCTCTGGAATTGAAATTTCAGCATCCTCTTCAAGTAAAGGAGGATCATCTAAAATAGGAGTGAGTGGTAATGTTCCTTTATATTGTTTCAATTAACTTATATGAAAATAATTACGTATATTCCAATGAGAAGGTATATCTAATCTAAAAGCATTCTCATTAATTTTCTAAATAATATGTTCCATAATAACGTGGTGCAAGTTTAACCTTAGGATGTTGTGGAATATTTTTCGAATATCTTTTAACTATTCGTAATCATACAAAATCATTTTCATTAAATTCTTTAGCTACTCGTTTCTTATTAACATTACACATGTAAAGTTCTTGACTCTTTTTAATGTTCTCATGAACTTCATGAAGTTTAAAAATATGATCTTGTGCAAAAGCATCAGCCATAGGTATGTTAGTTTGAGTGATAGTCATGGGAATGGGAAGCTTTTTACCATACACAATTTCATATGGTGCACGTCCAGTAGTGGTATGTGTTGTGTTATTATATGCAAATTGTAGTAAACTTGGGAGTTTATGATCCCTATTACTTGGATTATCTAAAGAATAACAATGTAATAGATCTAAAATAGTCATATTCATAGCTTCACTTTGCCCATTACTTTCAAGATGAAATGCAGAGTTAACGTCTATTTTAGAACCTAAATTTTGAAATAATGCAACCCAAAAGTGATTACAAAAATGAACATCTCGATCTGAAAGAATAAATTTTGGAAAACCATGATGTGGAAAAATAGATTTAATCAATAACTTAGCAGCTTGAGGTGCAGAAAGAGTCTTTTTACAAGGAATGAAATATTTCTATTTTCTAAACCTATCAACAATTGTCCAAATCATCTCATTATGTGATGAAGTTGTAGGAAGACCAGTAATAAAATCCATAGAAATTTTTTTCCATGGTCCATTAGGTATGGGAAGTGGCATTAATACTCCAAATGCTTTACCATGATGTTGTTTCATACGTTGACACACAATGCAATGGGAAACATATTGTGTAATATCCTTTTCCATATTTGGCCAAAAGAAGAATTTTTTACATGTAGAAATAGTAGTTTTTATGCCCCTATGACCCATATACAATGGCTCATGCATCTCTTTCATAACAAATTCTTTAAAACCTTGTGTAATGCATATATTTTCGAAATACAAGAATCCATTATGAAAAGTGTAGTGATCCTCACTAAATGTTGGAGAATTATTGAAAGCATTCCATGTTTGTGAAAACTGCAAATCATATGCATAAGTAGGAATCATGTCATGAAATGAATGAATATGAAAAACAAAAATATTATTGATTGAAACAATAGTTGTTTGTGGGGAGGGGAAATGACTAAGGCCATCAGCTACAACAATGAGCTTTGCCAAGTTGATAGTGAATCATAGGCTGAAAATTTTGTATGAATGAAGCCCATTTATGTGTCGGTCAGAAATCAATGGTTGATTTAATAAATGCTTAATGTCTTGTTGGCCTATTTTGATTATGACTTCTGAACCCATGAGATAATGTTTCCAAATTTTAAAAGCATGCACAATAGCTAAAAGTTCCTTATCATATATACTATAGTTCTTTTTAGAAGGTTTAAGTTTTCTGCTTTGAAATGCAATGGGATGGTTATTTTGCATTAATACAACACCTATACCTGAACCACTAGCATCTGTAACTACATGGAAAGGTTGTGCAAAATTGGGTAATTGTAAAACAGGTGCATGAGAACATGCATGTTTGAATTTTTCAAAAGATTGTTGTTGTGCTAATTGCCCTACAAATTTTAACTTTTTCTTCAATAATAATGTGAGTGGGAGTGATAAATAAGAAAAACCTTTTACAAACTTTCTATGAAAACTAGCTAATCCTAGAAAAGAACGAACAGATTGAGGTATAGGCCATTCTTCAAATACTTTAATTTTCTTTGGATCCACATTAACACCTTGACTAGAAACAATATGGGAGAATTGTGCATACAATGCCAGAAGACAAGGAACAGCAACAGTTAATGCAATTATTCAGGAACAAGGGCAGCCAGCCAATCAATATGTACCCCCACATTTGAGAAACAATCAACAACAAGGTTATCGACATTATCGAGGACAGAGGAACAACAACTATAATACACCGCGCTGGCAGAATGGACCACCACCGGAAAATCATAATTTACCACCACCTCGATGTCATTTCTGTGGACAATGGGCCATATTAGAAGATTCTGTAGAGATGCAGCGGAATATGATCAAAGGAAAAAGGAACGTCAAAACCCAATGGCCAATGTGGTAACAATCACACCTGTAGAGACGCAGGCAGCAGCAGTTCAAACTCGTTCCGGTAAACAATTGCAACCAGCAGCAGAATTATTTGAACCAGGGATACGTGAACAACACAGAATGTATCATAAAGCTAGCCAGTGGACCACCATAGAACCACCTGTTTTTCCAGAACCTACTCCAGTAATCCAGTCCCCGGATACGACACAAGCTCGTGCTGACAATACAGAAGCAGGTACATCATCTGCAGTAGAATTACCATCTTCAGACCAAGCTTCATCTTCAACAGTTAAGGAAGATGCAAATCAATTGCAACCAGCATGGAATATATTGTCAAAAGCATCCATCACACTGCCTTTCGGGCAATTACTGGCATTAGTACCAGGAATACGCCAACAATTTCAACAACAGTTTACTACAAAATCTGCTTGCATTCCGGCTACCGCAACAGTACAACCAGAGCCAGACTCTACGGTAGATCACTCAGTTCCTCTGATTACGGTATGGTTTCATAAACATCAAATCCCACAAGTTTTAATTGATGGGGGGTCTGGCGTGAATATTGCCACTGCGTCACTTTGTAAGAAGTTAGGATGGACTAAGATAGAACCAGTTCAATTCTTTGTTAGGATGGCTGATCAATCTAGAGTTCATCCAGTAGGACTGGTCCGAGATATACCCATAACTGTGCAAGACACAACATTCAAGATGACTTTTGTTGTTCTAGAATTGCCGGAATCCACCCTAGATTACAATCTACTTTTCGGCCGTCCTTGGTTGAAACAAGCCAAGGTAATTCAAGACTGGTCAGCCCAGGAACTTACGTTCAAAGATAAAAATCGCAAATGTGTTGTAAAGTTAGATGCGATACAACCCTGTGAGTTACATGCTCGACCATATTTTGCCGAACCAGTCCATATGTTAGATGGGTTGTCTGATGACGAAGAAGAAGAATTTCTGAAGAATAATGTTGATTTAATGACATTAGGAACTATTGATCTACAGTCTGTGGTAGATACCTAGAATGCTTCAGTATGTACAGTAATACCCATTGCCGAAGAAACTAAGGAGGAAGATACCATTTCGATTCACGGTAATGAACTACAGCAACTTCTCGAACCATCAGCTAATACAGAGAAATATCAACAATTTTATGTTCTAGAAGACCAGTTAATTACTTATAATCTTGGAGATGAAGATCACCCTCATCTTGTAAAGATAAAGCAAAACTTACCTGAAGCCTTTCAAGCAGATTTAATTCAGTTACTCCAAGAATTTACTGACGTCTTTGCATGGGATTACAAAGACATGAAGGGCTTGGATCCTCGTATTTATCAACACAGAGTTATGCTAAAACCAGAAGCGAAACCGATAAAGCAAACCAGCTACCGGATGAACCCACATTATGCATCACAGGTAAAGGCTGAACTTGATAGGTTATTAAAAGTTGGATTCATAGTACCAATAGAACATGTGGAATGGATTTCACCGATTGTGATTGTACCAAAGAAAAACAAGCAATTGAGAATCTGCGTAGACTATCGGAAATTAAATGCTGCAACAGTACCGGATCCTTTTCCGATTCCTTTTTTGGATACTATGCTTGACAAAGTAGCAGGTCATGAGATGTATTCATTCCTAGATGGATACAGTGGATATAACCAAGTAAGAATGGCTGAAGAGGATATACCAAAAACTGCATTTATTACAAATTGGGGTGTCTTTGCTTGTACAGTAATGTGGTTTGGATTGAGGAATGCACCAAGCACATTTCAAAGATGTATGCAGGAGATATTTTCTCCTTATCTCACCTCATTTATGCAAGTATACCTTGACGATTTTTCAATTTTCGGTAAGATGATCGCACATCTGGTACATTTACGATGTTGCTTTCAGAGATGTAGAGAATATAGATTGTGTTTAAACCCAAACAAATCTGTGTTTGCGGTTTCATGTGGTAAGTTACTTGGTCACATCATATCGGCACATGGTATTCAAGTCGATCCTGATAAAATTTCAGCAGTATTAGAAGCTCCGGTGCCTAATACACCTAAGGAAGTAATGCGGTTTATGGGTCAAGTGAGATGGCATGGAAGGCATTTACGGTGGCTTGCTCATGTGGCAATACCACTGAACAAGTTAATTTCCAAGACTCCACGGCAATTCGAATGGACTCAAGAATGTCAGATAGCATTTGATCGACTGAAACAGTTATTAACACAGGTTCCCATTTTACAGCCACCTTATTGGGATCACCCATTTCACGTATTTGTTGATGCATCTGATATAGCAATAGGAAGTGTACTGATGCAACAAACAGATAAATGGTTTAGACCAGTATACTATGCTAGCAGTAGATTAGCACCTGCAGAGAAGAACTACTCGGTAACTGAGAGGGAATGCTTAGGACTAGTGTATTCGGTAAAAAAATTCAGACATTATTTGCTGGGCCGAAAATTTACATTTCATGTCGATCACGCTGCACTTGTTTACTTGGTTCGGCAGCAACATATAGGTGGCCGCCTAGCACGATGGGTCCTACTATTGCAGGAATTCGACTATGATGTCATTCATCGGCCAGGTAGTTCACATGTTTTAGCAGACTTTTTGTCACGCTTAGATTCAGGTGAACCTCCGGTTGGTATAAATGATACAACGCCAGCCATCTATACTTCAGAACCAACTACTGAGGAATTGTCAACCCAACCAGTACCAACTACGTATTATGATCAGTTATTGACCTTCCTTTCGGATGGATGCCTACCTTCTGAAGTCCCTACAGCTACACGCCGAAAAATTGCAGTTTTTAGTCGAAGGTTCCGGTTAGTTGCTGGAGAACTCTATTATGCAGATCATACAGGAACCTTACTCCGATGTATCCCTACACATGAAGTAAATTCAGTCATCAATTTAGCTCACTCAAGTCCAACAGGAGGACATTTTGCAGCAGATCTTACTCACCGAAAAATTCTACAAAGTGGACTTTGGTGGCCAACTATGTACAGAGATGTAGTGGAATTTATCAAAACTTGTGATAGCTGTCAAGGAACTGGACAACCACTACAACGCCATTACTTTCCACTTCATCCAGTACTTCCTTTAGAACCATTTCAGAAATGGGGTCTAGATTTTATTGGTCCAATCACACCTCCTGCGGTATTCAGTAATAACCGGTATATATTGACTTGCACAGACTACGCAACCAGGTGGGCAGCAGCATGGCCTTTACGTTCGGCTACAGCAGTTGAAGTAGCAAAATGTCTATTATCAGATGTCTTTCCAAGATTTGGATTGCCACTAGAGCTTGTTTCAGATCAGGGCACCCATTTTATGAACAATTTGATGAAAGCACTAACACAGTCATTCCAGATCAGTCATAAATTCAGCTCACCATATTATCCTCGTGCAAATGGATTGGCAGAAAGTACCAACAAATCGTTGCTGAACATGCTTCAGAAATTGACTAGAGAAACACCGGAAAGATGGGATCAGTTGCTACCTGCAGTCTTATGGGCCTACCGCACAACATATAAGGTAACCACCGGCTTGACACCATTCAAATTAGCTTATGGACTAGAAGCAATAGCCCCGATGGAAATTGTAATACCAAGCTTAAGAGTAGCAATGTCTCAGAAGCTTCTACCCGAAGAGTCATTGGTATTTCGGTTGGAAACACTTAGAGAATTAGATGAGCACCGATGGCTCAGTTTCTTAACTATGAAAGAAATCCAACTAAGACAGGCCAAGACACATGACCGCAATTTAAAGACCTCAGTATTTTCGGTAGGACAGCTTGTTCTTTTCTACAATGCGAAGTCCAACAGATCAGCAGGAAAATTCAAGTTACGTTGGTTCGGTCCATTCAAGATTTCAGAACAAGTTGGTCCGGCAACTTTTCGATTGACTACGTTGACCGGAAATCCATTGCCAAAGGTAATCAATGGGTCGAAGCTGCGGCCGTATTATCCCAGTACTAATACGCATTAAATTATTCGGCGGCGAACCGCGTTTTGTATAAATTTTTGTGTTTTTCTTTTTTTTTCTTTTCTTCCTTTTTAGTAGTGTTTTGTACGAATCTTTATGTTACTAGCCGCCTCTCCCTACCGGTCACTCAAGCACACACGCCAGCATGCAAACAGTACCTTTCACGCACCGAACAATGATACCCATTCCCCTTCCCTTTCTCACCGTGTTCTCCTTATTTAACCTCCTCAGTTGCGCCTAAACACTATTGTGTTCTCGAGACTATACGTATTCCCTTGTCTTCTGTGTTATCTGTAAGAGTGCTTGTAAACACCATGGAAGCGCTAGCCAACTACGCTGCTTTCCGTGATGGTATCCCGACAGACGTCGGCGAATACCTGCGTTGTAGAGGATTGTCCAACTTCGCTGAGTTGCCTTGGCACTCAATGGAAGCCCATCCCTTCTCCGCACAAATCATCCACGCCATCGCCCAATTCCCCGTCACCGAACGACAGTGGGTCTTCCCTTCTCTCCCATATAGGACCGTCATCACCTTCCAAGCCTTCTCTGCAGCCTACCGCCTCACCCCACAAGGACGCGAAAATGGCCCTAGCATCCCTATCGCTCGCATGACCAAACTCTTTCCCCGCTCCTCATCCAACGAATATGCCATTCTCTGCCGCCCAGAACCCGAACGATCCGCCCTACAGTTTCTTGTAGCAATCCTCAACTTGCAAAAACGAACCTACGGTATCTCTCGCCCCTTCTACTCCGCTCTAGAATTAGCCACCCGTGAACCTGTAAACTTTGCTTCTTATTTCTTCCAACGAATCCATAAAGAATCCGTCGCTATAGTGAAACAACTCCAGAAAGGCAGCTCTCCGCGCTCTCGCCTTCCCCACATCATCTCCTTCCTCTTCCCAACCATTCTCGCTGCACAACCCCCACCCACAGGCCCAGCACTTAGGCACGAAGAATCAGCACAACCACTCGAAGAAACTGAAGAAGACGACGAAGAGATCAATCAACTCTTCCGCACGAAGCGAATCAGGATCAGCTCTTCAGAAAGTGAAGTCCAAGGATCCGCCGGAAAGAAACACGACGCCGAAGAAGATCAGCAAGAAGAAACTTACCACGACAGCGCCACTTCAATACACAACGACACTTCGACAGAGCAACAAGACCAACAAAACCGAGCAGATACAGAGATACTGTCCACCGAAAAGGAGTCTGAGCATCAACAGGACGAACCGGAAACTGCCACAAAAGCATTGGATGAACTTATTGAGGCCATCAAACATACAGAAGCCGAACAACAGAATGTTGCAAAGGTAACCACCATTGACTCTGCTCTACCCATCCCACCTGTCAACCCTGACCTCCCACCGGAACCATCCCGCCGACTCGGTTCTGAACCTACACCTTCCTCCTCTTCCTCCCCTAACTACACTCCGCCAAACTCCCAAAACCTACTCACTGATACCTCCTCTCAGCCTCGTCAACCACCACCACCCACCGTATTTTCAGAACTAGCATCCATGGGACAGTTTCTCATGCAGTTATCACACCAACTGCCCATACAATTTAAGGAAGCCACGGACAACCTGAAGGCCGAATATCAACACAAGGTTGACATACTGGAAGCAGACATCACCCCCCTTCAGGAAGAAATCGAAGCCACAAAGATTGAGAACCATCAGCTCCGGACTCAGTTAGCAGAGCTACAAGCCAAATTCTCGGCAGAACAGACCTTAGTAGAGCAACGAGATGCAGCCCTTGAGCAACTTGCAGCCAAAGATCGACTCCTACATGCCGCGCATGAAGAAATCCGCACCCTGAAGGCCACCCTCCACGAAAATGAAGACATCAACGCCTCCCTCAAAGAACTGGTCGCAGAGACAAAGATGCAATTGCAAGAAGCAATCCAGAAGAATCAGGAGCAGCAGAAAGAAATCGAACAAATCCAAGAACAGTTACGGAGAGCCGAAGAATGCGCAAATGAAGTTAACAGTATCCTAAAACGCCAGCTGTTACGGGAAGGACAACACCTCAAGGATATCGACAAGACGCGCAGAGAACGAGATTCACTGAAGAAAACTCTGGATTTCCAAACCCAGCAGTTTGAACGCCAAGACAACCAAATACGCAACCAAAAGGAGTATATTACAGAGCTAAAGACCAAACTAGACGAAATGAAGACTTCCAAGGACGCCGCACTAGCCAATGATTTTTATCTACAGGAAGCTTTTGTGCAGACCCACGCCGAGAATGTACTCACCGAAGCCATCGCACTTAGCTCTGCTAGAATAGATGCCCAGCTTCTAGAGCCTGATACGCTAAAACAGCTATTAGAAACCCTTAAGAAAAAGATAGCTCGAACATTTAGATCGGCTAGGAGTATGTACCTCGAAGGTCTCATCGACGAATGAGTATATTCGCCCATCCAAATTCATAATGTATGAATATGATAATCAAATTTTGGATTTCTCACATTTTCGCACATGACAAGTCTTGTTCAGTCTAGCACCAATCGACAATGTAACATGCGGCATAATGATTTTTATTCGGATACAAATATTATCAAGGGAGGGAAGAGTCATGTCATACTGACATACAATCAGTAGAGCAAATGGCCGTTCAAGCACCGATGTCTATAAAATGCGTTTACAGAGTATAGCTTTCTAAATTAGCATTCTTCAAGATTCAGCACCTGTTAGCAACTTCTAGTATATTTTTTCAGTAGACCTTCACCAAGCATGTCGGAATCTGATACTCTCCGCTGGCAATTCAGAAAGCGCGCCCATACGCAGACCTATGTGGTAACAACAACAGATACCACTCTACAAGATGAACCAGATGATGCAGTAACTTCTGCATCAGAAAAAACTCAGCATAAATTCTCCACCGAATTTAAAATCGAGCTCGACACCAAATCGCCAAAGAATGAAGAATGGCTACAAAAGATAGGGCTCCTCCAGTTTGCCCAATTACCATGGGAACAGTGGATTGCTAATGATGATGCAGAGGACCAATTACATAGCATGCGACAAACCAGCGGTTTCATACTCAATCAGGTACGATTTTCGCCCCAGCTCGTCTCAGCCGTATTTAAACTACCAATCTATGATGGTGCCCGATATCTTAAATGTTCAAATGAGGATCTGAAGAAGGAATTTGGCAACTGTGAAGGCCCCCGACGGTATTACATGTTGAAAAACGCCACCTATCACCGACGAGAACAATTTAAATGGTATTTAGAAAAGCTTTGTTTACTAGTAAAATTCGACTTAATGTCGAAAGAAAATTTTTCTCCCCTATTGCATGCCGAAGAAGGAGGTCAGGTTAGCTGGACACATTGGCTCTATGACCACCTCTACGCACAAATCATTGTTGGGGATAAGAGAAGATCCCACACCAATAGCAGACTAGCAGCCTATTTAGCTGCTATATTTAATTTTGTCCAATCTGTAAAGGATAAACAGTTACACTGGTCCCCCCCTTTTTACCCCGGTGAATATGATCAAATAAATTCAGAACACCACACAGAGCCTCAGGAAGAAGCCCAACCCTCCACCTCGTCTGCATCTTTATTCCACACAGGTAACAGCGCACAGAATCAGATAGTAGGGACGCCATTTCGGCTGTCCATTAGAAGACGAATGGCAGACAACTTGCCAACTGCCAGTCCAGAGCAAGCACCGGATGTCCCCCAACCCGATTTTGTTATAAGGATGCAAAACCAACTCCAAGAGGTTTCCCAATATTTACGGCAACAAGAACAAGCGATTCAGCACAAAAACGAGTTATTATTAGCCATGATGACTAAGTCCAACTCAATAATGACACAGATGCAAAAAGAATTGGATGACAAAGAAGCGTTAATACAGGTGTTACAGCAAAACAACCAGCATATTACGGCCGAATTGATCACCGCAAAAAAGTATGTCCAAGACTTTAATCAGTGGCAGCAAGCTATCCAAACACAAATTCAAACCGAAATGTCCAGTTCTTCTACCCTGAATGCTCACCTGCAAGCCGAAAATGAACTTTTGCAGTCAAGAATACAAGTATTGCAGGAGTTCGAAAAGCAGATATTAAAGGATGAGGGTGTAGAACTAAATGCCACATTGATGACAAATGTGGACATAGATTTATTAAAACAACAGTTGGATAGCCGTGTTCAAAATAGCTGGACACTTTTTCGCAGGAGATGGCTGGCTATACTTGTTCCGCCACTAGAACAAGTGCGATCAGAAAGGATTGGGGAGTCAAACCCTGGTATGGACCGACAGGCACTGCAAAAGGATATTTCAGCCAGGTGGTGATAGGATACTGTATGGGTACATGGCTTCTGCAGAAAACATGGATATTTTCAACAAGCATAGCACAGGCATATCCAAGTTGAAATGGGAACTAAAGCGGTACAAACACGTACAAACTTTCAAGAAGAAGAGGATTCAACAGCACAGAGGGTACTTTGATTCCATAGACGAAGCGATTAAAGCACATGACAAGGCCAATTCACAAGGTCAAGTTGTCTGTGCTAACTCACGAACAGCTTCTTTTGATCTCGAGGCAGCTAACAATCATATCATTGTCTGGCCTCCTATTGTATGTATATATGGACATGCTTTTTAGGATGGCTTAGATGTTCAAGAAGCTATTCAAGTCAAAAAGGAAGAGCTGCAACTTGGGCATATAGAGCGCTGCGAACAACTTGAGAAAAAGCTGGGTAAAGAAAAACAACAGCCAAAACAGGCGAAAATGCAAGAAGACATTGATCGCTTTTGAACTGACCCTAAGAGAAACTAAAGAATACGAGTATAAAAAGCGTGAGCTTTTGAGGCAACAACATATAAGAAAGCGGGACTTCATGAAGAGGCAACTAGACCAGCTATACGAGTTTGAGGAAGTTCTGGAGAAAGAGAAGACCTATCACGTACGATGACACATTCGGGGTTGAAGGGCCAGGCACGCATATGGTCCTCAAGGGCATAGGGGAATGAGCCTGCTTATATTTGCTGAATCACCAGCAGGATATTGGCATGCTGAACGTTTAGCCAGAGCCTTTGTGGATGCATGTAAAGGAAGGGAACATTGGGATAGCCCAGGCAAAAGGATATTACTAACAGTACTGCACCTGCGGGTTCGAGTCCACCGTGCGTGCCAGTGTTAGAGGGCCGCCGAACCAGGACGGATGAACCCGGACAGGTGCCGTAAAAAGTGGATTCGCGGAAACATTGTAGCAGATTTCTATTTAAAGCGCATAAAGGAAAGCGGTAAAGAGGAGTAGTAGTAGTTTTTCGGAAGGAGTCTCTGTTCTGTTGGGCATTGTAGCGAGTAGGGTTGATCACATCTCGAACTGAAGTGTTTGGAAATTGCAAGTATCGTATTGTATTCTGTCTGTCTGTTATATTGAATCACTTTGGGAGATTGCGAGCATCATATTTTGAGACTATGTATGAGATATTGATGAGTACATTGAGTTCTGTTCTATTCTATTCGTATCTAACTATTCTGCTATTCTCCGTGTTGAACCGATTTCCATTCGGTAGTCTTGTGTTGTGAGTCTGTTTGATGATCAGTTATATACGATTCTGGATCTTTTCTGTCGTGAAATAGTGTGTTTGTCATCCTGCGAGAGACTGTGTAAGGTCAAAGTTAATCATCTACATTTAGTATCTTTTCGGTTAAGTGACCAGATTCGATACAATAGTCTGCGTTCACTGAGAATTCGGTAAAGATCTGTATGTGAACAGAAGTATTGGTAAGTCTGTCAATTGCGATAGGAATTTGTGACTTGAGTCAGTATACGATAAGTTTGGCGTAATCCCGATTATAGTTGTCTGTGTATTATTGTTCGGTGTACTTACCTGTCACATGGACTCGTCATATTGAGTAGTATTCAATTACTGAAAAGTGCGTATTCTATTATTTATAAGTCACAACAGGACCTCTGCTCCATTACTATAGCAGATTTAGTCTAAAAGTCCTAATATTCACCGTGCCGAAGAGTGGTCAGTATTCAGATTCACCCACTGTGCTAAGACGTGATGGAGTATTTATGATTGTGTGAAGAATTGGGAAAATAGTACAGGGCCTCTGTCTAACAGACCCCTACCACTCCCAAGAACCCGAGGACCCGATAATACTCTTCCGAAAGTTGGATAGAAGTATTATCGTTTAACAATAGCAAACTAGCAAAATTCAGATGACCAAAGTGTGCATGCCAAGGCTTTTGCATCTAACATAGTGTGAGAATCATGTACTGCAGATGCTGAATCATTCACAAAATTTTCATAGTCTTTGAGCTTATACAGTCCATGACATAAAATGCCAGAAGCAATAATGACATCACCATTTGATACATCATGAAATGTACATCTGTCACCAATAAATTTCACAACCAAGCCAATCTTGGCTAAAGATGAAACTGATAACAAATTCTTCTTGATTTTTGGCATAAATAAAGCATCTGACAGTAAAAGAACTACCATAAGCAATAGTCAGAATGATCTTACCAACTCCCATAATAGGATAAGAGGAGTTGTTGGTGCATGTGACAATATTCCCTATAGGGGCAAGCTAGAGTCAAGTGAAGAAACTGTGTTGCAAGGTAATATGTTTGGTTGCCCCACTATCAAAGTACCAAACATCTGAGTCTACTATAGACATACATTGTTCATGAGAAGATGGGTCATAATTACAAATAGTGGTAAATGCCCATTCTTCATTCTGCACAATATTAGCATACTTTGTTTTGGGTGTAGATCCCTTTGCAATAACCATTCCAACCTCTTTCTTCCTTGCCTCTTTAGCAGCCAATTTTGGATAGCTCTTTATGACATAATCATTTCCTTTATAATATTTGCAAAATAATTTTTGCTTTCCTATTTTCTTCTCTTCTTTATCTTCCTTCTTCGATTGTGCAGAATTAGTAGATTTTTGCTTACTAATAGAAGAACTCCATTTACCTTTGCCCTTCTTACTAGCCAAGAAAGCTTGATCTGCTACATGCATAATGGACCTCTTCTGCCTATAGAAATTCTAATGGCAAAACAACATTTTGTCCATATACCAAATTAAAGGGTGTTGTACCAATGGAAGTTTTGTAGGCCACTCTATAAGCCCATATATCATGATGGATTTGTAGATCCCAATCAGTTATATTTGGATTTACAAGCTTTGACAATATAATACAAAGTACTTTGTTTGTACTTTCTGCCAATCCATTTGCTTGAGGGTGATAAGGGGCTGATTTTCTATGAATATCAATGACATTCCCAATAACCTGGTTAAGGAAATGAGTTCCCCTATCACTTACCAATTCAATTGGTAATCCAAATCTAGTGATTATATTCTTATAAAGAATTTTTGTCATAGTATGAGCATCATTTTTCCTTGTAGCCCTTGCTTCTTCCCACTTTGTGAGATAATCAGAGGCTACAATGATATATTTTGCATGAGAACTTTTAGCTGGAGGATGTATTGGTCCAATGAAGCCTAATCCCCATTTACAAAAAGTCCTCAGGGACACAGATTCTCAAGTATCCATCTATACCCTTCTCATACAATTGATTTCCTATGAGCTAATATTCCTTAGTTATTTCCTTCAAGTTTTTGGAGTATGCATTAAATTTCATAGTTTCATTTGTTTGTGGGTTTCTTAATTCCTCAAATATGTGTGTACTCCAATCATGGCTTTTTTGAAACCAATACAGAGTCACAATGTCCATATGGTCCAGATGTTGACACTTAGGACACTTAGAAACATATCTTTCCACATCCTATGTCTTTGTAGGCCAATGGACACACATTTTAGCTAAGTTATGTAGAGTAACTAATTTAGAAGCATGGTTTCCAACAATGAACCTTCCCCAAATAACTTGTTTGCTCCTCTTCTAGAGTACAGTACTCCATAAGTGTCCAGCCACTAACACAAAACTTCTGCTTTGTAGTAGAAGATGTGTTGTGCTATAAGCAGTCCTACAAGGTCCAATAGTCAACAAAGGTATCAATGTTATTGCCCAATTGGGAATGCTTTCTATCTTGAATAGGTAAGCATCTGGCAACTCATCATCTATAAGATATTCTGGTTCTTTGGTTTGTATCCTAGACAAATGGTCTGCTCTCATACGTGTTTCTCCTTGCTTCACTATGACTTCAAAATCAAATTCCATGAGAAGTAAAAGCCATCTCACTATTCTTCCTATGTGGCAAGGTTTATGCACCAAGTACAACAGTGCTTGATGATTCACAAAAAATTTAAACTTGTTGGCTAGAAGATAATGCCTATATTTTTTTTACAGCAAATACCATTCCTAATGCCTCCCTCTTAGTGGTTGTATAATTCTTCTCAGCTTGATTCAATTGCCTACTAGCATAAGCAATTGGAAAATCCAACTTACTTCCTTCAATAGGTTGTGCTAGAACACATGCTAAAGCAAAATTAGAGGCATCATGGACATGAAAAATTTGATCCCACTGTGGGGTTTTCAAAATGGCTGTTGGAACCAAACAACTTTTTAGGGTTTTAAAGGCTTTGTCACATTCTTGGGTCCATTCAAACTTAGTAATTAGTGGATAAAGAGGTTTTGCAATATTTGCAAATTTATACACAAATTTCCTATAGTATCCACAGTGATCCATGAAGGTTTGAAGTTCCTTCACATTAATTGGCTTGGGTAGGTTCACAATAGCTTTGATTTTACTTTCATCAGTAGAAATTCCATTTTTAAAAACTATGTGGCCTAACATTCTCCCTTTCTTGATAAAGAAGACACATTTTTCATAATTTAAACACACTCTATAGGTTCTACATTTCTTGAATATGTTCTCTAAGTCTTGTAAATGATTTTGTCTTTTATTTGAAAAATTACATAGATCATCTACATAAATCTCCATCATGGTTCTAAGAAAATATTTGAATGCATGACACATTAACCTCTAAAATGTGGCTAGTGCATTGGTTAACCCAAAAGGCATCACCCTAAATGCATATATTCCCCATTCAGTGGAAAATGTTGTTTTATGTTGATCTTCCAAAGCAGTAGGAACTTGATTATATCCAAAAAATCCATCCAAGAAGCTGTAAACCTCCTTTCTAGTTACTCTTTCTAAGAGATGATCAGTGATTGGTAATGGATAACTATCCCTTATAGTTGTTGCATTAACTTTTTTCAAGTTAATACATGTTGATATATTTAGGTAGTGATGTGTGTGAACACACTAGGACCGTCGGGGCACTTTTTTCCCTCTTTAGGAGGTTTTTTTCCCCCAGCTTGTATATATGCCTATTGCCCTAATGGGCTACTTATCTTTGTACATTCTCTAGTAATACATTCAGTCTTGTGTATTGTGCTCCAAGCTTCTTCTTCTTCTTCCTTGTGATGTTTGTGTGCTTCCGCAGACGTCTAACTCCAACAATTGGTATCAGAGTAGGTCGTCACTTAATCTAGGGCGCCGTCAACACTCCTCTGCTTGCAGTCTCAGAATCGCTCGTTTCGGCCTCCGAATGCACTATCACAGCACTTATGCATGCTATTTCATCTTTTTGTGCCAAAGATATATACCAGTTTCTGTTTGCCAGTATAAGCGTCTCAAAGTCTGCTACAGGTCTAGCGGAATTCGTCTGGGCAGTTCTGTTCAACTTTTTGAGATACAGTCAATTTTCTGCATCAAGGTATTTTAGTCACCAGCCATGGCTGAAAGCAGTGATGTATTCCGTATGTTGGCTATTGAGGATAAGTTGGATGGTACCAACTACCCATTATGGGCTTATATGATGCGACATGTTTTGGTTGCAAAAGGACTGTGGAACATTGTACAGGGTGTCGAAAAACGTCCTATCACACCTGCAATTGTTACAACTGCAGGTACTGAAGCTGATGCAAAAGGTGTCAAAGATGATGATATTCTGCATATTCCTATTCGTGTTGTGGTTTCTGCTGCACCTACTGCAGAGCAGATTCGTTGGGATGACAGAGATGCCCAGGCACATGCATTGATAGATTTGTCTGTCAAACGTGCCATTATTCCTTACATTCACTCTTGCAGAACAGCTAAGGGTGCTTGGGATACACTTACCACATTGTACCAAGCTAGGAATGAGGCTCGTGTTGCTTACCTCCGAAAAAAGTTAGACAATGAGCACATGAATGAAGGTGCTTCTATGGACAATTTCCTAACGAAGGTCAAAGACTTGAAGGAACAATTGATTTCTGCTGATGAGGTTAGCTCACTTGTGCAGACCGTTCTAAATGGTCTTCCTGATTCATATAAGAGTTTTGCTTCTACTCTTCGGTTGATGATGAAAGGCAATCCAAATGCCTTATCATTTGAGGAATTAGTCTCTGTTCTGTTGCAGGAAGATCAGTCCAGGCAGAACAGGTCCATTATGCGACTTGCAGATCAAGCTTTCTTGGATAGTCAGAAGGGGAAAGGAAAATGGAGCTCTTCAACTAGTAAGCAGAAATCTGCTAATTCTACATATTCGAAGAAGGAAGATAAAGATAAGAAGAAATCAGAAAATCAAGAATTGTTTTGTAAGTACTGTAAAGGGAATGATCATATCATAAAGAACTATCCAAAACTGGCTGCTAAAGAGGCAAAGAAGAAAGAGACTGGAGTGGTTGTTGCAGAGGCCTCTACACTAAAAACAGAGTCTGCTAATCTTGTGCAGGAAGAAGAATGGGCGTTTACTAATCTTGAGCAGTGCATGTCTACAGTAGACTCAGATGTTTGGTATTTTGACAGTGGGGCGACCAAACATATTACCTCGGAGCGGAGTTTCTTCTCTTCACTCGAGCCTGCCCCTACAGGGAATACTGTTACATGTGCCAACAACTCCTCCTATCCTGTTATGGGAGTTGGTAATATCATTTTGACTACTACTGATGGGAGCTCTTTCACTTTGTCAGATGCTTTATTTGTGCCAGGGATCAAGAAGAACCTGTTATCAGTTTCTGCATTAGCCAAGATTGGCTTGGTTGTGAAATTTGTTGATGACAGGTGTACAGTTCATGATCTGTCAAATGGCGATGTGATTATTGCTTCTGGCATTTTATGTCGTGGACTGTATAAGCTCATAGACTATGAAAGATCTGTAAATGATTTGGCATGTGCAGTAAATGATTCTCAGGCTATGTCAAATGCAAAGCTTTGGCATGCACGCTTTGGTCATCTGAATTTTGCTAGTTTGCTACGCCTGCAGAAATCTGAAATGGTGTCCTCTTTGCCCAAACTTGAAGCACCTGGAAAACATGTTTGTGAAGGCTGTATTTTGGGCAAAATGCAGTGTTCATCCTTTCCAAAAGATGGTTCAGTTCAGGCTACTCAGAAATTGCAGCTTGTACATAGTGATGTCTGTGGTCCTATGCAGACATCTTATTTTGGGAATTATCTTTACTTCGTGACTTTCATCGATGATTTTTCCAGGCATGCATGGGTATATCCATTGAAGGCAAAGTCCAAAGTGTTCATGTGCTTCAAACAGTTTTTGGTGTTGGCTGAAAATCTGTCAGCATGTAAAATGGGCACCCTCCATTATGATCGAGGGGGGGAGTATATGTCTTCTGATTTTAATGCATTTCTAGCTGAACGTTGGACAAAACACCAGTGTACAGTGTCGTATACAATTCAACAGAATGGAGTTGCTGAACGAAAGAACAAGTCACTCATGGAGATGGCGAGGTGTATGGTCAAGAGTCAGGCTTTACCACATAGTTTCTGGCTTGAGGCTGTCATGTGTGCAACATATGTACTGAACAGGTGTCCCACTAAAGCACTGCAGTCTATCACTCCATATGAGGCTTGGCATGACTGCAAGCCATCTGTTGCTCATCTGCGTGTTTTTGGTTGTTTGGCATATGCATTAATGCCTAAACAACATTGCAGAAAATTGGATGATAAAGCAGTAAAATGTATTTTTGTTGGATACAGTTCTGAAAGTAAAGGCTATCATCTGTATCATCCACAGACTAAACGCATTCTGGTTAGCCGTGATGTTGTTTTTGTGGAAGATGCTATTCAGCCATTGCTTTCATGTACTAATGAGACATCTGTTAGCTCCAAAGACATGTATGATACTTTGCTGCCTCTTTTTACAGGTGGACATACTAGTGCTGGTCCCAATGAGGCAACTTCTCAGCCTTTGCAGGTTTCATGTGATGATGCAGATAATTCCATTTCTGATGCAGATGTACATGATGCACTTATTGATGAGAGAACTGATATTGAGCAGGCATGAACTATGCCAAAATGGCTGGTGCAGACCTTGCGTGACAACAAATTAGATGCAGCTCTGTCATATCATACTCGTTTAGGCTCTCATAGTGCCTCTTTTGCATCAGATTGCTATGCTATGGTTGCATCTAGTCTCTGTGATGAGAATGAGCTTGTTTTCTTTGATGAAGCACAAAATTTAGAAAATTGGATGGCTGCTATGCAATCTGAATATGATGTTATAATGAAGAATGGTACTTGGTCTTTATGTGACTTGCCTCCTAGCAAGAAGGCCATTGGCACTAAGTGGGTATACAAGTTGAAGCGTAAACCTAATGGTACAGTTGACAGGTATAAGGCTAGGCTTGTTGCAAAAGGTTATGCGCAGGAAAGAGGCATTGATTTTGATGAGACCTTTGTACCTACATGTCGTATGACTACTATTTGGAGCATTTGTGCACTTCCAGCCCATCATGGTTGGAATGTACATCAGTTGGACATTAAAACTACATTTCTGAATGGTGACTTGCATGAAGAAGTGTATGCTTTTTAATCCTGTGGCTTTGTGCAGAAAGGGCATGCAAACCAGGTGTGCAGGTTAAAGAAGGCATTATATGGTTTAAAGCAAGCACCATGTGCTTGGTATGAGAAGATACATGCCTATTTGATTGCACATGGTTTTGAGAACAGTCCAACTGAAAGCACCTTATATGTTAAGTGTGCTAATGATGTGCTTCTGATCATTGTTGTCTATGTTGACAGCATGCTGCTCACTGGTCCTATTGAGAAGCATATTGCTAATTTTAAGGCTGATTTGCAAGCCTCATTTGAGATGTCTGATTTGGGGCATTTGCATCACTATTTGGGCATTCAATTTATGCAAGTTGATGGTGGGATGGCTTTGTGTCAAACGAAATATATTAACACATTATTGCAGCGTTTTGGCCTTGAAGACTGTAATCCTATTGCCACTCCTATGGAGACAGGTTTACGATTGAGTCTTCATCATGCTGAAGATGCATTTGATGCTGTTCTCTATCAGCAGGCTGTCGAATGCTTGATTTAGTTATGCATTACTCGGCCAGATATTTAGTTTGCTATCTCACAGATGAGCAGGTTTATGCATTGCCCAGAAGTGAAGCATTGGCAGGCGGTTAAGTGCATCTTTCTCTACTTGAGTGGTACTCGGCTACTTGGGTTGTTTTATCCCAAGGGGGGATCACTACCGCCAGATTTGCATGCTTTTTCTGACTCTAATTGGACTGGTTGCTATGACACTCATGTGTCCACTAGTGGCTTTTGCTTCATGCTTGGTAGCTCATGTATATCTTGGTTGAGCAAGAAGCAGCCTAATGTGGCCACTTCCAGTTGTGAGGCTGAGTATAGGGCAGCTTTCACAATGACTATTGAGTGTGTGTGGCTCAGATGCCTTAGGGCTGATTTGGGTGTTGGTCAGACTTCTGCCACCACCATCTTCACTGACAGTCAGAGTGCATTGGCAGTTGCGAGGAACCCTGTGTTCCATGCTCGCACTAAGCACATTGAGGTGCATTATCACTATGTCAGTGAGAGGTTCTCTGCTGGGGAGATCATCTTGGCATATGTGCCCACACAGGAGAACATTGCAGACCTTTTCACGAAGGCTCTGCCTAGGGAGAAGTTTGAAGCTTTCCGCAAAGCTTTGGGCTTACTTCCTTTTGTGGAGTGATTTCCACATAGCTTGGCACTTCCTTGTACATGAGTGCCAGCTCCTTGTTCACCGCATCACTCTCAGGGAGGATTTGTTGATATATTTAGGTAGTGATGTGTGTGAACACACTAGGACCGTCGGGGCACTTTTTTCCCTCTTTAGGAGGTTTTTTTCCCCCGGCTTGTATATACGCCTATTGCCCTAATGGGCTACTTATCTTTGTACATTCTTTAGTAATACATTCAGTATTGTGTGTTGTGCTCTAAGCTTCTTCTTCTTCCTTGTGCTGTTCGTGTGCTTCTGCAGACGTCTAAATCCAACAATACATACCCTAAGTATTCCATTCTTCTTGGGAACAACAACTATAGGAGACATCCATTCAGTGTACTCAATTTCATAAATGAAATTGGCAGCCAATAATTTAGCAATATCCTCCTTTATTTTGGCATAGTACTTATCATTAAATGTATAATGTCTCTGTTTACTAGGTTTTGCATATGGAGTGATAGGAATCTTATGTTCACAAATTTTTGGATCTATTCCTTTCAAATCCTTATAGCTGTATGCAAACACATCCCTATAGTCTTTAGCCAATTTGACCAATGCTTGTTCTTCTTGACTTGTCATGTCATCTGCTATGACAATATGCCTTTCTTCCCCTTCTTCCTGAGTAATTACCACCTTTTTTGTTTGTTCCTCATGTCACAAGTTTCCCCTTTCTTTTTGTCCCTTTTTGGTTTCATCTTAAGAAGTATTCTATCCTCCACCTCATAAGTTTGAAATTTGAAGGTACATCAAATTTTTGTTCTTCTTTTCTAGTTTTCTCATGTTCCTTCATTTTCTTACTCTTTTGATGTCTTGGATATTCAGTGATTTCCTTATGTACAAATTTTTTGTAGGTTTTTGAGATCTTATCTTTTTTGGCATTTGAAGCATGTATTCCTTCTAAGAATTGTTTTTTGTCACAAACTTGGAGTAAAGGTTCACTTTGAGAGCTTTCCAACTGTGATAGACTCACCATTCTTACTCCTACATGAAATACATCATATCCCTCTTCATCTTGAAATTTGATTCCCACATATTCATTGTTTGCTACATCTAATCTAGACAATATTTGATTCCAGCCATAGGGCTCAAACTCCTCTATCATCAAACTTTTGTGGAATATAGGTCTTATCTTCAACCTTCCTTTCCCCCTTACAGTCTTCTTTGTTCAATAAGACTTTTTTGTAACTTTTATTTCTTATAATAGTGCACTTCCAAAGTGGTGACTCCTCATCACTTTGACTCTCATTTCCAGATTCCTCACTTGATTCTTGACTCTGATGTACTTTAAACCACTCTTGAGGGGGCATGTCACAAAACTGCCCATTTCTCAAGTTTACTTTGGTGATTTTCCCCTGGCTTTGAAGGTATAAGCAATCTCTTCCTCAATCTTGAACTATCCACATTTGTCTCATGAAAAGTCTTCCTAGAATAATTTCATAGGAGGTTGGTTGCAACTATAGCAAAAATATGCTCTATTTCTATTCCACATATTTCCACAATAACTTTTTCCCAAATTCCTAAAGGTACTTCTATGTGCCCATCTGCAAGTTGTAGTCTCATCTTGGTAGATGTTAATCCGTTTGCTCCCCATTGTTTCCAAATTTCTTTTTTCATGATTGCCACTCTTGATCCACTATCCAGAATTGCATATGCATAATTATTACCATATTGCACCTTTAAGATTGAGTTTCCTTCCTCACCCTCACAATATTCTCCTATCCTGTCAATAGGTATGTACATCAATTCTTCTATATCCTGAGGTTTTGTATGTTTCCAATGTGAGTTTCCTACCCAATTAGTCATACTATGATGCAATTGTGGGTTTTGCTTCACTAACTCCTTCCATGTTGTTTGACATTGGATTTTACAATGTTCTACTAAATTGAATTTAAGTGTTAACAAGGTTCTGCAATATTTTCCTCCTCCCCTGACTTCTGATTACTTCCTAGGTCTTCTCTTTGTGAATTTGAATCAACAGATTTCTCCATTTGATTCTCAACCTACTCCATATTATGTTGAGTTTCTCTAATAATTTGTTTGCACCTCTGCATTCTTTCCTCCTCAATATATGGCATAGGATAGGTTGTTCTATGATCTGTAGGATATGGTTTCTATCCGACCCTTATAAGCTTCCATCAAGGTGTCCAAACACTTTGAATTCTTATCCCTTCCTACTTTCTCTTGGTTTTGACGTTGTCTAAAGTTTGAATTATCAATTGGTAGCTCATCTAGTGTTAGATTTATTGTTGTTCTGGTCTTTCTCTCCCATCTACACTTTTGTCTATTTTTCCTCTCTTTTGGAGATTGTTTTTTATTGTTGTCCAAGAATGTGTATCAAGTATGATGCCCTGCTCCTTAGCCTAATCTCTAGTTACTACATGTAATGCTATTGGCTCACTTCCACTCAAATCTTCTTATTCCATTATACATATCACTTTTAATAGTATGTTATTAGATGTGTTCTATTGTTTCTGGGGATTTTTTGGATAGTCTTTAATGAGATGTTCCTTGCCACAATCCTTACAAAAAGCTCCTTCTATTCTTAATGTTGGAGGTTGTGGACAATCTCGAATGAAGTGTTCTCCTCCACATCTATAACATGTTATCTTTTGACTGCCCTTAAACAGGGATATGTGATTGGAGATATAATTATTAGTTATATACATGAATGTACCTGTGTCCATTTCAATTCTTCCATTACCCAAGTCTAAGGCTTGTAAATTTGCTTCTCTTAAATCACTATCTTCCCATGCTTCTTGATATCCTTCAGAAGAGTGATATTCCTCTCTATAAGTTGGTCTAGGCCTTAGATTTTCTTCTTTCACAGGAGTGTATTTTACTGGCACTACATTTGTTGGTAATGGTGGTTGTTGTCCTAACACAAGTCTAGGCTATTCAACAAACCCTAACTCTCTTTGTGTATTTTACTAGTTTGTATACTCCTTCTCTTTGATAGGTTGTTTGTTATAAAAACACTCATCCCTAGTGTTTTTAGTCCATTTTCTCTGTAGGGTACATTATTTAAGTGTTTTTTATCTTGTAAATGTTAAGGTTTTTGATATGGGCATTGATATACTTGATGGTTTTCCCTAGAATTAAAACATTTCTTGTTTGGTGTAAGTCTTGTGTTCATCAAATTTGTTTTTGTGCTGCCTTCTAAAGCTTTTGCAATAGCTTTTGCTAATTCTTATGTTGGAGGTATCCTATCTTCATTTGTTCTTGGCTACTCAAATGCCATCAAACCTTGTCCCCTGTTATCCTCTAGGTCTATGGGCTCTTTGACATAGGATCCTAGATCAGGACATCTTCTGTAATTTACCAAAGCTCTCAATTGTGCACTTCTCAATCCTTCTATAAACAAGGAAACTTGCCTAGCCCATTGAGGGTACTTCATCTTTTGGACACCTATCAATGCATTGTTTAAATCTTCTAGTAGCCTCTCTCACATTTTCATCTTTTTGTTGCTTAAAATTATGTATTAGAGTTGTTGTACTATGCTTGATTCTAGTTTTGAAAAACTCCCCTATAAAAGCTTCAAGAAATGTTTTCATGTCAGAGTATGTTTCTTTTCTCAATGGAATAAACCAAGAGAATGCTGGACCTATTAAGGTTAGACCAAAAGCTTCAAATTGAACTTTATAGTCTTCTACTTCTTCAGCCCTAATCAACTGACTAAAATCAGTAGCATGTGCATGAGGATCCGAGTAACCCTCACACTGGTTTTTCATGCACTTAGCCACCTGATAGGGTCTGAGCATCCTACCTTGATTTTGCCATTGTGGCCTCCTTCTAATTGGAAATTCAGGCATCTCATCTCCTTCCTTTTCAAAAGGATTAGGAGAGGAATATGATCTTCTTTCCTTTTGTGTCTCAATGGGAGTGTGATTCCTAATTGGTCTTGGTATATCTGTTTGCTCTAGGTCTTGATTCCATGGTCTCTTCTCTGCACACTAACCAAGATCATTGGAATTTTTTGGAACCTGTGCAAATATGTAGACACATCCTTGTCTATCCTCATATCTACCATCTCTAAATTGTGCCACTAGCATCAGGCTCAGAGGAATCTCTAAGTTTCTCAACCTAATGAGAGACTTATGCATGCCATCTTGGTACACATAGGCTCCAAACCTATTTGTATACATGTATTTGAGGATATTCCTGTAATCATCTATGTCTAGATTCTCATTTTCCATGTTTTGGTTTTCCATGTTGATTGTATTATCTAACTCTTCCTCCTAATAATCACTATGATCTATGTTCCTTTTTTATTGCAGCTTTGTTTGAATATGTGATAGTTTAGTATCTGATCTCAAAATCATTCAGACTCTTCACAATTTCACCAATTGATCTATTTCCCAAATTCCTCCAAGTCCAACTCTAATTTGTTTACTCTAAGAGCTCTCAATGTTTTTGCAACTTCTTCCACTTTTCCTTTGTTCTCTAGATGGACTCTCCTTTGCATGTGCACTTGTTTTTTTATTTGATTTTTCTCTTTTTTTATATATAATGAAAATTGTGTTTTTTGTTTCTCTAAAACCTCAATTTTTCAATATGTGTGTGAGTTCTAAGACTTTTAGCATCTAAAATGTGTGAAATTATTTTTGTTTATGTAGAGTTAACGCAAGACCATTCAAAAATTTGAAGTTTTTGATCTAATTTGACCAAAATCATGTTTTTGCTTGAAATCACAATTTTGCCGATTTATGTGTTGATCAAGGTTTTTATTTCACAAACTATATATTTGTAACATCTTAGGCTTACTGCAAGTATGTACCTTATTGTTTTTAAGTAAAAAATAAGGTCTTGACAAAATCATAATTTTCTAATGAAAATCGCGATTTTCTAATCAAAATTGTATTTTTCTTGATTTGTAAAAAATCATGACTTTGACATCATTTAGGTGTTGACTTTTGTATTTCCTACAATTTGATTACCAAATTGTACTTTTCAGGATTTTTGTTGAAAATCTTGATTTTCACGATTTTGAACACATGATCATGTTTTTCATGATTTTGTGAAAAAAAAATGTGTTTTCCACGATTCTGATCCAAAATCGTGTTTTTCATGACTTTGGTTCAAAATCCTGTTTTTCATGACTTTGGTTCAAAATCGTGTTTTTCACGATTTTGGTCCAAAATCATGTTTTTCACAATTTTGGTCCAAAATGGTGTTTTTCATGATTTTGGTCCAAAATTATGTTTTCCACAATTTTGGTACAAAATCGTGTTTTTCACGACTCTAGTCCAAAATCATGTTTTCTATGATTTTGGTCCACAATCATGTTTTCCACGACTCTGATCCAAAATCGTTTTTTCCACGACTTTGGTCCACAATCATGTTTTCCATGACTCTGATCCAAAGTCCTGTTTTCCACGGTTTTGGTCCACAATCGTGTTTTCCACGACCCTGATCCAAAATCATGTTTTTCACGACTCTTATCCAAAATCATGTTTTCCATGATTTTGATCCAAAATTGTATTTTTCACGATTTTGGATTTCCCGACAATCGTGATTTCTCACAATCGTAAAAACACGATTTTCTGTTGAAAATCGCATTTTTGAAAATCATGATTTTGGTCTCTTATAGAGAATCACGATTCTGTGCAAGATGATGTTATTTCTTGATTTTTGTTTTTTTATACTTTTTTCACACAAATGGAGGCACCTAATTATAAAAACTACATGCAATAGAGAAAATCTAGAAAATCTACAAGAGGTAGTGAGAAAACACTCAGAAACTGAAAATCGCAATTTTGTGTTTTTTTATGATTTTTATGAATTTTTTGTGCAAAACATGATTTTCTAACTTTGATTAATGCAAAAAGAAATCATACAACATACCTTGCAGCTTGATAGCTCAAGTCTATACTTTTCTTTGTTTGCTAAAAATCGAGATTATTCTACACACTCTCTCACACTCACAATCACTCAAATGACTTTTTCAATTGTTTTTTTGCTTTTATAGTATGCTGAAAATTATGATTATGAATGGATTCAATTATTTGAACTTCAAATTTTGACAATAACATAACCATGCATATTCATTAACAATTTTATGTCACATCATCCACCTTTAATCAAATTCCCATATTCACCTCTCATGATGAAAATCACGATTATGTGTCAATTGTTAAGATTTCTCAATTTTCAATCCCTGTAGGCTCAAACTAAATTTTCTCCATCCACATGTATTTTTACTTCATTTAATTACTCACCTGGATGCCAAGAAGCACCATTGAAGCAAGTCTACCATTCTACAGAAAATTATGATTCTGATATGGAAATCGTGATTTTTGATTTTTGTGCAAATTGTATTTTTTTTCTTCCTTTTTCCAACTTGGTCTCTTCTAATGTGTTTCAACAATTCTTATTCCAATTGTAACCTACAAAACATTAAAAATTCATATATTTCTGAAAGAAAATTCAAGAAAATCAACAGTTTTGATTTTTCATGGAATATCTTTGTTTTGTTTTTTAGTTCTTCTTCAGATTTCTCTCATTTACCCCACTTTACACACCTCATCTCTCACTCCATTACAAAAGAGAAATTTGTTTGCAAATTTAATCCAATATCATTTTTTGGTATTTTTTTCCCTAAATAAAATGAAACCAATTTACCTAGGGTTTTCTTTTGAAGATCCATTGATCTTAGGAAATGAATTTGGATGCATAAACTGTACTCTCAGTTTGACTATGGAAAATAGTTCTTCAAGAAAAGTGTATAATGGCAAGTACAACTATCAATTTTTGCAAAGATATACCCATAAACTTTTCTTCAAATATCAAAAGTAATCTTTCTAAAATATTCACAATTTACTTAGGAAAAGTAAATGGCATAGTCAATTTGCATATAACTACTTAACTTGACTTTCCTTTTAGCTAAAAAGTTCTCTTTCCCAAAGACCAACAAAATTTCTTAGTACTTGGTCAAAAAGCAATCTAAATATGCAAAGATAAACACATTCAACTTTCCATTCAACAAATCAAGACATCTTTTTCCAAACGACCTACACTATACTTATGAAGAACTTGAGCAGCCATCCATTTGCACAAAGATAAACACTCATACCTCTTAAAAGGTAAATTTTAAGTCTTCTTTTCCCAAAAAGACAAGCTTATTACCTACTTTTTCAAGTTCACATGAAAGATATTAGAGTAATACCTTTTCCAAATGTGTTTATTTACCATCAACATTGGAAGATCCAGCGAGGTCCAAAACTTCAATCGAATCTTTGCTAATTTCCACAACAATGGTGCCAAAAAGATGTTTGTTATCCTTTGGAGTTTTCCTCTCCAATCATCATAGCATAAAGGATTAACTTTCACATCTTAAATTTATCAATCTGGGAAGTATACTAAGACCACAACCCCTTCTAGTTAATGGAATCCAAGAAAATGTAAAAACAGTTCTCATTTCTGAGAAGAATTAGAAAAAGGAGTAGGAAAACTAGGGTTTCTTGTATCTAGAGCTAATCAATAGCTTTTTCAATGATTCTTGTAGGTAAAGTGTAGCATTTTTCTTATAGATTACGAATATGAACTCAGAAATAAATTTTAGTACCTAAATCATCTAGATGAGACAATCATGATTCTGATAAAATTGAGAATTTTCATTTTCAGCAATGATCTCATGTACATAATCACTTAACATATTGATAATCACCTCTCCTTACAAACTCCACTCAGTAATACACAAGTTAAACCAGAAAATTCAATGGATAATACATGAGAAAGACTCAAGAATAAATCATGAACACTCAAAGAAAAGAGAGACACGTTTTTCTAATTGAAGCTCTTCGTTCACATGTCACATGAGTACAAAATGATAGCAACCCTTGCAAAATACAAGATTTTGTCCTTTATACTTTTTCAGGTGTCCCTTTTCACACTTGAAATTTGGTCCTTTAAACTTCTAACCTAAAAATATGTGCTTGAAGTGCTTCTAAAAATTCTCTAAAAAATACATATGGCTTCTTCTATCTATGAGGAAGACTCTTCCTCATTTTTACAATATTATGATAAATATTTTACAAAAAAATGGTTTTTTTTTAAACAACAAAAATCCTATTCTAACAACTTGTCCAATGTACCATTTGATTTATACTTGACTTTGTATAACCACTTAACTCCAATAAATTGATGATTTGAAGGTTTTGGAACAAGTGTCCAAGTGTTGTTCTTCTTAACTGCATCCATCCCTATTTGCATAGCTTCTTCCCACTTAGGTTGATGTTGAGCTTCTTTGAAGTTGGAAGGCTCTAGGATCTGCTGAATTTGATGCATGTGCATAATTCACATAGTGACTTTGTTCACATTTTTGCTTCTAGATAAGCCTTTGAGATATTCTAGCTTGGTGAGAAGTTGTTATACTTTATGGAATAATGGAATGCTAAATAGATTTTAATGTCTTGAGGTTTTTAATATGATTGTGTTTTGATTTAGTAGGTGAACAATCCTGAGGGCATGAATGTGGGTGGATTTACTGAGATATTTTTTAAGATATTTAAAAGATAGTATTCTATATATTTTTGTAAAAATAGTAGATTGCTTAGAAAGCAATGTTTTGTAAATAAAGAAGATTTTCATAAACGCATGCTTTTCAAAGCGCCAAATCCAAGCTGTTGGCAGTAGCGAGAGGCATAGACGACGCGGAAGCATGTGAAGGTGGATCACAATGAAGTAGTGGGGAGCCAGTTGGATCAATTTTTCAAAGAAATATGTTTTATATTACTTTTTCAAAACCCTCAATAGTAATTTTCATCACTATTGTACCATATGTATCATAAAACAACTACTTTTGTAATTCATAGCTCCATTTTGTGCAAGTCAAGGAGTCCTCGAGCTTGAGGAGCTTAGGTAGAATGAGCCTACCAATTTTGGCTTTTTTTAGACCTCGTTTACCCTTTCAAATAGCACCTAGAACCTATTTTTTAACTATGCCGATCACTAGATGTGAAACTGGTCAAAACTAGTTTAGAATCTATAAAAGAGCTAGAGAGATCATTTTTGAGGTTAGCTAGTATAGACTTGTATGAGCTAGAGTGAGCTTGAGCTTGTAATTGAGATCTTGAGTAATAGAGTCTATTTTCCTACCTTCCATTGTCTCTTGCTTGTCTCTTCATTGTGTGTGTGTGTATGTGTGTGTGCATCTCTATGTTTCTCACCTTCACTCTCACTTCATCTCACATTCACGATCTTCATATCACTCTTATCTTTTCCGCGGATTGACATTAAGGAGGTGGAGCTTCTTAACGTGGTACCTACCATTGTGCTAGAGCAACACCAAATTTGGCGCCATTGTCGGGGATCGAGTCTAGGACGAATGTGTGATGGTAAGAGTATAGCAAGAAGTGGCGTTGGAAGGTAAAAATTTCAGTTGTTGTTGTTGTTTTTAATTAGTTTTTAGTGTTTTTCATCTCCTCTACACTCCTTCACCACTACATCATCTTCTTCCACTCCGAAAAAATCAGAAAATTCACCATATCGACCCATTCTCCTCATTTCCCCTCATTTGTGCATGCGAGAGAGAGAGAGAGCTTTTGTGCTTGCATGTACATGTGTGTTTTTAAGTTTTCTTGTAGGTACAATGCTCCAGACCAGCAGGAAAGCTTCCAAAAGGTAAAAAATCCAATTTTTGTTAGAATTTGTCGTGTGTGTGAGACCATCGCCATGGTTTGCCAAGTTCGGCATTTTTGGTAAGTGAGTACACCAAGAGGTAGGCGACAGTAGTGCACACACGAATCCACAAACGCATTTTGAAAATCATCATTTTGGTGGACCATCACGATTGGCTCACTCCATCACGACGGCTCGATCGGACCATCGCGACGGTCTCACACCATCACGACAGTTCACTTGAGCTATCGCGATGGTCCCTGACCATCACGATGATCCCTGACCATCCCGATGATCCCGTCGACCCCATGCCATCGTGATTGGCCCACACCATCACGATGACCCACTTGCCACGTGTTAGGCCAGATCATCTCGACAATACCAGCTATGCCATCGCAACGCCTCAAAATTGAACCATCGCGATTGACTCAAGCCATCGTGCCCCATGACCATCGTGACGGGCTCACACCATCGCGATGGTTGTGTTGACAAGTTGACCGGCGCCATCGCGATTGCTCACCAATTAGACCATCACGATGCTTCACTTAGACCATCGCGATGCTTCATTCAGACCATCACGATTGCTTGCCAAGTAGGCCATCATGACGCTTCATTTAGACCATCGCGACGCCTCACACCTTCGGACCATGGCGATTGTACCATGCCATCGTGACCGTTCACCTGAGCCATCATGACAATTCACCTGAGCCATCGCGATGGTTCACTTGAGCCATTGCGATGGTTCACTTGAGCCATCGCGACGGTCCCTGACCATCGCAATTGTCCCAGACCATTGCGATTGTCCCAGACCATCGCGATTGTTCACCCCAAACGCAAAAATTAGGGTTTGCTTTTTTGGGCAAATTTGGGGCTATTTTAAGAAATTTTTTGGGTGATTAAGCTCATTGGAGACCCCTTAGCTCATAAGTAAAGAAAAACCTAAGTGTCAGTTTTTACCCCCGAGGGCTTGAACGTTCATATCTTTTTCATCCGAAGTCCGTTTTTTGAACCAGGGGACTAGAAAAAGCTAGGGGACATTAAAATTTGGACCAAGGAAAAAGGGACTTAAAAAGTGTATATATATAAAGTGCTTGAACATCCGAATAAAAATTGGTCTAAACATTGGATTTTTATAGGTCTATCAAGGACTATCAAGGGCAACCAAAGCAAGGTAGTGAAGAACGCAATGCTTGGGAAGTGCGACTTCTTGGGCATCAAAGCACTCAAAGCAACTGACTTGAGGTTGGAAGAATACTCAACCCCCTCAGTCAATTATTAGCTTAGGCTAAACGGTAGCATTGTGGATTAAAGACGATAGGAACGCCTCAAATTCAAGAGACTTAATTTTTCAAGTCCAAGGCTAAATAACATTGTGCGATATGAAAACCTCAAGGAAAGAACCTAAGTCTGACGGAACGAGAACTCAAAAATATAGCAAAAAGTTGATTCTTGATGTATACATTGAGACAAGACAAGAATCTAAAGGAATTAAAAAAGAAACAAGCAAATAAGAGCAAGGAACCATAGACTATCAGAGAGTGCCAGTAAGTAAATTCATGAACCTTAGATCGGGCAAGCATATAGGTAAGTCAGACCGACGAAGCCATAGACCATTAGAAGCAAGTGTAGGAACTACTGCACATTCGTGGGCACAACAATTTAATAGTTATCCTTACGAGTTGAGCTCAGATACTAGTGAATCGGAAATGGCTTTTAGCACAGAAAGACCAGAAGGAGGGTTAAACATAGCTTATTTGGAAAAAACCGAAGGACCCTACAAAACTCAATTAGAATATGTCCGCACCAATCGCTTAGGTGCTGGCATCTATGAGGATGGTTTGCAAAGATCAGTGGTGCAAGTGCTCAATCCTGATCAACCCATTGGATTGGAATGTCTAGTGGTCAAATTTGAGAGAGATGCATACATAGACAAAGAAGGAACAATGTACGTCATAAGTACGCAGCCAAATAATACCAATGAGTTTGGTGTAATTCAGCCAGACATGGAAGCGAGAACCCAAGGAAAAGAACCAGTAGGAGAAGAACCTAGGACACCTAGAGGGAAATCTGTACTAACAAGAGTACTAATCCGAGATTGGATCCCTCAGGACAACAGAAGCATAGAGTTGTTTGTGAACAAGAAAATCGATGAAGCATTTTGGAGGTACAGAATGGAACAACCTAGTGAGGTAGGCTCCATCATGATCTATGAATTCAAGGACCCAGATACTCGTGGAAAGGTTGTATACCTGGATGAAACTTCAGAACGAATGTTTGTAGTACCAAATCCTGCGAGAAATACATACACATGGAGAGGTGATTTAGTATTCCCTCCATCTCAAGCAAATGTAAATACGAGCCATCAGGGTGCTGGAACATCGTGAGCCCATGGTAATCAAAGAGAGAAGAACAAAGAGAGACCAAAAGTAAGTTTCACTCATCCCATAGGGAGAGATAGAACCACCATGGACACCGATAGAGTGGAAAGATAAAGAGAACCAAGAATACCAAGTGGTAGAGATGATTTTCCTCTACATGGACCATGTGACACCCCAGGATACTACGAACCACTCAGTTAGTAAAGTCCATGAAAAACTATTTTGATGGGATAGGAGATCCCTATGACCATGTTGCGGAATTTAAACAAGTGCTCCGAGCAGAGCAAGTAGAAGACATGTTTACACAATATAATGCATTTGGAATAACGTTAAAGAATACGGCTTTAACTTGGTTCCAACCATTGCAACAGAGGCAATTTAGAGATATCCATCACTTATTAGAGTCGTTCATCATGGAATTCTTTTAAAGTGGAATGAATCATGATACATCTTTGTTGATTCATAGCTTCAAACATACCCCTCAAGAAACAATTAGATTGGCACGAGGTAGGTTTAGACAATATGTTGAGAGATGCCCAATGCAAGAGTTACCCTCACAGGCCAAGCAAGTGTCATTGTTTTTAGATGGCCTCTTAAGCTCTAAACTACGTTCCTATGTGTACTTAAAGGAACCCAGAACATTAGAGCAATGTGTAAGAATTTGTATAGACATTGAGGACAACCTAGGAGACGAGTTAGAACTCTCAAAGGTCTATAAGGACTCAGATTGTTCATCTCTAGTATCCTCAAGACTGTCCAGCTCGATAGAAGACCTAGCAGAAAAAGTGGCCCAAAAACTAGGAGTTTTTAGCAAACAGATGCTTAGGTTAACAACAAACAAGCGTTGTTACACCTGTGGTGGTGATCATATGGCGAATGTGTGTCCCAATGCAACACAACCACAAGCCAGACCTAGTGGCCAATACTGTACAATTGAGAGATGATACACGAATCACACGGCTCAGGACTACCCATACAACAAACAAGCAGTAAGACAGAGCTACCCGCAAGCATACACACAGCCAGGAAGGTATCAAGGTCAATACAATGCTCAACCTCACTAGTATAGGCCTCCTCAGAACTATCCTTATCAGGCTCGACAGAGACCTCAACCTGTTTAGGTCAACAGCCACCCCCACCAGCTAACGTCATCCCAGTCAAATACGCTACTGTAGAAGAAAACCTCAATAGGGCTTTAGTGCCTTCATCACACCTGATCATAGAAAATGACCCTAATTCTAATAGTTTTGACTCTACTCATGTAGATAGTCCACCTGTGTATTACACAGAGTCACCAGAATACGTGGAAACATATCAATACGATAGTCCGCCATTGGAACCCAGTTGGGAGCCCGAATATGCTAACGTCATGTACGCCAATCCTAATCTGAGGCCCCAATTAAGATAGCAAAGACCACAGGGCCCTAGAGGACCATGCCTTAGGTGCCAAGGAGATCATTTCATAAAGGATTGTCCACATCCTCCAATAGTAGGACAGTCACAATACTATAACATACAAGGCTGTTGGAACTCAAGGTCAAGCATAAAACATGGAAGCACATCAAAGAAGTGGACATAGAAGAAGAGAGAGCAAGTAGGGAGCTCCAAGAAGTGTATGTCAAATTTTCAGAAGAATCCCCTACAAAAATAGTGATTTTCATCACTAAAAACCATTGTAAATACCATTATCTATTTTTATAACTCCATTTTGTTCAAGCCGAGGAGTCCTCTAGCTTGAGGAGTATTAGAAGTACCATCGTACCAATTTCATAATTTTTAGACTTCGTTTGAGCCCTCAAATAAGCCCTAGAACCTAATTTTTAACTAGGCTGGACACTAGGTCTGGACAGGGCCAAAACTACTCAAAAAACTATAAAAAGAGCTAGAGAGCTCATTTTTGAGGGTAGCTTGTTAGAGAATAGAGCTTTTGTAAGAGAACTCTTTTGCAATCAAAGCTTTCCATTGTTCCTCTCTTTGATCTTATCTTGTGCGCGTGTGTGTATGTGTGTGCATGTTTGTGTGCTTTCACTCACTCACTTGTGCCTTCACTTGCTCGTGGTCTTCATACCGGTCCTCACGTCTCCGCGGATTGACAAGTAAAGGAGGTGGTGCTTACGCTTGAGCTACACCAAATTTTGGCGCCGTTGCCGGGGAGAGAGCTTCGAGGACGAGCATTGTGATGGTAAGATCGTAGAATTGCGACGTTGGAAGGTAAAAAAACTATCATTTTTGTTCATTTTCTGATTTCTCTTCTTCATCTTCATCATCATCATCATCTCCATCTTCCATCTTCTTCTTCATAGAAATCTTGTTTTTTAGTGCATTTTCACCATTTTCATACCATTTTTCATGCATTATCGTGTGACGAGTTAGGAAGTGCAAGAGAGTGCAAGCGCTATGTTTTTTCATGATTTTCTGCACATACGGAGCTCGCCATTGCTCAGTGCTCAGAAATTCGAAGTTCTCACCAAAAAACATGATTCTGTGATGAAAATCGCGATTCTGTGAAAATTCAAAATTTTTTTGAAAATCGTGATTCTTTGTTTCCCGCCTAAAAGCCTTTTGAAAAGAACACGATTCTGTGGTCATTCTCAGAATCGCGATTCTGTGGTTCTGCTCAAAACCGTGATTCTCACAAATCACGATTTTTAGCCAAAAAAAAAACACACGATTATGAGAAAACACGATTCTGTGGTTGTGCTCAAAATCGCGATTCTCTAAATTTTTGGAAACCACAATTCTCTGAGACAAAATAGCGATTCTCTAGAACACGATTCTCTAAGACACGATTCTCTAAAACACGATTTTCGAAAACACGATTCTCTGTTGGCAATCGTGATTTTCATGTCAAAAACACGATTCTGAGACAAAATCGCGATTTTCAAAACACGATTTTGTGAAATCACGATTTTGTGAAAACACGATTCTGTGAACCACGATTCTGTGAAAACACGATTCTCTGCTCAAAATTGCGATTCTCAAAAACACGATTCTCTGCTCAAAATCACGATTCTCACCAATCACGATTTTCAGCAAAAACACGATTTTGTGAAAAGGCGATTCTGTGAAAACACGATTCTCTGCTCAAAATCGCGATTCTCAAAAACACGATTCTCTGCTCAAAATCGCGATTCTCAAAAACACGATTCTCTGCTCAAAATCGCGATTTTCAAAACATGATTTTGTGAAAACACGATTTTGTGAAAACACGATTCTCAAGGTACACAATCGCGATTCTCTTGAAGTTCACAAAATTGCGATTCTCTTGAAGTTCACAAAATCGCGATTCTCTTGATTTCACAAAATCGCGATTTTTTCCAGAAGGTCTTGTTTGCTTGTTTTGACCCCAGGAGCCTAATTTGACATAACTTTTTCATCCAAAGTCCAGTTTTTGAGCTCTATAGCTCGTTGGAAAGCACGTTTTGAATCCTACACGGCCTCAACTGTTTTTTATAAGAATAACGTGTTGATTTTTAGATAGGATAATTTGAAGTTGGGCTTCAAGTGGGACTAGGAAACCAAGGGGGCTCCAAAGGATTTTTGAACCATACCAAGGGGAAATTTTGGACTCTTAGCCAAAGCTTATGAACATGAGATCTGGTAGACATCTAGGCAAGGATAGACAAAGCATTATATCTTCTCAGTCTAGTGTCAACCATACAGCTAAGTCTTGGGCACAACAACTAAGTGGTTGTCCTTACGTACTAAGCTCTGACACAAGTGACTCTGAAATGTCTTTTAGCATGGGGAAACCAGCAGGTGGCTCAGGAACTGCCCATCTACAAACACCAGAAGGTCCCTATAAGACACAATTGGAATATATTCGGACCAACCGATTAGGTGCTCGCATCTATGAGGATGGCCTGAGGCGATCAGTGGTCCAACTCAAAAATCCAAATCAACCCTTTGGACTTGAACACCCGGTGGTCAAGTTCAAAGAGGGTTCATACATTGATAAGGAAGGAACCATGTATGTGGTCACCAACCTACCAGATAGGACCGATGAGTTTGGAAATGTCATTCATGAGAATGAGATAGGAGACCTAGAACAAGGAAATGTAGGACAAGGACCCCAGACCCCTAGAGGTAAGTCGATTCTGACCAGAGTGATCACACCAGATTGGATCCCTCAAGACAACAAAAGCATAGAACTATTCTTGAATAGAGAAACAGAGGAAGCCTTTTGGAGATTCAAGCCAGATCAACCTAGCCAATTGGGCATAGTCATCATCTATGAATTCAAAGATCCTGAGATACCAGGCAAAGTTGTCTACCTGGATAACACATCAGAGAAGATATTCTTGGTAACAGAACATGATAGACATGCATATACTTGGAAGAATGAATTGATTTTCCCTCCACCAAGATCCAATGTTTTCCATGGCCTCCAAGGAGTAGGATCATCCCAAGCTCATGAAGCTCAGAGAGAAAGAAATAGAGAGAGGCCTGAGGTAAGTTTTGCACACCCTGTGGGCAGGAATAGATCAGGAGTTGAAAATGAAAGACTTGAAAGAGAGAGACATCAAGCACATAGGCAACAAAGAGATGAACATGATTTTCCATTGCCTAGACCCCGGGAGCACACAAGAACCCTTACACCCACTCAAGTGATCAAGGCAATGAAGAATTATTTTGACGGGTCAAGAGATCCTTATGATCATGTGGCTGAGTTCAAATAAGTGTTAAGAGCTGAACAGGTTGAGGATTTGTTCACCCAGTACGAGGCATTAGGTTTGACTCTTAAGGGAACTGCCTTAGCTTGGTTTCAACCACTGAGTAGTTGCAACTATCGCGACATAGGTCAGCTGCTAGACAAATTCATTGTAGAATTTTCCAAGAGTGGTATCAGGCATAACACATCATCTTTAATCCATAGTTTCAAGCAGACACCCCAAGAAACAGTACGACTAGCAAGTAGAAGGTTCAGACAATACATAGAAAGATGCCCTGCTCTAGAGTTACCCACACCAACCAAACAAGTGGCTTTGTTCTTAGATGGCTTACTGAGCACAAAGTTAAGATCATATGTGTACTTGAAAGAGCCTAGATCCATAGAAGAGTGTGTGCGGACGTGCATTGACATAGAAGATAACTTGGGTGAGGAGTTAGGATTGTCCAAACTCTATAAGGATTCTGATAGTTCTACTAGTCATGCTTCGAAAATCTCCACGGAAATAGATGAGATAGCAGAGCAAGTTGCCAAGAAGCTAGGAGTCCAAAATAGACAAACACAGAGAGTCACCCCATTGAATCGGTGTTATACTTGCGGAGGCGACCACATGGCTAATGTATGCCCAATGCACAACCAGAACATGAGAGAAAGGAATACCCCATTCTGCACTATTGAAAGGAAGTACACAAACCATACAGCTCAAGATTGTCCCTACAATAGGCAGGCTGTTAGACAAAATTATCAACAACCTTACCCACAAGGTAGGTATCAAAACCAATACCAACAGCCATATTATAGACCACAACAACAATATCAGGACCATATCGGCCACAACCAGTCTTGGGAAACCAACCACCAAATCCTGCCAATGTGATTCCAGTCAAGTATGCTGTGGGAGAGGAAACTCCAAATAGAGCCTTGGTGCCACTAACCCCATTGATACCAGATAATGACTCCCATGCTCATAGTTCAGACTACTCCCATGAAGGTAGTCCACATGCTTATTACACTGAGTCACCTGAACATAGTGAGATTTACTTGTATCAATATGAGGCACCACCTATGGAGCAAAATTGGGAGCCAGAATACTCCAATGTCATGGACACAAATCCTAACCCTAGGCCCCAATTGAGACAAATGAAACCACAAGCCCCTAGAGGATCTTGTTTCAAATGTCAAGGTGACCATTTCATTCGTGACTGTCCTCACCCACCATCTCCGAGTCAAGGTCAGGCTATCACAATACAAGCTTTTTGTCCTGAATGTGGCAAAGACCATCTTCCCAGAGATTGTCCAAGAAACCCCTCCAGTGCACCCAAGATTACACCCATTAATGTGGTAGGCTTAGTGGTGAATTCAAGTTCAAGTAGCAGTAATGTTGCACCTGTACAGGCAGTTACTAGGGCACAAGCATTAAAACAAGAACCAGTAGAACAATCGGAGTCGAGTGAATCAGGAGAGCCTAGTAAGAGGAAAACAAGAACATGGAAGGATACCAGAGAAAAGGCCAATCGTAAGTGGAATAAAAAGTTATCGGAACTAGAAGAAAGCTTGAAAGACGCAAAAACAAAAATAGAAGACATCGCATCTCAAAACCCCTCGCATGCCGACACTCCATCCACTCCGCCTCATCCCACCCCACCACCCATTGTAAATAGGCCACAACCAGGGTCTGTTCTTGCAGATCCAACCCCAGAAGGCTTAGACATGATGTTCAAGGCCTACCAGGCTCAACTTCAAGAAGGGCCAACAGCTGCAAATCTAGAGAAGAGTTACCCTAGAGCATATTTAGAGATTGAACGGATGAAAATGTGCATGAAAATGGTAGAACAAGCTCAAGCTATACTTGAGACTAGTCAAAAGTTCAATCAGACAAACTCTGTCAAACCACATTTGCATTTCCAAGGGTTACTAGAAAGATTAGAGCAGTTGGTAAACAAACCACAAGTTTCTTTACCTCCACAGGCTCAACTAGTTATTGAGAGAGGAAGCTCACCACCAATGGGAGCTTATGTTCCTAATTCCATGGATGCTGGAATGCCTCCTTCAATTCAACAGTACTCTCAAGAGTTCTTGCAGGAAATACAAGAAGAGAAATGGGCCAAGGAGAAGGGTAACTCCCCTCCTATTCCTGAGATTGATGATCTTCATGATCAATTTCCCCAAGGCATTCCATCTATTTACGGAGATGAAGCAGAACAACAAGAAGACGAAAGATTAGATTTTGAATCTAATACCCTAGAAGAATTGCCTCAATTTCCAGGCCCATGGGAATCTGAATCTCTCCAGATTAGAGCTCCCACAATACTAGTAAGAAATGAAGACTCAGTGGTTCCAAGGAACACTGATGTCGTGAAGAACACTAAGGTTCAGTGTCATCTCACTGTAGAAGAGTTGCTCAAAGCAAAACCTGAGCTATGGAATCATGTGAAGGATCAAGTTCCAGAACTTGATTCCAATAAGCCAAAAACAGGCTCTAAGCAAAAAGTTCCAGAGATACCTCTAGACAAAATAGGGGACATGTGTGAGGGTGAAGAAGGTAATACTTATCTTCCAATCACCTACCAAGGTTACACAACCAAAGCAATCATAGATTCAGGTGCTGGTGTGGCCATTGTGACCACCTCCTTGTGGAAGCAATGGGGCAAACCCACATTAAGACCAACTAGAATGAAGCTTCGAATGGCCGACGATCATTTTGAAAGACCTCTAGGATTGCTCGAAGGGATAACTCTAACCACGTGGTGTGGAGTTTGAACATACATTTGCTATATGTGACTTTGAGAAAAATAACGTCTATGAGATGATCCTAGGAAGACCCTTCCTACGACAATTGCAAATAGTACAGGATTGGGGAACCAACTCCTTGTACTTACAACACTTAGGGGTCACCACCAAGGTCAATTTGAAGGATTACACCTTCAGAGATGTACCACCCCTACAGTGGAATTCTATCCACAAAGTGAAAGAAGATTCCATCTCTGTGCATTTTGAAAGTTCACCTGATCCATCATGGCTGCATGAAGATACTCATTTGTGGATGTGCAAGGTCGCAGAGGAAGAGGAAAAACGTTTAAAGGCAAGAGAAGAAGGAACTTCGCCAGGAGATAGACCAGTTAGAGATCCAGCCTACACTCCGATGATCTTTCCAGATGAGGAATTTGAGCCTCATGGCTGGCCAGAAATCTTAGCCACCATGGACATTACTGTCAATGAAGAACAATGGACACCTCATTGTGATGAGGAGGGTTATGATATTTCAGTGTTCATGTGTCAGCCCCTGCTAGAAGAATGTGACCCTAGTGATGTCATAGAAGAAGAAGAGAATGACGATGATATAGAGTCCATCGTGATGGATAGTTGCTTTAACTCAGAGAAGCACTATCTAGAAGATATAGGAGTGTTCACCCAGAAAGAAGAAGAACCTCTCACAAGTATTAAAACGGTAAATTCAAAGGATGGAAGTGAGAGCAGTCAAAAGAAAAAGAAAAGAAAAGCAGTGAAACAAGGAGAGGAGGAATCATTGTTTGAAGTACCAGAAAACTTCAAGAAATATGAAGTTGATGACCGCAAAATTTTGGTATGAATGCCTAAGAGAGAGGCCATCATAGGAGAATCATATGATAATAAAGAAAAGACCAAGAAGATTGTAGTGACCATCAAAGAGAACGAAGAGAGATGCACATATATAGGAGATGACCTAAGTGCAAGAGAAGAAATGGAGCTCGTAGCTCTATTAAGGGAATATAGGGATGTGTCTGCGTGGCACTATAGAGACTTGAAAGGGGTAAGAATTTGATCTCATACTATCCCCATGACTACTGATGCCAAGCCCACCAAACAGAAGCCCTACACATATAATGATACATATGCAGCCAAAATAAAAGAAGAAATTGATAGGCTGATTGAAGCTGGATTCATCTATGAGATTGAGCATACTGAATGGGTGTCCCCCATTGTAGTGGTGCCCAAGAAGAATGGAAAGTTGCGCGTGTGTATTAACCTTAAAAAAGTTAATGCCGCTACGATCAGAGATAGTTATCCACTTCCAATCACGGAACCCCTATTGGAGCGTGTTGCAGGCAAGGAAGTTTATAGCTTCCTTGATGGATTTTCAGGTTACAATCAAGTAGCCATTGCCCCAGAAGATCAACATAAAATAGCTTTTGCCACAGAGTGGGGAATCTTTGCATTTCGTGTGATGCCATTTGGGCTCACCAATGCACCTGCAACATTCCAAAGGCTCATGTGTCATGTCTTCAAAGAGTTCTTGCAAAAGAGCTTAGAAGTGTATGTGGACGATTTATGCGCTCATTCCCAAGAAAGAAGATACCACATCCCTGAGCTCAGACAGATCTTCAACAAGTGTAGAGAATATCGAGTGTGTCTGAACCCAGAAAAGTGTGTGTTCATGGTGCATCAAGGTAAAATCTTAGGTCATATTGTTTCTGAGAATGGAATCTCAACAGATGAAGATAAGGTACGAGCCATAGCAGAGCTGCCAAGGCCAAGGAATGTCAAAGAGGTACAAGCCTTTATGGGCCATTGTGGATATTACCGTAGGTTTATCCACATGTACGCGATCATAGCTAGACCCCTTTATGCCTTGTTGTCTAATTTTGAGTGGAATGATGAATGCAAGAATTCTTTCAATGAACTGAAAGAAACGTTTGTGCACAACACCAATACTGACCACTCCTGATTGGAATAAGTCATTCCATGTCCATGTGGATGCATCCAATCATGCCATAGGATGTGTGCTAGCACAACCCACAGGTGAAGGGAATTTAGATTTGCCCATAGCAGATGCTAGTAGACAACTAAACCCAGCCGAAAGAAATTATACCACAACTGAGCGAGAAGGGTTAGGCATGGTATATGCAGTGAAGAAGTTTTGACACTATTTATTGGCCAACAAGTTCAAGTTTTTCACTGATCATCAAGCTTTGTTATATTTGGTCAATAAACCTTGCAATACTGGACGTTTAGTAAGATGGTTCCTCTTACTAATGGAGTATGACTTTGAAGTTGTTGTCAGGAAAGGTAAAACCCACCTTCGGGCAGACCACCTTTCTCGCATCACTTCAGGAGAGTCACCACAAGGAGTGTCTGATGAATTACCCGATGCTTATCTGTTCAATTTAGAAGTTGTTCCTAAATGGGAAAATAAGTTGGTACCAGTCCTAACCTTCGGCCCTGCAAATAAGAATGTGAAAACATCGCAAGAAGAAATGATAAAATCACAAAAATACCACATATTGGCAGGAAGCATGTACAAACAAGACACTGAGGGTGTATTGGCTTGTTGTGTTGAGGACGGTGAACATAGTAGTTGGTTGCAACAAGCTCATGAAGGATTGCTAGGAAATCATTATTCTAAACAGCACACATCTGAAACGTTTAGGAGTGTATTGGCCTAGCATGGACAAAGAAATACATGAGTAGATTAAGAATTGTCCAATGTGCAGAGAGAGATCACCAGTGGAGCATGGGACCCTTTATCAAGTGTCATTAATTCCAGATTGGAGTGCTCCATTGGTAGAGTTTATGAGGTCAGGAAGATTACCCAAAGAGGCTAGCCTAGCAAGAAGACAAAGCATGGAGCAAGAGGCTCAAGGCTATGCCTTAGTAGGAGACAACCTATACCGAAGAGGCAAAGATGGTTACTTAAGACTATGCGTTCATGAATCAGACTATCTAAAGGTCTTAGAGACTGCACACATTGGTGTTGCAGGGGGACATTTTGGTCCTGACCGAGTGATCAAGACCATCCTATTCTTAGGACTTTGGTGGCCCACTCTTCATATGGATGCTCATACCTATGTGAAGCACAATATCCAGTTAGAAAAGACGAGATGCCTTTGAGGCCAATGATGGGAGGACGTGCATTCTCGAAATGGGGTATAGACTTTGTAGGTCCTATTAACCCCCCAGCTAGAAACTCCCATGCAGAGTACATTATTGTAGCCACAGATTACCTTACCAAGTGGGTAGAAGTGAAATCCACAACAAAGAATGATGCTCAGACAACGGCTAAGTTCTTATTTGAGAATGTGTTCACGAGATATGGATTACCGATAGAGTTAGTAAGTGATAGAGGTACACACTTCTTGAATGAAGTCATTGAAAATCTTCTCCAAGAATTCTTGGTGATACATAAGAAGTCTGCCCCCTATCATCCACAAGCTAACGGACAAGCCGAGAGCACGAATAAGATCCTATGTAATGTGTTGACAAAATTAGTGAATAATAAACGCTCTGATTGGGATAAACAGCTTCATCATGCTGTTTGGGCTTACCGAGTTTCCTACAAAACGGTACTCAATGCCACCCCATTTCAGATGGTCTTTGGCCAGAATGCTATGCTACCATTAGATTTATTAATCCCAGCTTTAAAAGTAGCACAAGAGCATGAGTGGAATGGACATGAATTGTCCTCTAGGATCTTTGACCTAGAACGCTTAGGTGAGATGAGGCTACGAGCGGCAGCAGGTATCTATGCTGCAAAGAAAAGGCAAAAGGCATACTTTGATGCACACATCAAGGATAAGGGACTGAAAGAGGGAGATCTAGTGTTGGTTTATACACTAAAGCAACATGCCCGTAAGTTGGAAAAAAGAGGATACGGACCCATGATCATTAATAGAATTTCCACTAGTGGTGCAGTTCAGTTGGCCACTCTAGAAGGAGATATCTTGCCAAACTATATTAGTGGATGTAGAGTCAAGTTATACCAAGAACCTCTTACAGAGGATATGCTTACGAGACTCAACACGGCTAAGAAGCGAAAAGAAGAAGAGTTAAGAGTGAGAGAAGAAGCACAGGCAGAGGCCAGAGAGCGTATTAGGCAAAATAAGTTAAGGCGACTAGGCCTAGATGTCAAGTCAAAAGCCCCAAAATATCACATGGATATGTGCCAAAAATCAGGCATAGCGACTTCTCAAGTCATTGACCGAAGACCTTTGTGACCATAGAGATAGGACAAGGTGAGGGTGCAAGGACTGTGAAAGCATTGATTGACTCAGGTGCAGCAAGTAGTGCAGTTAGACTTTCCTACTGCCAAGACTTGTAGTTGAACATCAATCCCATAGAAGCTTATCTCATAGGATTGGGAGGTGTGGAAACCCCTTGTTTGGGCGAGGTGGAACTTCCCATCTACCTTCAAGATGTTCCAATGAAAGTCAAAGCGCTAGTGTGTCAAGATGAGAACCTTACAGAACCACTTGTCTTAGGACAAGATTGGATTTATGACAATGCAGTCAACTTGAACCTAAGAAGTCAACTTCTTCAAGTTTGGGTCCAGGGACAATGCTTTACATTAGAACTAGAAAATGGCATACTCACAAATCCAGACGTCACATCTTGCAGTTCTCCTAGGACTAATCTTAGCAAAAGAGATGTTGTATGCGTCAAAAGATCTACGTCGCAGGAGAACTCAATCATGGAAGAACAGGCTCAAAGACAAGCGGACTCCTCCTCTGGTGCAAGGACTAATGCCGCCACTACAACTCAACCAACAAGGCAAGCACAACAGAACAGGACCACTGCTATATCAAATAGACAATGGGATTTCCAAAGGAAAGTAGTGCTGGGCATGAAGCAGATCTGGATACGAAAAGGAGAGCAACCATCACCCTTGGCCCCACAAACCCCATCCAGGCAAGTCAACCAGGCCAAAAGACGAAGGAAGAAGATCAGACAAGCTCAACCACAAGATCTCCGACAAATTTGGATACCTAAGAAATTAGTTGCAGCTCAACAAGGGCGATTACACATGTGGGTACCCAGGAAGCTCTTACGTCCGCAACAACCTATGCTCTCCCATACGCGAAAAGTCTCAACAAAGAAGCCAAGGCGAGGCAAAGGTCAGAACCAAACACCAAGAACAACAGTAGACCAAGTAACCTCTTCAACGCGAGTCAAGCGACCAGCCACAGAGGTATGAGTATGGAAGCCAAAAGCACCGGTAGGCCTCACAAAACCAAAGAGCCAACCACAAAGGATCAAACCCTCAAGAAACCATCCAAACATGAAGCAACCAAAGGAGATTGCTACACAGTCGAAGACCGTTCTCAAATGGATCCCTATAAGGAGGAATGATCAGCTGCCATCTCGAGATACAATGGATACCTCCAACAAAGATGGCGTCAACATCTGCAAATGACATTAAGCCTCGACGAGCGACAACCATGTGCTCCCTGCACAACCCTGTCTTTTGCACCATTCAGGCCATGCATTTCCAAAGTATGCATTAACATAGGGCCACATTACATGGCCGTGCATAGACACAACTAAGAGTCCCATGCACAAGAGCACATTGACATATGTCAATTATTTTTTCTGATACAAACATCTATCTTCTTGTGTGTGACATTGTTTCAAAAAAAAAAAAGAGAGTTAGAACTTGTTCCCAGGTTTCGCTCATGGAACATGAATGAGACATGCTTAGTTGAAGATGGAACTATTGATTAGTGGGCATTTATCAGTTTGGATAGAAGTGTGTCTCGGCTAGCAGGTGTGAAGAACTTGAAGGTCCACAACTTGAGTGATGCTTAACTACTGCATGTACTATAATCTACAGGGAGATATCTGCAAGAGGTAGTTTGGTATCCTAAGAATTCTTGTCCGTATACTGGGTGAGAAGACTTCTGCTTATGGTGAGCTAAAGAGAATGTGTGAAAACTAAGCTTGGTGTAGTTACCCAATATTGTTTGCCAAGGAATATAAAGAAATTCAATTCTCAGTATTTGGCAAATGTTGCTTGAAAAAAGGAGACAGGACCAGGCTCTCAAAAAAATTCATCGGTGGACCATCAACACGGACATTCATCGACAAGGTTCCATCACAAATACCGGGTGTACAACACGAAGAGATGAACATCGGTCGAACCTTCACAATGGTAAGTATCTTTACTTTGGCAACACCATCACCATGATAGATTAGGAAACCTCTTCGTCGGCATACCCTTGAGCACTTAGCTCAAGACCCCCAATTTTTGCACCATACTTCTTCCGATGCATTTTCCAAGTAAGCATGCATAGGGCTACATTACAAGGCCGTGCACAAGGCACATATTTTCCTCAACCCATGCACGAACACACTTACTCATCATCCATTAGGGGTTATGAGTACTTGGCATGACTACTATGAACATCATCCTTGGACGATCTGAGGTCATCAATGGAGACTCACAACGACACAGTCACGCTGGAATCCAAGGCTGAAGCACATACCAAGGGACTACAACTTGCAAAGGCTCGCAGTGACAAATGAAGAACTGGAGAACCAACCTTGCCACATTTGGAAGAGAGACAGCTCTGGTTCATCCGAATGGACACTCCCTCTCAAAGCAACCTAGAATAACCATTACAACAAGGGTCTGTCAGGAACGAAAGACTCGAGAGGGGGGGGAGTGTTGGAAGTCAAGCTCAAGCATAAAACATGGAAGCACATCAAAGAAGTGGACATAGAAGAAGAGAGAGCAAGTAGGGAGCTCCAAGAAGTGTATGTCAAATTTTCATAAGAATCCCCTACAAAAATAGTGATTTTCATCACTAAAAACCATTGTAAATACCATTATCTATTTTTATAACTCCATTTTGTTCAAGCCGAGGAGTCCTCTAGCTTGAGGAGTATTAGAAGTACCATCGTACCAATTTTCATAATTTTTAGACTTCGTTTGAGCCCTCAAATAAGCCCTGGAACCTAATTTTTAACTAGGCCGGACACTAGGTCTGGACAGGGCCAAAACTACTCAAAAAACTATAAAAAGAGCTAGAGAGCTCATTGTTGAGGGTAGCTTGTTAGAGAATAGAGCTTTTGTAAGAGAACTCTTTTGCAATCAAAGCTTTCCATTGTTCCTCTCTTTGATCTTATCTTGTGCGTGTGTGTATGTGTGTGCATGTTTGTGTGCTTTCACTCACTCACTTGTGCCTTCACTTGCTCGTGGTCTTCATACCGGTCCTCACATCTCTGCGGATTGACAAGTAAAGGAGGTGGTGCTTACGCTTGAGCTACAAAGGCTTTTGTGCCGAGTGTGGTAAAGAGCATATCATCAAAGATTGTCCTAAGAACCCTGCTAATGCTTCAAAAGTGACACCGATCAATGTGATAGGTATTGTGCATAACGCAGATGGATCCAACCCTACATACGTGCCTATCCAAGCTATGACAAGAGCCTAGGCGCTCTTACAGAATCAACAGCTTAATCCTAGAAAAGTAGCCGGAACTAGTGAAGTTGGAAAATCTAGCAGTAAAAAGACGAAATCTTGGAACGATTCCAGAGAAAGAATCAAGAGAAAGTGGAGTAAAAAGATAAGTGAGTTGGAAGGAAGTTTAAAGGAATCCAGAGCCAAGATCCTAGAATTGACTTCTCAAGAATCAAATCAGGAGAATCTAGCTCAGAGAGCAGGCTCAGTTCTAGCTGAACCCATACCAGAAAACTTAGACATGATGTTTCGTGCATATCAGGCTAGATTAAAAGAAGGACCCCATATAGCTGAAATGAGTAAGAACTACCCTCGAGCAGATTTAGAAATTGAGAGAACTAAACTTTGCATGAAGATGGTAGAATTAGCACAAACTATGTTCGAAGCCTTGCGATATCTTAATTGGAATAACATGGAAAAACTAGAATTACACTTTAAAGGATTACTAGAGAGGCTAGAATACTTGATCGATAACGAGGAGAAAAAGAATCAGCATAGGAACTCGAATGACTTTGAGACCCAGGAAAGGAATGCTCCATCCCTGTCTCAAGTACCAAAATACAGAAGTTCAAGACAACCTGTCTTCCATACATAAATATTCACATGAATTTCTAAGAGAAATCCAAGAAGAGAAGTGGAAAAAAGAACAAGGAACCCATCCTCCTATTCAAGAAATAGATGACTTGCAAGAGCGATTTCCCCAAGACATCCCCTCGATTTACGATGATGTAGAGGAAGAGCAACTAAGTGAGCACACAGATTTCGAATCCAATTCCTTACAAGAATTACTTCAATTCACAGGACCTTGGGAAGCCAAGTCTATTAGCATGAGAGCACCCATGATAATAGTGAGGAATGAAGAATCAGTAATCCCTAGAAACACAGAAGTGATCAAGAACACTAAAGTACAATGTCACCTCACTCTAGAGGAATTATTGAAGGTTAAACAAGAATTGTGGAAGCATGTAGCAAATCAATTCCCTGAGCTTGCTACTACTCACTCATAGATAGGATCACACAATAAGGTACCAGAGATACCCGTAGAAAGAATCGTGGATGTAAGCGAAGGAGAGGAAGGTAACACGTATCTTCCAATAACCCATCAGGGCTACACCACCAAAGCCATCTTAGATTCGGGAGCTGGAGTAGCCATCCCTACAACTGCTTCATGGAAATGTTGGGGTAAGCCAACATTAAGACCTACCAGGATGAAGATACAAATGGTTGACAGACATATAGAAAAACCATTAGGCTTACTAGAAGGCATTTCTCTCACCACATATGGTGTGGAGTTCGAGCATACTTTTGCCATCTGTGATTTTGGGAAAAATCATGCTTACGAGATGATCTTAGGACGACCATTCATGTGTCAGTTACAAATTGTACAAGATTCGGGAACAAATTCTTTGTACTTGCAACATTTAGGAGTGACTAATAAAGTCAATCTTAAAGAATATTCCCACCGAGATGTACCCCCAATACAATGGAATACCGTCCATAAGACACAAGAAGAAACAGAATCAGTACACTCATTGGAATCATATCCCTCATGGTTGCACAAGGATACTCATCTATGGATGTGTAAAGTAGCAAAACAAGAGGAAGAATGGTTAGAAGCCAGGAACTTAGGCTCAAAACAACATCCACGAACTCTTCAATACATAGCTTACGCACATGTAGTATTTCCAGAGGAAGAATTTGAGCCTCATGGTTGGGCAAAAATTTTAGCAACAATGGATGTAGCCATCAATGAAGAACAATGGACACCCCACTATGACAAGGATGGCTATGACATCTCAATCTTCACAATAGAGCCAATCATGTGTGATTTCATTATTGAAGAATGTGAACCTATCACTGATGCATTCAAGGATGCAAGTGACTTTGATCTAGAGTCAATCATTATGGATCCACCCTTTGCATCAGATGAAGAAGATTTCTACAAAGTAGAAACTCACCCTCAGAGACATGAAGAGCTTACAAAGGATGTAAGGTTAACCACACAAGTGACTGCCAAAAGTGAAGGTAAGAAAAGAAAGAAGAAAGAAACCACGTCAGAGGGAGAAGAATCTTTGTTTGAGGTTCCGGAGAACTTCAAAAAATATGAAATAGAAGATAGAAGAATAATGGTAGGAATGCCTAAAAGAAAAGCCAACATTGGCGAAGTATATGATAACCGAGAGAAAACCAAAAAATCATAGTCACCATAGAAGGAGAAGAAGAAAAATGTACATACATTGGGCATGATTTGATGAATGAAGAAGAAGAGGAGTTAGTTGCCCTATTGCGAGAATAGCGAGATGTGTTCGCTTGGAGTTACAAAGACTTGAAAGGAGTAGACCAGGATATATGTTCCCATAGAATCCCTATGACTCCAGATGCAAAACCTACGAAATAGAAACCGTACACGTACAATGATAACTATGCTACAAAGATTAAAGAAGAAATAGATCACTTGATAGAAGCAGGATTCATTTATGAAATTGAGCATACCAAATGGGTATCCCCCATTGTGGTCGTGCCCAAAAAGAATGGAAAATTGCGTGTGTGTATTAACCTTAAGAAAGTTAATGCCGCCACGATTAGAGATAGTTATCCTCTTCCTATCACGGAACACTTAATTGAAAGAGTTGCGGGCAAGGAAGTTTATAGCTTTCTTGATGGTTTCTTAGGCTATAACCAAGTAGCCATTGCTCCAGAAGATCAACATAATACTGCTTTTGCCACGGAATGGGGCATATTTGCATTTCGCGTAATGCCATTTGGGCTCACAAATGCACCCGCTACTTTCCAACGACTCATGTGTCGTGTTTTTAAGGAATTCTTACGTAAGAATTTGGAAGTTTATGTCGATGACATATGTGCCCATTTGAATATGAGGTAGATACATATCCCAGAATTAAGGCAAGTGTTTGACAAATGTTGAGAATATCAGGTTTGTTTGAACCTAGAAAAGTGTGTTTTCATGGTCAGACAAGGCAAATTCTAGGACACATTGTGTCAAAGAATGGAATCTCTACAGATGAAGAAAAGGTGAAAGTAATTCCAGATCTACCTAGACCAAGTAATATGAAAGAGGTACAGGCATTTATGGGTCATTGTGGTTATTATAGATGATTCATACACATGTATGCAATCATAGCCAAGCCTTTGTACTCTCTTTTGACCAAGTTTGAATGGACAGATGAATGTGAAAATTCATTCAATGAACTTAAACGATGCTTGTGCTCAACACCTATATTAACAACCCCAGATTGGAGTAAGTCATTCCATGTACATGTGGATGCATCCAACTATGCCATAGGATGTGTGTTGGCACAACCCACGAATGAAGGTAATGTAGATCTCCCCATAGCTTAAGCAAGCAGACAATTGAATGCAGCAAAAAGAAACTACACCACTACGGAACGAGAAGGATTAGGAATGATCTACGTAGTGAAGGAATTCAGACATTATTTGTTGGCAAATAAGTTCAAATTCTTCACGGATCATCAAGCATTATTGTACTTAGTCAATAAGCCTTGTAAAACAGGACGATTGATATGTTGGTTTCTATTACTCATGGAGTATGAATTTGAGGTAGTAGTTAGGAAGGGAAAGACACATCTCAGAGCTGACCACCTCTCAAGGTTAACCACAGGAGAAGCTCCTCAAGGAATAGCGGATGAATTACCGGATGCATATTTGTTTAACCTGGAGATAGTACCAGAATGGGCTAAGCCTATAGTCCCTATTCTCACATATGAACCCAAGAATCTTAGGATAAGTATTAAGGAAGGAGAGATTACCAAGTCACAAAGATACCAAATAATAGCAGGAAGTATATATAAACAGGATAATCAAAAGATTCTTGCTTGTTGTGTAGATGAATCAGAACATGCGAATTGGTTGCAATTAGCACACGTAGGAGCATTAAGGCAACATCATTCGAAACATCGTACATTGCACAGTTTGCATAGACTAGGAATATATTGGCCTTCTATGGAAGCAAATGTCTACAACTTGTGTAAAGAATGCCCTGTCTGTTGTGAAAGACCACCAGTAGAACATGCCACATTATATCATGTGTCTCTCACACCAAAATGGAGTGAACCTTTAGTGACGTACTTGAGGACAAAAACATTCCCTCAAGGAATGACCTTAGCACAACAACGCAGTCTAGAGCAGGAAGCTCAAGACTATTCACTTATTGGTGACAATCTATACAAATGAGGATGAGATGGATACCTAAGACAATGTGTTCATGAAAGCAATTATTTGAGCGTACTAGAGACTGCAACCAAGGTGTTGCAAGAGGTCATTTTGGCCCCAATAGGATAATCAAAGCCATCCTCTTTGTAGGATTATGGTGGCCCACTCTTCACATGGATGCACATACCTATGTTAAGAGATGTGATGTGTGCTAGAGAACTCAGTTTCCTACTCGTAGAGATGAAATGCCATCGAAACCCATGATGGGAGGACGTGCATTTTCTAAATGGGGTATAGACTTTGTAGGACCCATTAACCCCCCTCCAAAAGGTACAAATGTTGAATACATTATTTTTGCTATAGATTATCTTACCAAATGGGTAGAGGCCAAGGCCACAAAAAAGAATGATGCACACACGATTGCAAAATTCTTATTTTAAAATGTCTTTACAAGATATGGACTGCCCATAGAGTTAGTGAGCGATTGAGGAACTCTACAAGATTTTATGGTGATTCACAAGAAATTAGCACCACATCATCCTCAGGCCAATGGTCAAGCAGAAAGCACTAACAATATCCTTTGTAACGTACTGATGAAACTTGTGAACATCAAACATTCAGATTGGGACAAACAATTACATCATGTTGTTTGGCCCTATCGAGCGGCCTACAAGATCGTATTCAATGCAACTCCCTTTCATATGGTTTTTGTTCAGAATGTTGTGCTTCCTTTGGACTTCTTGATACCGACCCTTAAGGTTTCACAAATTAATGGACCGGCCATGAATTATCATCAAGAATAATGGACTTGGAACGATTAGGAGAAACCAGGCTGAAAGCAGCAGTAGGCATACACGCAGCAAAGAAACGACAGAAAGCCTATTTCAATGCACATGTGAAAGATAAAGGCTTAAAAGAAGGAGATTTATTCCTAGTGTATACACTAAAACAACATGCATGGAAGTTAGAAAAGGGAGGTTATGGACCCATGATCATTAACAGACTCTCGACAAGTGGAGTAGTACAATTAGCCACCCTAGAAGGAGACATAATGTCTAATTACATTAGTGGCTGTAGAGTCAAGCTTTATCAGGAACCTCTTACTAAGGATATGCTTAGACAACTCATGTTGGCAAAGAAGCGTAAGGAGGAAGAAAATAGAATACGAGCTGAAGCTCAGGCAGAAGTTATAGAACACATTAAGTGCATGAAGTTAAAAAGACAAAGACTAGGGAGAGAACATTATGATCATCTGGAAAAAACACCCAGATACCCCATGGCCATGTGTCAAGCGAAGTCAACCACTCATCCTAGCATAGTGGATAGGAGACCATTCATTACAGTGAGGCTAGAGCACAACAACCCTTGCCAAGAGCTCAAGGCTTTAATTGATTTAGGTGTTGCGCCTAGTGCGATTAGATGGTCCCACTATAAGGACTCAAGAATAGAAATGCGGCCAATTGAGGCATACCTCATTGGGCTAGGAGGCATTTAAACCCCTTGCATGGGTGAGGTGGACCTTCCTATCCTCATACACGACGTGATTATGATAGCGAAGCTACGAGTGTGCCATGATGACGACCTGATAGAACCCCTAATCCTTGGCCAAGATTGGCTATATGATCATTCAATGGACCTAAATCTTAGACAATGCTCCTTGCAGATTGGAACCTTAGATCAATGGTGAGTGATACCACTCGACTTCCCTAACAACACTCCGCCTGAGGTATGTAACCCTAGACCATATGAACTGCATGTGAAGGAGGACCGAAAGATCTTTGGCCAGATAAGTCATGCGACATCTACACCAACCCACTTGGGTTTGGCAATGGACAATTGTCATTCAGAAGAATGTCAACAGATTTTCCCTTGGTCTTCCTGTAAATTAGAAGGGGTCACCACCCAACAGATGGGTTGCATCAGTAGTCAGGTGGACTGCATCAACAGCCACATGGGCAAAACACCCTATAGTGCCCATCCTTCCACACTTACTGCAAACTGGCCTAGATTTTTGATACAAAATGAAGCACTTCCTAATGGGCATGTTTTGCAAGTGTTGGACCTCCCTTCTTTTCCAAAGCAGAGTGTCCATCCGACCTCTCAACCTCAACCACAAAGGAGTCAACCACAACGAAGGAACCCAGACTGACGAACTGACCAGATGATGCAAAGAAAGCAGTAGTATTAGCATAACCGAGCGAGCGGCATGAGACAAATATGGGTGCCAAAAGGATAGAAACCACCAACAGATTTCAACAATGGAGACAATAACAAGAAGAAGTTTCAGCAGAATCAGAGGCAATATTCAACATCTCCTCGACCTTCTTCTACAAGTACGAACAGTAGACAGATTTGGATCGCCAAGAAGTACCTTATGAATTGACCCACACCCACACAGATATGCGTACCCAAACAATGTATCATAGCTCAACCCTCAAGCCATGTAATATGTACCCCTCAGAAATCTGTTCACCCCTCAATGCCACCACATCCAATATTAACTTTTGTCCCTCAGCATAAACATACCACTCGCTCAGAAACTCTTTGGAAGTGGATACCGAAACGTATCCAGTTGTCTCCTCAAAACCCGTTGTCTAACATTACTCCCATCTCGACTAAACACTACCCTTGTAATAACTCATTCACAACTTAACTTTGTACAAATTCACACACTATAACCCAACATCACTTGTAATAACATCTCATCAAGCAATGTATGCACTATCTAAAGCATGTAGGTGTCTAGAGACCTGCATTAGTTTTGCAACAATCATTCCATAAACCACATCACAACACTTGGCTACAAGGGTTACACATCGGTTATGGAAAGGGATTGCGGTCTCACCTTAATGGGATAATGATTAATTTCCATACTAATGTGCTAATCTTTTGTAGTAGATATTCTCCACACTCGCATCACTCATCATGCAGACAGAAGGACCGTCTGAAGCTAGCCCCAGTGTACCTGTGGTAAATTTTGCCAACTTACTGGCAGAATCATATCCTACTGAACAACCGCCAGAATTTCAAGGATTCCTAGGACCTATGCCGATCGATGACCCTCCTAGGGGATATACCAAAAAATTTCATCATAATTCACATTGGTTTCAAGGTTTAACAGGACCTTTGGCGGACGTAGATTTTATTTCTTATGCCAATTTGACCTTTGACAGTAGTAAGGGGGGCAAGTATCAGTTCTTCTCTAGAGAATTTGAAGCGCTCCAAAATATTGAAGACTTAAACCATGTTTGCCGTCTTTGGTGAATGACCCCCCTTTTAAGAAGTTCTATCTTTCAAAGGATTTGATTCGAGCTGCAATTAAGATCCATGGAACTCACACGCCGACAGAGCGAGAAAGGCTGATTCCAGAGCCGATGAAGCGTGGTGATGTTACCAAATGGGAAGACATTTCGGCCATCACACCTGAGCTATCTAAGCCATTACGTACATGTATGCAACACTTTGCATTCCCGGCTCAGGATCGTTTTACTATGCCTCACAAGCGTATATTGGTTTGGATTGTATTTAGCTTGTATTGGGCCCCAAACAGTTGATCTTGCAAGTTAGATTGTTGATCAGTTGTATTTAGCGTAACACAGATGGGAAAAGAAAAAAATCATCCATGGATGTTGCGCCCTCACAAGAATTGTGTATATGTGTTTGGCATATGACTTGCCTATAGAGCGTGCAATGACAAGTGAAGACTTGAAGGCATTCAAAGGGACTGTCAAGAAGGCAAGAAAATCTATCAAGGGATGGGTAGGCAAGCGCATGCAAGGATCTATCCAATGCCTACAAGTTCAAAAGTCCCTGTCTCCTCAACCATCTCCAGAATAGTCACCTACGGAACCCCTTGCAGTGATACAACCAATTCACATATGATTGTCACGACCTATCATTACAAAAGGCACTACCAGTGCAATTACCTCTCAAGCAACCTCAGTTTAGAAACCCACCACTACAGTAGCCGAAATTCCCACCTCCATTGGTGCGGAAGCGTTTACTTTTTCGATACCCAATCTGGAAGCAGAACCAATGAATACCACGTTCGATTTTGAAATGCCAGATGCTTTTTCAAACGAATTTCAATTTTCAGAAGGACAGTTTTTCTCCCAGGAATATGAATGACCAAGTTACCCTACAACTCCCGCTGATCAACCGCAAGGGCAAGTAGTCTCCAGCTATGAAGAAGAGAGAATAGAAATTGATGATGATGACAGAGACGATGAAGCCAGTCAGGCCAGTCATGACTCACAAGAGAATATATAGATTGATGAACAGGAACAACAAACTGACACCCAGGGTGACACAAGCACGCACGAAGATGAAACATTTGAAGTAGCGGCCTACACCTTGGCAATCAAGAAGTTATATCGCACCATGGAAGCAGTATGGGCGCATAAAAAGCTATCAGAAAAAGAAAGCCAAGTGCTTGTAGAACAAGAACTGGCCACAGGAGGCTTTGAAGAAGCCTACATTCAAGGTTTCAGAGAACTAGTGAAGTTAGTAGGAACGGATGAAGCATTATGCTACTTGCAAAGAAAGCCACTACCACAATTTGACCCACGCTGCATATGCTTGTTATCAAAACTAGGTCAATATATTTGTGTACCAACGGATGGCCAGTCATCACAACAGGCCCGAGAAGCCCGCCTCAGTCCTAAAGGATCTTTGGTAGAAGAAACGATCGTCATCGACTCCCCACCTTGCACTCTACTGTAAATACTCCTAACATCTTCGAAGTAACCACCACACCAACGGCTCCTCTTTCACCTCCCATCCCTCCAATCTCTCCTGTCCATCCTACCTCTCCCAGACCATCCACATCCTTCGATAGTGCAATAGCAGAAGCCTTTGTAGCCTCCATTCCTCTCACACTTTCCGCACCTACACAACCTAGCTTACCTCCTAGGAATTTCACCCTTACATCCAGTCCATTTCTCTCTTCAACAATCCATTCCCTGCCCACCCCTCCAAGACCCCTATTTCCATTTCCCCCTCCATTGATCTTTTCCCCAGTCTCACCTCCCCGACCCACTGTATTTCCTCTTTCCCCTCTCCACCAGGTAGTCCAAGAAACCCCATTTGTAAATTATTTGGCAACCTTTGTAAATCCTATTTTCACACCCACTCACGCACCCACTATCACTCCACTATTCACGGTCACTGCACTCGACACAACGTCTAGTGACATGGACATATCGCCACCCACTGCACCACCACTCACCTCATCTATTTCACCACCACATTTAGGCACATCACATTTTTCCACAATCACCACTCCATCCACATTCCCATCCCTATTTCCCCTTCCCCTTGCATCCACACCCATAGCATCTTCACTCAACCTGCCATTAATATTATCACCCACAATCGACACAGCATTCCGTCAAATGTTTGCATGTATGACACAAGTAAGAGATGAATTCACATCTCTAGGTACAAGTTATCAAATGCTGTAGCAGACCACGAACCACTTACAGTCGTAGCTCAATTCTTTATCAATCGAGAATGGATCCCTTAACACACGCTACCAAGAGCTACGCTAGGCCTACCACAAACTTGAACTCAAAAGTGAACAGAAGACAAAAGAGGCCATTACAGATATTGACAACTTGTTAAGGGCTCAAACTATTCGCAATGAGATGCTCAGTAGAAACATGGGACTACTCAGACTCCACCTAGCAGTAGCAAAAGAAGAGAATCAATGCTTACAGGAATAGAATAGAGAAAACCTAGAAGCTGCTTTAGATCAGCCGGACAAACCCTTGAGTCCCAGTCAATTCAAAGTTGTCCCCTCTGAATCTATGAAGACGTTATTGGAAGATCATGTCAGACTATTAGAGGAGTATGACAGTATGAATGAGGACTACCAGAAGCTCAAAGAGGAACACAAGATATTGCAGTTACGAGCACCTGTACAGCAAGTACCACTAGCACTTGTGGCCACATCTCTTGAGATCATAGAGGAACTCAACTCTTTACGGGCCCAGGTATTGACTCTTCAAACACAGATAGCAGCATATGAAGCACCCCCTAGGCCAGATTCCCCACCGGAACTACCAGCAGATGAAGAAACAATGACTATCCCGATGGAGGACACTTTTGAAGAAGCATACGAACCCCAACCCATCGCAGGCGGACACGTCATGGCCGAGGACCAGACCACATCCGAACTCCCTACTCCTGCATGGATGAAGACTATCAAAGAACTTGGCCATACCCACTCAGCACATGTGGAAGCTCGGTTACATGCAATGGCCATGATAGAGGAACGTATATTATAATCACCTTATTTCGCTCACTTGGCCCCTTGTAGGTATATATCTGGGCATGAGCTACAATATAAGCCATATTTTATGTTAATGGTAGAATACCAATTGGCCATCGAAAAAGAGACAGGCAAGAAACCCTCCCATGCAACTCAGTTTGAACTTGATGATTTGCCACCAGACGCGCAGAGCGGAGGAATATATCAACCAACTTGGCGCCATGATTTATTATAGGAATATCCAGAAATGATGAGCACATGGGCCAAGGCACCACTCCATTTGAAGTATAACCCATGTTGGGGACCAGTGCCACATCGCCGCTCCTGGATGGCCTTTGCAATCAAAGTACAAAACAACAAGCAGTGCCAGGACTGGCTCAATTACCCGTACTTCACTCCACCCACCGGACCACCAACCGTAGGATATATGATGGTAACTATTCACCACTGGCTCCCTCGCTTACGATGAATGGACAATGTAGTAGCGCATATGACTGTCAAAATCTTTAACATGATGCAAATAGTATTCAAAGTCTTTCATCAAGTCAAGGCACCACATGTGAACACCCTGGGCTTCGAGCATGGTAATCAAGATTTAGTGTATGATATGAGCACGACGCCATCGCTACGGGTGTGTTATGCCTAGCATTATCGCATCAACTATCTATCGGCATGCTATAAAATGAGCTTTGAAGAAATGTTTACTACCGGTTTTTGGGAATACCACTCAGAGGTGTTCATAAGCAGGCCCACACACTTACTCCAATTATTTGCTTGTGAACAAATGGTATACTCCATGCACTACAGACTCCCGCCACCAGATGAACCTCAACCCATAGATTGGGAAAAACTCGAAGCAGATCTTGCCAGAGGAATTCGCATTTCAGAGCACACCCTCGCTCAAGACCTCCTACAAAATTATATCCCCGCAACAAGGTTCTATCGAGGACGACAAAAGCGAGAGGGAGGGGAGTGTTGGCAGTAGCCAAAGGCATAGACGACGTGGAAGCATGTGAAGGTGGATCACAACGAAGTAGTGGGGAGCCAGTCGGATCAATTTTTCAAAGAAATATGTTTTATATTACTTTTTCAAAACCCTCAACAATGATTTTCATCACTATTGTATCATATGTATCATAAACAACTACTTTTGTAATTCATAGCTCCATTTTTTGCAAGCCGAGGAGTCCTCGAGCTTGAGGATCTTAGGTAGAACAAGCCTACCGATTTTGGCTATTTTTAGACCTCGTTTACCCTTTCAAATAACACCTAGAACCTATTTTTTAATTATGCCGGTCACTAGATGTGAAATCGGTCAAAACTAGTCTAGAATCTATAAAAAGAGCTAGGGAGCTCATTTTTGAGGTTAGCTAGTGTAGACTTGTATGAGCTAGAGTGAGCTTGAGCTTGTAATTGAGATCTTGAGTAATAGAGTCTATTTTCCTACCTTCCATTGTGTCTTGCTTGTCTCTTCATTATGTGTGGGTGTATGTGTGTGTGCATCTCTATGCTTCTCACCTTCACTCTCACTTCATCTCACATTCACGATCTTCATATCACTCCTATCTCTTCCGCGGATTGACATTAAGGAGGTGGAGCTTCTTAACGTGGTACCTACCATTGTGCTAGAGCAACACAAGACATGCTCAACACACTATGTCCTATGACCCTCTATGAAGCTATCTCTTTTGTATATGATATTGAGAAGGAGTTTCAATCCATCACCAAGTCCATTCGCTTACAACAAATGCATCAACAACAATAACTAATCAATCCTAGTTTTCCTTTCAAGTGTACGTTCACTACTTTTTCTTCCTCTACTTTTCAACACCCTCCTCAATCTAATTTCTCATCACTACACAAGAAAACCGCCTTACAACCTACAAAACCTACAACACTTCAAACTACAATGATGGATGCTCAACAAAAATGGCCCCATATCACTTCTTGGCATTGTGGTAAGTTTGATCATACTAAAGATAAATGTATGTTGTGACATGATAAATGATATGAAACATGTTGGAGTTCAAGTACACAACATGGAGGTGGTTCATAAAGACACTCAACTTGATTGGACCAAAGAAGCATTGGAAAAAGACCTAACTATCTTGGGTAACAAAATTTCTATCCATTCTTTACTTTGCATGCAAGGTGCTATTAATGGTAAAGTTGTTAAGATTTTACATGATGATGGTAGTTCTCATGATTTTATTTCTTATACACTAGTGCAAGATCTCCAATTAAACCCACTTCCTTCTATGTATAAAGTTGAGGCCGCAGTTCAAAGAAATAGATATAATGTTACAAGTGAAGTGCATAACATTCAGATTTGTATAGGTTCATATGTAGATGAATGCATATTCTTAATTGCTCCTTTGCGGTCCTATGATGTTATACTTGGCATGCCTTTTCATCATGATTACAATCCATGCATTGATTATCATACACAAATAGTAAGTTTTAAGTTTAATAATCAAGATATTTGTTTGTCTGCAATGCATGACTTCCAACCATTTCCATTAATCACTTCCTAATGCACATAAATTATTTATGGCTTCCTATAAAGTTTGCTTTATGACTGATTCTTTTGCACAAGATCATATTTCTACACTTCATAAGGTTCATGAGCACATTAAGAAGAATCAAGAATGTGTGTTTTTCGAAGCATCACCCTCATGTATCTTCTATTTAGGATGTAATGAAAATACCTATAAATACATACTCTAATAGACTCATCCATAAGAGTATGTGTGGGGAGATTGTACCCAATCTTGTGTTTACTATTATCTCTCTCTATTCCCTATGTGTTTTTGTGAGATTATGTTATTATCTCTGCATACGTGCATCTACAAGATTTCTTCAATAGAAGTACTTGCTTTTAAGTGTTGCTTAGAAAAGATGGTGTCCCCCTCTGAAGTGTAGATGGGTGGACTCAAACTTGAACTTGGATCTTTAGTTGAGTACTTTGAAACTTCATCAAATATAACATCTTTTGAGATGGTGAAGGAGTGGTTCTCAAGATCGTACAATCTATAAGCTTTATATTCTTCACTATAGCCAATGAAGACATGTTTCTTGGACTTAAATTATAACTTTCTTTGATCTTCCTTTGGCACATGTATGGAAGCTTCAGTTCCAAATACTCTAAAGTAATTGGCATTGGGCTTGCATCCATTGTGGGCTTCAGATGGAGTCTTGTTGTGTAATGCACTTGTGAAGCCTCTGTTGATGATGTGCACTGCAGTGTGTACTGCTTCTACCTAAAATGTGAATGGTAATGCTTTGTTGTGAAGCATAGTGCATGCCATTTCTATGATGCTTCGAATCTTTCTTTCACCTTCTTCATTCAGGGATGGAGTGTGAGGTTCAGTGACTTGCTTCTTGATGCCCTTTGGTATTAAGAAATTATCAAAGTCATGATTGATGAGCTCACCAGTACCATCTGATCTTATAGTCCTGACTAAACTTGATCCTTAATTCTCAACTTGATATGTCCATTCTCAAAACTTGGAAAAGGTATCTGCCTTGGAACTCAAAAAAAATATACCCAAGTATATCTTGAGTGATCATCTACTATGAGAAAGAAGTAGATTGATCCACTAAGTAAAGGGATATTCATGGATCCACAGAGATCCATGTGGACTAGGGCTAGAGGGTTCCTAGCTCATGTGGAATCCTTCTTTGAAATGAGAGCTCTGTGTTGCTTGCCTTGAGTGCAAGCTTGGTAGATATTGTGTACTTGCCTAATCTTGGGCAATACCTTAACCATCTCTGATGTTCAAATCTTGGTTTAGTATGAGATGTGCTCGTATCTCTAGTGCTAGAGGCTAGAGAGGGACTCCTTGAACAAAGCATGATAGCTTGTATAGTCCTTTGTCTTCAACTCCTAATGATATGATATCTTTCATCGTATGGTCAATCAACTTTGCGGACGTGTTGTCAAATAACACTTGTATGTGATGGTCGGTGATGGCCTTAATTGAGAGTAGGTTCATGCACAAGTTTGGGACAAATAATACATTTGATAAAGCTTTACACTCCCCATGGTGATTGGTAATTTGAACTTTTTCTTTGCATTCAATGGGGGGACTTTTGTTGTTGCCTAAATAGACTTCATAAGAGTGATCTTTGATCTCTTGGAAGGAGTTGCAATCTTTCCATATATGAGATGTGGCTCCACTGTCAAAGATCCACTCTTGTGAAGAGCTAGAAGTAATTAGGGTGTTAGCCTTTATGGAGATAAATAGTTCTTCACTCGAATAGGGAGACCTATGCTAAGATGACTTAGATTGGTTCCTGGAGGTAGAGGCTTTAGAGCTATTCTTCTTTTTGTAGTAGAACTTCTCAAGATGCCCCATTTTACCACAATAGTTATAGCTAAAGTTCTTTGATGAATTGCTTGAACCTTGTTTAGGTGTGTTGCTAAAGTTCTAACTAGGATGCCTCGGCTTGTTGAATGGTCCCTTGGCTTAATCACAATTTCTTGTGAGGATGACGACTTTGCTTGAGAGTCATGGAGGAGAAAAATTTTCCATACTTCCTCCCAATTCAATACTTGGACACGATCGTAAAGAGTTGTCACAAAAGTTTCATAGGATCTAGGAAGCTTCTTAACAAGTCTAAGGGCCATGTCCTTGCTGGAAACTTTTCAACCACACAATGTGAGCTTGCATTGGTAACTTCAAAGGTGGAAATAACTTTAGTAAGGGGATCTTGGGTCCTAATTGAGAGGTTGTGGAACTTGAGCTCTAAGGTGCAGATTTTAGAAGGATTTTTTTCCTCATAAAGATTGTTAGCTATGAGCTTCATGTAGCTTGGTATGAACCACTCCTTAATAAGGGAGTAATCTTGTCATGGCCTCTTTGCTCTCATTGGTCAAAAAGGCTATCTCATTTGTATAAGAACAATATTTTGTGAATGAAACGTAAGACACATCTTTCAAGATAGATCTGTGCGTATTTGTATCAGAGCGAGGAGTAATCTCTCTCTCTCTTTAATCAATGTGCTAGAAGGATGACAATACTTTAATCAATGGATATCTTTTGAAGCAAATTTTTGTCTTCCTTCGCACACCAAGGAGGGACTACGTGTGGTCATTTTGACGAAGTATTACATTCATATGCTTGAAGGGTCAGAGTGGTCTTCGACAATCTCTTATCAATCATTGAGATGTTTTCATAGTAGTATCCGAAAAACTGCATGCAAAGAATTTAAGGAGCAACAAGTTTGGATTTCGAACGTCTACTCAAAGTTTTGGACCTGCAAAAATATTACGCATCTTAATACACCTTTTACATGTTATAAATTACTGTATGTGGACCTTGCATGTATATGCATTAGGAGTTATTATTCCTTCTATTTTGAATATAGTATTGTGAAAAATGAACCAAAAAATGGCATATAAAATGAAGATATTCAATTCCTAGTGAGTTCTGCATTGACAAAGTTCTATGTTTTGAAAAGCATCGCATGATAAAATCATATCCATTGAGGCCTTGAATCATTTGTGATTTCTCCTATCAGTTTAAGCATGTCACGTATAGAAGTCTATTTTCTTGTTTTTGATGTTTCTACTTATGGAATATGGGAATTAGACACCCCCTCAAGAAAGAGGGAAGGACCTTTCCCAAGTGATTTTCTAATTGTTTTTGTATCTACAAAAGTGTCTACAACACAACAAAGTGGAGAAAAAACAGCAAGACAAACAAAGCAAAGAAGGAGATGGAGTTAACAAAAACACTACTACATACAAAATTACTAAGCAATTATGAACCACCCTTCAATCCCCTTTGTCCCATCCTCATATGTAAAGGGAAGGATTTGTACCATCCATGAGTTTCTTGAGGGAAGGATGTCCAAAATGTAGTACCACCCTCTTTGTACACTGGAGGGAATATATACAGTTGTCCTAGCTTAGTTGTGAGGAAAGGATAGTTCACTAAAAGCTATGTAGAATAAAGCGCAAGGGTGGATTGTTGGCTATGAGCTTCATGTAGCTTGGTATGAACACTCCTTAATAAGGGAGTAATCTTATCATGGCCTTATCTTAGCTCTCATTGGTCAAAAAGGCTATCTCAGTTGTATAAGAACACTATTTTGTGAATGAAATGTAAGACACATCTTTCAAGATAGATCTATGCGTATTTGTATTAGCGAGAGGAGTAATCTCTCTCTCTCTCTCTCTCACTTTTTGTCTCTCTATCCCCACTGTTTGTGGTGTTGTGTGGTTGAAGGTCATCGTATCTTTCGGACTCTCCATCCTTGACATTTTTACATCATGCATATGTTGCACCACTACCATCAAAGATCTTGCAAGATTTTCCAAGCCTCATGGGATGTTTTGCAAGAGGTAATGTAGCCCTTGGTCAACTTGTCACAGGTGAGAAGTAACTACCATAAATCTCTTTTATCTTTGACATTCCAAATCTTCCAGGCTACTAACTATCGTTGTTTGGCTCATGCTCTTTAGCTTCAACTACTTCATATAATAGGTTGGTATATAGATACGCCCTAATTGTATCCTTCTATTGAATATAGTTGGTTCCATTTAATCTCTCATCCTTTGGCATAAAAATCAGTATAAATGAAGGCAAGTACCATTGACTAGAAGATGTCGCATTCAAAATCATAGACATTGTCACTGTTGAAAATAAATCACTACAATTGCAAAACAAAGTCGGAATTGGCACAAAAAGTTGAGGTGGGTGGGGGGGAGCTTAGAGTAGCCCTTGAAAAAAATGGAAACCCTTGGTGGAGGGGGGGCTTAGAGTAGCCCTACACTTGTTGACACCTTGGAGGGGGTGTTAGAATAGCAAAAAATGCACTAAGAGAGAAACACAATTGGTGGCTTAGAGTAGCCTCCCAAAGCACACATGAAAGAGATTCTTCTTATTTTTTAGTTGCAAAGTGAAGGGGAACTTAGTTCCAAATAGTGTGCCACATGGTAGCCAGAGTGAGGGAGGGTTATTGCCCAAAGAAACCCTTTGAAAATACAAAATAATCCCTAAATGAGGGTATTCAATGATGGCAAAGAGGCTTATGGTAAATACAATTGTAGGGGTAAGTACCCTTGGGAAAATTACAAGTAAATGGGTGTCAAAGGAAATTGATAGGTTATATGGTTAACTTTAAGTGGATTTCCTTATGACCTAATTAAAAGCTCTCCCTAAAAAAAATCAAAGAAATTCCAAGTATTCAAGTCACTTATAGGAATTTATCTTTTGAAAACTTAACCTTCACAAAGAAAGAACTTGTGCTTGATGGAAGGAGTAGTTAATACACGAGAGAGTAGTGTATCAGAGATGAAGGAGAGTTAATGTGCAAGCCAAGAATTGAATAAGCGAGCATGAGTAATACTAGAGAAAACTTTCACATGTGTTGCATGACATCATTAATTTTGCCCACCCTCTCTCTCCCCTCTCTCTCTATCCCTCTCTCTCTCTCCCTCTCTCTCTATTCCTCTCTCTCTCTCTCTCTCTTCCTCTCTCTCTCTCCCTCTCTTTCTCTCTAGCAAAAGTGATGCAATAATATAGGAGTTTTGGAGCATAGATACAGATTCTAACGTGGAGTCGATGTAGTCTCTCCCTATAGTCAGTGGAAAATAATGTAGAAATGACATAATCACTTATGTCATTGAAGGTCCTCTACATATGTGCATACTTCAAACTAGATTAAACCGCCATGAGATAAATATTATGCCCACCAGCCACTTTTTTTTCTCTCTTTCACTCTCCTTGAGAGATAGCACAGTAATTCTCTATATATGACATAACTTCTGTGGCTTTAGAGTACCAACCTTCAATGTGTGTAGAAGGAGATCCACTTTCAATGAAGAGTGCTTGCACTTATCTCTATCTCTCTCTATTTTTTTGTCCCCTTCATCCTCTGTTATACATAATGCTAGAGGTACGAGCTATAGCTGTTGTTCATGCTTGAATTCACACATAGGGAAAATATACCTGATTAATGCTTGATTTGAAGTTGAATCCCAATGCAAAATGACTAGTGAATTGCAACTTGTAGCCACGAGCTTCAAGAACTATCAGGTCTAGCATTATCAGATTAGCACATAGGCTCTCAGTTCCAAACAATACTTCAACCTTCAGGTCCACCGTCCAAGGCTCCAAGCACTATCAAATCCAAAAGTCGTGAGTTATCTCTCTTGTATGCAATGTGTAAGTTCAATTGTAGATAAGCTCCAAGGCTACACCGCTAGTTAAGTTGCAGACAAGCATCATCATCCCCTCTGGATGATTAGATTTAATTCTTCCTAGGTACAGAGAAGATAATGTGCATGCAAGATGTTGAAAAGCATAGGAAACGATGCTATTGTGTTGTAGACCTTAGAAATCATACCTAATTACAATGAAGCTATGCAACATCATGTTCTAGTGGTGTTAAGATGCTAAAAAAGAACATGAGGAACATAATCAAAGAGGCTGCATATTAGTTTTGAAAGCATCAAAGCCCTCCCCTCTTGAGGAGTTGATGCATCATCTGGTATCATATAGGAAATACACAATGATGCAGAACACATAGCTTAGTGTGGCATGCAAACTCGCACAATATCACTACTACAAATGGGTTTGCTCTATCCCATGATAGAGAGAAAGACTCAATTGAGCAAGTAGTTTAGTAGCGGAATGCACAGACATTGGAGGCATCTTGGCTATGGTAAAGAGAGTCATCACAGATGCATATCTGACTCCTAGATTATGTGACTATTAGTCCATAATGATTTGAAAGAGAGCCATCAGGATTACAAATGGAAATCCTTCAACATCGATGGAAGGAAACACAAATCAGGGAATTATCCTACATATGATGTACTTTGGAGAGCCCCCTCCAACTCTATATAAGGAGGGTCTCTCCCCCACTTTGTACTTGGTTAGAAGCTTGAGGAGCCTACTCCATGCTCTTGGCAAGCTCACTTTAATCCATGTGAGTTTTCCCATTTCTTGGTCTACTCACTTTTGAGGCTCACACTCTTTTATTTTGTGAGTGAACTCTTCTTTTCATTTTGCTTACGCACGTGTACTCTCTAAATGGTATCAGAATGCTAGGTGGATGTCTTGACGATGCATTTGGTAATCATTTTGGTGGTGTTGCTAGAGTTTTGGTGGTGTTGCTGGAGTTTTGGTGGTTTTGTTCCTCCTCATTGAGAGAAGCCTTTTTACCATCAATTTTTATACTCTTGGGCCTCATTTTTCCCATTTTCCCAAACTCCCATACTTCATTCTTCATCAGTGTGTACCTCCTTTATCCCCATTTTCCCTCCCTCCCACCCTTGCTATTGGCGTTCTTTGATGATTTATGCTCAGTTTTGTGATCGGAGTTGAGGCAACGAGTTTGAATCTCATCCCTTTGTAGTGTTCATAAATACTCATTCCATTTTGAAGGAGAATGAATACATTGGTAGAAGCATGTGGCAAGGTAGCCAAATACAAAAGAGATAAAATGGAAATGAAATGGAAGTGGAGTGCCTCATGGATACAAAATGGAGATGCACTCATGCAGATACAAATGGAAATGAAGTAGGAGAAATCATGTCATCGACATTTTTGTATATTGCTTTGAAATTTCTATGCAATTAAAATCCTCTTGATTAATTGTGTGGCGCACCTAAACATCAATGCCCAATTAAGTCCTCTTAATTGTTTATTTTTTCATGCAATTATCTTTGACGATCCCCATAAATGGTTTTTGGTAGACCTTATGCTCATCTAATATCAATTGTCAATTGATACAACCTTATGCAAAATACACAAAGAGAACTCAAATCTTCACCTAGCTGGATGTCGCTTGTTCTTCTCGATTACTCTTAAGACAATTTCCTTTGTCTAGTACGTTCAAAAAACATTGAACGTGATATTGGTTTTCTCTTCAATGGTAACTAGTTTCTCAAGGATGGGATACACCATACCGTTTTAAGGATCAACCTTTGGTGGCTTTAAAAAAATTCCTTTGTTCCTTTAACACCCTCAATGATCCCTTTTAGCAAAAAGTTTCCTTGATGACTTAGAAGCCTCAGATAAAGACTCATATCCAATAGGGTATGGTGCATGGATGGGTGAAAGTATGCTATCAATGGCAATGATTGAGGAAGCATTAGAATGCCATTGGACTAATAGGTTGGTTCAACACTAGTTAATTGTTTTCTTATAGTACATTCAATATTTTGGTGAGTGCCTTCACCTTGTAGTGGCACAACAACTCCTTGGTTATTTTTGGGTATAGATATAGATACAATTTGATTTCAAGGTCATAATTTTGACTCTATTTCCCTTGATATTTTTCACATAGTGGAATGAATTCAGACTCAATGCTTCTCCACTTCCTTATTCTAGTACTGGATGGAGTGTATTACTCCAACTCTACTGCTACTTTGGATTAGCCCATGAAGCATGCCTTATCGACAAAGGAGGAAAAAAATTCCATCTTCGTCGCTATAATCAATCAAGATGGAAAGAAAGTAGATGGAGACTGAGGATGAGATGAAGGTTGAAGAATTAGTTAAAGAACAAGGAGGGGAAAATGGTTTTAGGATCTTAATTCATGCACACATAGAGGTTATGAGAGCTGAAAACACACAAAAAAATAGATATGGAAGGAGACGAGATAGAACATAGTATTGGGTGCAATCTCCCCCTATGCTCTCTGTTTCGACAGTCCATAGAGTGCACATATTTATAGAATTTTTTATTATGTCAAAAATAGTGGTTACATGAGAGTGGCTTTGAAAAGCATGCGTGAAAGTAAAAGTTGGTCTTTTTGTGGAGAGCCTTTGCTTTTATTAATAGAAATCGCGGTCTATAGCGATTTTTATACTAACCACTACCTTTACTAACTGTTTCTAAAAATAGAACCCTCTAGGTTTATTTACAAATTATATAAAATGTAAATCCGATTATTGGTGTCCACCATTTCACACCTTTCATGCCCTCACAAACCTTCAACTTCTATATCAAACAACAAAACACATTAATAAATTAATAAATCTCACTCCAACAATTCCTTGTTCAACACATTCCATTCTTCAATAGAGTGATTTTTGTACTTAACTAAATATCGATGATACAGAGTACTTGTGCATGTAGTAGTGACATCATGATCAATTATTTTCTCAAGAGCTAAGATTTCATATTATTCTTCAATTAAAGGAAAGTCATCAAGAAGTGGAGTGAGTGGTAAAGTTCCTTTAAATGCTTTAAGTAAACCAATATGAAAAGGGTTATGTATATTCCAATGAGATGGTATATCTAAGTTGAATGAATTGTCATTAATTTTTTGTATAATGCAAAATGGTCCATAATAGCATGGTGCAAGTTTAATTTTAGGATGCTGCAAAATATTTTTCATACGTCTTTTAATATTGCATAACCATACAAGATCATTCTTCGTAAATTCCTTGGCTAATCATTTTCTATTGATATTACATGTATAATGTTCTTGACTTTTCCTACTGTGCTCGTGAACATCACGAAGTATAGAAATGTGAACTTGAGCAATAGAATCATCCATCGGAATATTAGTTTGGATGAGTGACATGGGAGTGGGAAGCTTTTTACCATACAATTTCAAAAGATGCACGTCTAGTAGTGGTATTTGTGGTGTTATTGTAAGCAACCTGAAGCAAAGGCAACTTGTCATTCCAGTTAGTGGGACTATCTAATGAATAACAATGCAATAAATCAAGAATAGTATTGTTTGTGGCCTCACTTTATCCATTATTGTTGGGATGAAATGCAGAGCTAAAAACTATTTTAGAACCAAAATGCTGAAATAAGGCAACCCAAAAATGATTGCACAAACAAACAAACATCGTGATCACATAACATTACTTTAGGAAATCCATGATGTGAGAAAATGCATTTGATGAATAATTGTGTAGCCTGAGGTGCAGACAAAGTTTTTCTACACAGAATGAAATATGCATATTTACTAAACCTATCAACTATCGTCCAAATCATATTGTTATGTCATGAAGTGGTAGGAAGATTGGCTAAAATCCATAGAAATTTGTTCCCATGGTTTGTTTGGAATGGGAAGTGGCATTAATTATCCAAATGGTTTACCATGATTATGTTTTACATGTTGACATACAATGCATTGAGAAACACAATGTGCAATATCTTTTTCCATGTGGGGCCAAAAGAGGAAATCTTTGCGAGCAGAATGATGTTTTATATGCCTCTATGACCCATGTAAGATGGTTCATGCATTTCTTTGATGAGAAAATCTTTAAAAGCTTGGTTTATGCATAATCTATGTTGAAAATAAAGTAAACCATGATGAAATGTATAATGTTCATAAGTTAAAGGTGCACAATTGTTGAAGTCATGTCATGCACGTGAGAAATACAAATTAGATGCATAAGTGGAAATCATTTCTTGAAAAGAATGAATTTGGATGGCAAAAATATTATGCAAAACAACAGACTGTGAAGGAAAATGGCTAAGAGCATTGGCTATGACATTAGCTTTACCAGGTTGATATTGAATAATGGGTTGGAAATTTTGAATGAATGAGTCCCATTTAAGATGCCTATCAGAGATTAAAGGCTGATTTACTAAATGCTTAATAGCTTGTTGATCGATTTTGATTAATACCTCAGATCCCATAAGATAGTGTTTCCAAATTTGCAAAGCATGTACAACTGCAAACATTTCTTTATCATATGCACTATAACTCATTTCTGAGGGCTTAAGATTCCTACTCTCAAATGCAATGGGATGATCATTTTTCGTTAAAACAACACCTATTTTTGAACCACTAGCATCAGTAACAACATGAAATGGTTGTGAAAAATCAAGTAACTGTAAAACAAGTGCATGTGAAAGTGCACATTTGAGTTTTTCAAAGGATTGCTATTGGGTAAGTCTCCATGCAAATTTTATTTTCTTTTTCAATAATAAAGTAAGAGGCAATGTTAAATACGAAAAATTTCGGACAAACTTCCTATAGAAACTAGCCAATCCAAGAAAAAAACAAACATCATTAACTGATTTTGTTGTAGGCCATTCTACTATAACTTTAATCTTTTTTGGATCTACATGCACACCTTCACTTGAAATAATATGTCCAAGATATTATGGTGTACTGTTGGAGTTTGATGTTTGCGGAAGCACACAAACAACACAAGGACGAAGAAGAAGCTTGGAGCACAACACAAAAGGCTAAATGTATTACCAGTGGAATGAACAAAGATAATAACCCATTAGGGCAATAGGCGTATATTCAAGCCGGGGGGAAAAACCTCCTAAACAGGGAAAAAAGTGCCCTCATGATCCTAGTGTGTTCACACACATCACTACCTAAGTACATCAACAAATCCCCCCTAGGAGTGATGCAGTAAACAAGGAGCTGAGACTCATGTATAAGGAAGTGCCAAGCTATGTGGAATCAATCCACAAAAGGAAGTAAGCCCAAAACTTTGTGGAAAGCTTCAAACTTCTCCCTAGGTAGAGCCTTTGTGAAAAGGTCTACAATGTTCTCCTGCGTGGGCACATATGCCAAGATGATCTCTCCAATAGAGAACCTCTCCCTGACATAATGATAATGCACCTCAATGTGCTTAGTGCGAGCATGGAACACAGGGTTCCTCGCAAATTGCTAATGTTAGAGAAGATGGTGGTGGCAGAAGACTGACCAACACCCAAATCAGCCATAAGGTGTCAACACCACACACAGTCAACAATTGTTGTGAAAGCTTCCCTATACTCAGCCTCACTACTAAAAGTGGCCACAAGAGGCTGCTTCTTGCTCAACCAAGATATACATAAGCTAGCAAGCATGAAGAAAAATCCACTAGTGGATACATGAGTGTCATAGCAACCAGACCAATCACAGTCAGAAAAAGCATGTAAATCTGGCGGTAGTGATCCCCCCTTGGCATAAAACAATCCAAGTAGCCAAAAAAATGTGCTTAACCACCTGCCAATGCTTGACACCTGGGCAATGCATAAAGCTACTCATCTGTGAGACAGAAAATTGAATATCTGGTCGAGTAATGCATAAGTAAATCAAGCATCCAAGAATCTACTGATAGAGATGCACACTTGGTTTTCATGACCTTTCTACACAAAGCCACGGGGCTAAAAACATACACTTTTTCATGCAAACCACCATTCAGAAATGTAGTTTTAATGTACAATTGATGTACATTCCAACCATGATGAGCTACAAGTGCACAGATGCTACGAACATTAGTCATTCGTCATGTAGGTGCAAAGGTCTCATCAAAATCAATGCCTCTTCCCTGTGCATAACCTTTTGCAACAAGCCTAGCCTTATACATGTCAACTGTTCCATCAAGCTTATGCTTTAGCTTGTGTACCCACTTAGTGCAAATGGCCTTCTTGCCAGGAGGCAAGTCAAATAAAGACCTGGAACCATTTTTCATGGTAGCATCATATTCTGACTGCATAATAGCCATCCAATTTTCAGAATTTTGTGCTTCATCAAACGAAATAGGCTCATTCTCATCACAGAGACTAGAGGCCTCCATAGAATAGCAATCTGATGCAAAAGACCAACTATGAGAGCCAGAAAGAGTATGATATGACCAAGGTGCATCTAATTTGCTATCATGCAAGGTCTGCACCAAAAATTTTGGCATACTTTTTGCCTCCTCAATATCAGCTCTCTCATCAACAAGTGCATCATGTGAATCTGCATAAAAAATGGAATGATCTACATCATCACATGAAATCTGTAAAGGCTAAAAAGTTGCCTCATTTGGACCAGCACTAGATTGTCCACTTGTAAAGAGAGACATCAAGGTGTCATACATGTCTTTGGAGCTAATAGATGTCTCCTTAGTACATGAAACTAATTGCTGAATAGCATCTTCCACAAAAATAACATCTCTGCTAACCAAAATGCATTTAGTCTATGGATGATAGCCTTTACTTTCAGAACTATACCCAACAAAAATAAATTTCAAAGCTTTATCATCCAATTTTCTACATTGTTGTTCATGCACTAATGCATATGCCAGACAACCAAAAACATGCAGATGAGCAACAAATGGCTTGCAACCATGCCAAGCCTCATATGGAGTGATAGACTGCAATGTTTTAGTGGGACACCTGTTAAGTACATATGCTACACACATAACATCCTCAAGCCAGAAACTATGTGGTAAAGCATGAGTCTTGACCATACACCTTGCCATCTCCATGAGTGACATGTTCTTCCATTCAGCAACTCCATTTTGTTGAGGTGTATATGGCACTATACGCTGTTGTTTTATCCAATGTTGAGCCAAAAATGCATTAAAATCAAAAGACATATCCTCCCCCTTGATCAGAACGGAGGGTGCCCATTTAACATGCTGACAGATTTTTAGCCAAAACCAAAAACTGTTTGCAACACAAACACTTCAGACTTTGCCTCATGCATGCCTAGAAAAATCATTGATGAAATTCACAAAGTAAAGATAGTTCCCAAAAGAAGGTGTCTGCATAGGACCACAAACATCACTATGAATAAGCTGCAATTTTTTTAGTAGCTCAAATTGAACCAACTTTTGGGAAGGAGGAATGCTGCATTTTGCCCAAAGTATAGACTTCACATACATGTTTATCGGGTGCCTTAAGTTTGGGCAAAGAGGACACCATTTCAGATTTCTACAAGTAACAAACTAGCAAAATTCAGATGACTAAAGCATGCATGCCAAAGCTTTGCATCAGATATAACCTGAGAATCATGTACTGCACATGCTGAATCATTCACAAATTTTTCATAGTCTATGAGCTTATACAACCCATGACATAAAATGCTAGAAGCAATAATCATGTTGCCATTTGACAGATCATGACCTATACATCTGTCATCAAGAAAGTTCACAACCAAGCCAGTCTTGGCTAATGCAAAAATAGATAACATATTTTTCTTGATATTTGGCACAAATAAAGCATCCAACAATGTAAAATAACTACAATCAACAGTAGTCAGAATGATCTTACCAACTCTCATGACAGGACAAGAGGAGTTGTTGGTGCATGTGATACTATTCCCTATAGGGATAGGCTCGAGTGAAGTCAAGAAACAGTGCTGCAAGGTAATATGTTTGGTTGCCCCACTATCAAAGTACTAAATATCTGAGTCTACTGTAGACATACACTGTTTAAGAGAAGATTGGTCAAAACCCCAAACAGTAGTAAACACCCATTCTTCATTCTGCAGTAGATTAGGAGACTTTGTTTTTAGTGTAGAGGCCTCTGGGACAACCATTTGAGCCTCTTTTTTCTTTGACTCTTTTGCACCCAATTTTGGACAATTCTTTATGACATGATCATTTGCTTTACAATACTTGCAAAATAATTTCTACTTTTTTGTTTTCTTGTCATCTCTATCATCCTTCTTTGATTGTGCAGAATTAGCAAATTTTTGCTTACTAGTAGAGGACCTCCATTTACCTTTGCCCTTTTGACTAACCAAGAAAGCTTGATCTACAGCATGCATAATGGACCTATTCTGCCTAGACTGATCTTCTTGCAATAGAACACATACTAACTCACTACAACAAATCGACCGTATACTGAGGTTTTTACCAAGGGAAATGAACACGGCTATTTTTGCCGCGACATCGATGTAGCTATTGGTATGCACGTCGGTATTATAGCGCCGGTATGGGCATCAGTATGAGCATCGGTATGGACGTCGGTATGGGCGTCGGTATGGGCATCGGTATAAGCATCAGTAATACCGATGCCCATACCGATGCCCATACCGATGCCCATAGTGACGCATCGGTTGGGTGCACCGTCGCGTATACCGACGCCCGCTGGGTGTACCGGCGCTTATTCTGATGACATTACTGGGAGTACTGTCACGTATACCAACAATCATATCTGCAAAAAAATTATTGGGTAGAGTGTGTTGTCTTTTGCTACAGCAACATTACCATGATGTTGCTTAACAAATACACTCTGCCCAAAAAAAACTGAGTACATGTGATGTGTACTCTAATGTTAACCGAAATATGATTTCATAAAACAGAATATTATTGGACACAAAAGAGAAGAGATAATCAGAATGAACCATGAACCATGTACAAAAAAAGTGATATATTTCATAAATGAAGCATGTACAAGAGTGTGGCAAACCACTGTCATATATGATGCTTTTACAAAATGTGGCAAAGCAATGCATTGCCATATAAAAATCAAATACAAAATTTTGGTGTGTCTTTGCCATACACATGCAAAGAATGTTCCATATCAAAAGTCCTACAACAAAGAACATTAATGGAATGAGATAAATTCACATGAAATTACAAACAACAAGTAAACACCAAGTTTATAAATTAATCACCTCATCGCAAACGCTCCCATGAAACGACCGCACCACGTCCCTCCAAGTCCTCCAATAGTGCAGTCAATCCATGCCGATATCCGTAAGCCTCTTCCATTCATGTTGGAGGACGACCGATTGCTAGCTCCTGCAACAAATATACAAAACATTAGAGGAACATACATGAGAAACTTAACACAAATAAATTCAATAAATGAAATGGTACTTACAAACTCATGATGCATCGTGTCATATTCGCCGCTGCCCAAATGTGATGGTCCAACCGTATCTAAACGTGTGGCTGTGGCATCTCGCTGTTGGCGATATCGGTCAGGAGTCTGCTGCTGCTCGTCGCGAATCAGATCCCACTCCTCAGCATCTAACCATACAGGCTTTGGTAAGCTTGCTCTGAAAGCATCACGAGCCTATGATCGTCGATGGGACATAACCTCACGTGCGGTGTGTAGAATCCACTCTGAACTGACAAGAGACTGTCCATCGGCTGGTCAGAACTCTTGATAAATCATTTGTGTGATATAATTCTTCTAATCTTTATCTTGTTCACTCCATTTCAGCATGATGGAGTGTCCAAATTGTATGGAGCAAAGCTGTCGTATACGTGCATGCATTGCTTTGCCAGCCATATCCATCACCAAAGCTCCATCTCGGATACTATACACCTTGGAGTCATCATGGTCATGAGCACCCCAAGGTATGTGTGGTGTTCCACGTGGTGTAATGCATGGCATACCTACATCCGAGGTACTCGTCCTGGGAGTAGAAGCGAGTGACACAACGTCTATCACACTCCCTCCACAACAGTCGCCTCCTCCAGACCTACCTGTAGATCCACTCCTAGAACCTCCTGCTCCAGAGCGTGACCTCGACCTATGAGATGGGCCAGAACCTGTATCACACTGAGGTGTCGAACGCACGTGTCTACTACTAGACCTAGTAGGAGATGGCTGAAAAGAAGGTCGTGGTGGAGTCAGAAAGCTAGGAGACATACCTCCTGCGGGAGTAGCACCACCCGCAGGAGTGACACCGGCAGGAGTGAGGCCGGCAGGAGTAAGGCCGGCAGGAGTGAGGTCGCCAGGAGTGAGGCCGGGAGGAGTGCTACCACGAGCGATCCAATACTGTGACGCATCGGCCATATACACGGGAGGTACCTGAGAGATAAACTCTAAAAACTGCTCCTCTGTCATGGAATGCGAAGTGACTGGAGGACTGTCTCCCATCGTGCTCTGTAACAAAAGAACTCAAATAATTAGCATGTGATAATAAAGGTAATATAGATAATAAACGGAAAAAAAAAACAAAAATCAGTACATACAAATGTTTTATTCAAAAATCCTCTAATCTAGCATCCTCTTGAAGATCCGATGCACCGAGAATATCTATCTCTATATTGATGGCGTCTAAATCGCTTGCTATGCTAGTTTCTTCCTGATCATCGTCTATTGCTTCGTCTTCTCAAACAATGACCTCTTCTTCTCGAACAATGATCTCTTCCTCCTCAACTATCGAATGAATCTCTGAGTCCACTATAGATGAACTATCTTGTACATCTATGTTCTCACAAATTTGTCTACTACGTGGGGCGACTTGTAAAACAAATAGCCACTCTGGTTCTTTTGAATCTGGTATAAAAACAACTTGCTCACAATGTTCGGGAAGTACAAATGTATCCCTTTCATCCGTCCATAATTTTGTGGAGTCGACTTGAAGCAAACCGCTTTTATCCCGCCTCACTGTTGTGTTTCTTCCAGAGGTGACTACTTTGAACCATTTCCCATCAAAAACAAAATAATCAAACTTCCTAAAAGATAGTTTCAAGATATCTTGAATCACACCACAATAATCTAGCCGGCCTTCTTGAGCATTATCATCTCTTGCACTCGCTCTACATTTTTGCAAAAAGTTCACCATCACCCCACTATCAAAAGTATACCTATTTTTATCGATTCCTGCAATCCGAAAGTGTCGTCCATGAGACCATAGTGCACCGTATTTAGTATACTCCCAATCACATCCCTTTGCAAGTTCTTCTTCTTCTTCAGAGATATCTTCACCCACTTCCTTTGCTTGTGAAACCGCTGTATCTAGCCATCTGCTCATTGGAAAAGGTGGAAGAGGTCGAAGGCTTTCTCGAAGAGGCAAAAATTGAGTGGAACGATTCCTTTGAAACTGAGCTCTTTCCTTTGCGTTGGTTTCCTTGGCAAGCTCATACCTTTCTAACCACTTTTGCATAGGCTCAAAGTTAACTATGCAAAACTTCATTGCCTCTCTGAAAGCTGCATCCATTTTCCTTTGCAATCCTTTACCTTGTGATTCATCGCCTACGACACGAACATCTTCATCATCACTCCATAAACGAGGCATTTCGGGATCCGACATACGTAGAAACTCAGCTATGAATACAAGAGACTCTTGTATAAGCCATCCCTCTGCCATGCTACCCTCTAGACGTGCTCTATGTTGAACAAACCCTTTTAATGTCTTCATAAAACACTTTAAGAAGAACATCCATCGACTATGGACAGTTCCTGCTATTGCAACTTCATCTACCACATGAACTAGTAAATGAAGTTGAATAGTGAGAATACTTGTGGGAAAGTATTTCTCTACCATACAAACAACCTCGATACCATTGAGTTTCGCACTCTCTATGCTATCTTTATTTATCTCTTTAGAAGAGATCCACGTACTAAAGAACTAATTTTATAAATGGTTCTTCGTACATCCTCCGAAAGACAATCTTTTAGGGCCACAGGGAGCACAAAATGTAAAAACTTGTGCCAATCATGAGACTTAAGCCCTCCAAGATCGTCGTTTTGTGTGAAAGCAGTCTTTAGACACCTCATACATCCAGTGGGTGTCCGAAACTCTGAAATTGTTTTCTTCACTTGTTGCTCTTCCATCCTGCGAAGCACCCAAGGAGCTCTTGGTAATGATACTGTTCCATTGGGCTTAGTAATTGCCCACAACTCTCGCATACGACCTCACTCTTCTAAGTCCTCCCTTTGTGCTTTGCTTTCTTTCTTTCCGATCAAAGTTTTCCAAAGAATCTCTCCCACATTCTTAAAAATATGCATCGGGTCTACCAAATGATTGATCAAAAATTCACTCCAATAAGGGAGTTCATGAAAAATGGACAACCGCTTCATGCCAATGACTGAGTTTTCTGAATCCCACAGTTGTTTCCAATCGCCAGCTTTCATTTGGCATTGTGCTTGTCGACAATTTGTCCTTCACGTGAAACATGTCCATCAAGCAAATATCTATGGTGTCCTTCATAGACAGTTTTACGTAGTGCTTTGGAATAGCATGCTTCGAGTCGTGGTCCGCATAAGGGACAAGCATGGTAACCGGAAATCGATAAATCTGAACATTCACCATAACCAGGCCAATCATGTATCGTCCACATAAGTATGCCTTGCACTCGCATGTCTCATCTTCTTATAGACTGAGACATGTCACGCACAGTAATCTCATCCCATAAAATGTGCAATTCTTCCATAAGTGGTGCAAGATATACATCCATGTTTTTTACCTTATACTTACTGGGTACAATAAGAGATAATAATAAATGACCTTTCTTTGTGGCCAGCCATGGTGGGATGTTATAATTGACCAAGGCCATGTGCTCCATGAAGAACTGCGTAAACCAAATGGATTCACTCCATCCATAGCTATGCCTAGATGTATGGACCGAGGCTCATTAGCAAACTCTGGCCACTTACTATCTATGTGCTTCCAAGCATCAGAGTCAGCAGGCACTCGCATTACACCATCTGTAGACCTGCTCTTGGTATGCCATGACATTAACTCAGCTATAGATTTGCATCTAAACATGTTCTTAATTCGTGGAATGATAGGAAAGTGGCAAAAAACCTTTGCGAGGATTGCTTCGCCTACAAGGTCTTCTCTAAATCTATTTGCTCCACACTTTGGACATACGTGGAGATGCTCATATTCATTCCGAAAGAGAATGCAATCATTCAAACAAGCATGAATTTTAGTATAATCCATTCCAATGGACCGTAAAAGTTTTTTTGCATCTCCATGTGTTGGAGGCATGTCATTGCCCTCTGACAAAAATTGATCTTTAAGAAGCCTGCAATAAGCAATTAAAATGATATTAGTAAATAAAATTATTTTGATACAACAATGAAAGCCAATTTGTTCTCCACTTACCTGAACAATTCAATGACACTACTATCTGACCATCCATAAATGGATTGCAGATTGAGCATCGCGAGTGACGCACGTAGTACATATATCTTTGTTCCATTGTAAAGTGGTAAACGAGCTAGTCTTCACATGTTTTCATATTCTTCATCGACTTTTGATGGTGGAAATTTTGTTGTGTCCATGAAACTCTCGACATCTTCTCCACCATCATGATCTTCGTCCATCTCATAAAATGCTTCGAGCATCTCTTCCATATGTTCATTTTGTGTAATACTATTAGTAATTGCTTGTACGTCTAAGTCCTTCTTTGTTCTCTTTTGTCCACGAGAGGTTACGGGTGCAATGTCGTTTGGTTCCATCTGCTCACCTGGGGGACCATGTGAATGGTAGCGTAGGTTTTCTAGTCGAGTCCTATCAAAGGATCCATACTCTCTAACATGTGTAGTACAAATCCGTCGTTTTCGATAAATTTGATACTTGCACTAAGTGCAAGGACATGCCATTCTCTCCTCCGGATCCAAAGAAGCCATCTGCTACAATATGGACATTTTAGATCATTTGTTTTCTTTATTAAACTTAAAAATCTTACTCTTAAAGACTTAAACCTGAAATACTAAAACCTAAATACTTAAACACCTAAAAAAACCTAAAACCCTAATCTATATAATTATCCTATTTTATCTATATATTCATATTTTTTCTTAATTAATCCTACTTTTATATATTTAATTATATATATTTAATTACATATATTTAATTAAATTATTTGAAACACTAGTAATTTTTATATTTATTTATCTATATAATTATCCTATTATATATATATATTTATTTATTTATTCAGATTTTTTTCTTAAACCCTAAAACCCTAATCCTAATCCTAAAAGCCTAAAACCCTATTATATATATATATTTTTTTATTTATATATTCAGATTTTTTCTTAATTAATCCTATTTTTATATATTTAATTAAATTATTTAAAACACTAGTACTTTTTAAATTTATTTATCTATATAATTATCCTATTTTATATATTTCTTTATTTATTTATTCATATTTTTTTCTTAAACCCTAAAACCCTAATCCTAATCCTAAAAACCTGAAACCCTAGTTTATATATATATATTTATTTATATATTCAGATTTTTTCTTAATTAATCCTATTTTTATATATTTAATTACATTATTTAAAACACTAGTACTTTTTATATTTATTTATCTATATAATTATCCTATTTTATATATATATATATATTTATTTATTTATTTATTCAGATTTTTCCTTAAAACCTAAAACCCTAAAACCCTAATCTTAATCCTAAAAACCTAAAACCCTATTTTATATATATATTTATTTATATATTCAGATTTTTTCTTAATTAATCCTATTTTTATATATTTAATTAAATTATTTTAAACACTAGTTCTTTTTATATTTATTTATCTATATAATTATCCTATTTATATATATATTTATTTATATATTCATATTTTTTCTTTTTTAATCCTATTTTTATATATTTAATTATATATATTTAATTATATATTTTTAATTATATATATTTAATTAAATTATTTAAAACACTAGTTCTTTTTATATTTATTTATCTATATAATTATCCTATTTTATATATTTATTTATTATTTATTCAGATTTTTTCCTTAAACCCTAAAACCCTAATCCTAATCCTAAAAACCTAAAATCCTATTTTATATATATATATTTATTTATTTATTTATTTATTCAGATTTTTTCTTAATTATATGTGTATGTGTATGTGTGTGTATATATGTTATGTAGGTGTTAAAACCCTAAAACCCTAATCTTAAAGATCTAAACCTAAAATATGTATATTTTTGTATGCATGTGTATATACATGTATATATGTATTATATGTGTATGTGTATGTGTGTATATACGTTATGTAGGTGTTAAAATCCTAAAACCCTAATCATAAAGGCTTAGACTTAAACCTAAAATACTTAAACCTAAACACTTAAACACCTATAAAAATCTAAACCCCTAATCCTAAAACCCTAATCCTATTTTATATATATGTTTATTTATATATTCAGATTTTTTTTCTATATTTTTTCTTAATATAAATGTAATTGAGTGATATGTATGCCTAAACCCTAAAACCCTAATCTTAAATATCTAGACCTAAAATATGTATATTTCTGTACGCAGGTGTATATACATGTATATATGTACTATATGTGTATGTGTATGTATGTGTAAATAGCGTAAAAATCCTAATCCTGTTTTTATATATTTGATGTAAAAAAAACTTCAAAATCAAAAAATTATATATTTAATTATATATATTTAATTAAAACACACACATATTTACATATAATCCAAAATTTAATTGTGTGTGTGTATGTGTGTGTATGTATGCTCTATTTTCCTATGTGTATGTATGCATGTGTGTATATGTGTATGTGTGCGTATGTATGCATGCATGTGTGTATATGTGTATGTGTGTGTATGTATGCATGCATGTGTGTATATGTGTGTATGTATGTGTGTATGCATATGTGTATATATGTGTGTGTATGTATGTGTGTATGCATGTGTGTGTATGTATGCATGTGTGTATATGTGTATATGTGTGTATGCATGCATGTGTGTATATGTGTGTGTATGTATGCATGCATGTGTGTGTATGTATGCATGCATGTGTGTATATGTGTGTAAGTATGTGTGTATGTATGTGTGTGTGTGTGTATGTGTATGCATGCATATGTGTATTTATGTGTGTGTATGTATGGGTGTATGCATGTGTGTGTGTATGTATGCATGTATGTATATTTGTATGTGTGTGTATGCATGCATGCATGTATATGTGTGTGTATGTGAGCATGCATGTGTGTACATGTATGTGTGTATGTATGCATGTGTAAATGTGTAGATGTGTGTGTGTGTCTATACTCTATTTTCCTATCTCTATCTTCCTTTCTTTTCATCATTCTTTATCTCTCACTCTCTCTCTCTCTTTATCTCTCTTTCTCTCTCTCTCTTTCTTTCCCTCTCTTTCTCTCTCTCTCTTTCTTTCCCTCTCTTTCTCTCTCTCTCTCATCTCTCTCTCTTTCTCTCTCTTTTTCTCTCTCTCTCTTTCTCTCTCTATCAATAGACAATAAAACAATCACTTACAAGTATGTCCCTCTTTTGGATCGTTGTCGTCAAAGCGTAATGTATGTCATCTATTGTCGAATTCCAAACAATCAACACCAAAGAACTTCTGCAAAATCAAAGAGAAGAGAAATTATAAGACCTAAAGCATTGAGAAAGACAAAGGCTAACAGTACGCACACCACTTACCAAGAGGTTAGATCTAAACCAAGGGAGAGAGTGTGTGTGTGTGTGCACAAGACAATGTAGTTCGCAATTTGGTTCGCACGCGCAAGTTCGACAGAAGACAAACAGTACTCAAACACGCACAAAAAAGTGAAGTTTTGCTCTCGCGTTCCTGGTATGTTTAAAACTCGGCCTCGGTATGAGCCTCGGTATGGGCATCAGTATGGGCATCGATAACTTCCAGTAAATTACCGATGCTTATACCGACGCTCATATCGATGCTTATACCGACGCCCATACTGATGCTTATACTGACAGCTGCGAGGCACACCAATGATCCGTTTAAAACGGTCATACTGACGGTCACTTGATCGTCGGTATCTTTAAGTGAGCTTTTCCAACGTTTATACCGACGCCGCGAGTGACCGTAGATATAAGCAGCATCGGTATGCCCCTCATATGTTGTAGTGACTCCTCAAATGTTAAGGCATTTGGATTGCCTTTCATTATCAAATGAAGAGTAGAAGCAAAATTCTGACATGAATAGAGAAGACCATTCAGAACAGTCTGCACGTGAACTGTGAGGCAAGACTTCATCTGTAGAAATCAATTGTTCCTTCAAATCTTCAGAAAACCGTCCATGGAATCTCCTTCATTCATGTGCTCACTCTCCAATTGTTTTCGGAGGTAAGCAACACGAGCCTCATTCTTTGCCTAGTATAAAGTGGTAAGTGTATCCCAAGCATCCTTAGCTGTTTTACAAGAGTGAATGTGAGGAATAATGGCATGTTTGATAGACAAATCTATCAATGCATGTGCCTGAGCATCTCTGCCATCCCAATGAATTTGCTCTACAGTAGGTGCAACAAAAACTGCAGCATGAACAAGAATATGTAGAATATCACCATCTTTGACGCCATCTACATCAGCTTCAATACCTGTATTTATAGGTGTAATAGGACATTTTTCAACACCCTGCACAATATTCCTTAATCCTTTTGCAAACAATACATGATGCATCATATAAGTCCATAATGGGTAATTCATACCATCCAACTTATCCTCAATAGCCAACATACGGAATACATCACTGCTTTCAACCATGGCCATTGACGAAAATACTCTGATGTAGAAAACTGACTGTATCTCAAAAACTTGAACAGAACTACCTATCAAGTTCTGCTAAACTTACAGTAGAGTTTGAGATGCTTATATTGGCAAACCAAAACTTGTATATATCTTTGGCACAAAAAGACAAAATAGCCTACACACGCATTGCGATAGTGGGTTTGAAGGCCAAAATGAGCTCATATCGTGATTTTTGCACCACATAGTAAAGCCATTTTGATCTCCTAATCACCTTGAGTATGCTCACTAAATTTCATGCGATTTCGAGACTGTGATTGGAGGGGTGTCAACAACACCCTAGATGAAGTGATGACCTGCTCTAATACCAATCGTTGGAGTTTGATGTTTATGGAAGCATGCAAACAGCACAAGGACAAAGAAGAAGCTTGGAGCACAACACACAATACTAAATGTATTACCACTGGAATGTACAAAGATAAGTAAATCGTTAGGGCAATAGGCGCATATTCAAGCCGGGGAAAAAAAACCTCATAACGAGGAAAAAAAGTGCCCCGATGGTCCTAGTGTGTTCATACACATCACTACCTAAATATATCAACACTTATGTTGAAAAAGGTAACTCCTTTTAGGATTAGTGTAAAGTGTGTTCTCTCATAGCAAATGAAAAACTATTTTAAGATGCTTCCAAGAAAAATGTTGTTCATCATTCGTGCAAATGTAGCAGGAGCATTAGTAAGTCCAAAGAGCATTACCATAAATTCATAATGGCCAATTTGAGTTCTAAATGCAATCTTAAATATATCGCTTTGCATCATACATATCTGATGGTACCCCAATTTAAGATCAATTTTACCAAAGACATGAGCTCCCCTTAATTCATCTGAGAGATCATCTATTCAAGGAATAGGGTATCTATTCTTTATTGTGATCTTGTTAAGGGCTCTATAATCAATGCACATTCGATAAGTTTTTATTCTTCTTCTCTAGTAAGAGAACTTGTGCTCCAAATGGGAAAGAACTAGGTCTTATAAGTCCTTTGTGGAGTAAGTCTTTCACTTGGTTTTCTATTTCCTTTCAGTGTAGTGTGCCATGCCTATAAGGTGCTTTATGAGGAGGAGAACTACCAGGAATTAAATATATGCTATGGTCAAAGGATCCTTGAGATCATGGTAGTTCACAAGGATAATCAGACATAAAACAATCCTTATAAGTAGTCATGAAAGTTTTATGTGCATCGAGAAGTGTATGAGCATAATCATTTATGATATTGACAAAAACAATGCATGAATTGTATCCTTTCCTAAATGCACGTTTTACTTGAGTATGAGTAATCAATGGAAATGGCTAGAAATCATGCCACGCAGACAAAGTAATGATTTGACCTTTAAATTCAAAGTTAAAGGTATATGTATGGTAGTCAATGTGGGGATTATAATGATGATGAAAAGGCATGCCAAGTATAACATTGTAAGATTGCAAAGGTGCAACGAAAAACATTCGTGCATCTACATATGGGCCTATGCTAATCATATGTCGACTTCTTGTGTTACATTATAATGACTACCTTGAAATGCAGCTTTCACTTTATACAAAGAAGGAAACGTTTTTAATTTAAGTTCTTGTACTAATAAATGTGAGAAGAAATCATGAGAACTACCATCTTCATGTAAAATATTAACCAATTTGTTATTAATAGTCCTCTACATGCAAAGTAAAGAATGAATAGAGATATTGTTACCCAAGGTACTTAAGTCATTTTAAGCATTGCTGGATCTCATTTTGAGCGACTCAAAGTTCATGCAATAGGAGCTCTAGTTGTTTCTTGAGTGATCCCTTGAGTAGAGATCACTCACCAAAATCCTCCATGGTGTTTTTAGGGTCCGTGGTTACGTAGAGAACAAAACCCTCTGGTTAGATTTGTGAAAACAATTTTGAGATTGCTTGAATTAAAATATAAAAGGAAGGGTGGTTCTTGGGAATTGAAAAAGTAAGAAAGAGACGCAAGTTCTGTTAACTATAAGAAAACAAAAGTAGAGTGATAAGAAAAAGAGATAGTGTGGTGGTAAAACACTTCCCTTGTGAGAGTGAGGTTGTGGGTTCAAATCCTTCCTCCTTGTTGAATATAAAACTCTTTATTGCCACTCATAAATTAAAAGGGGTTTGAGCGTAGCCAATGGTTGTCAAGGGAGCCATGAGTGCCAAGGAAGCCAAAGATGCCAAAGTTATGCCTTAGTTGATGCCTTGGAGTAAACATAGGTATAAATGTAGATGCCGATCGAAGGAGCAAACGTAGGTGTAAATGTAGCGTAGGTGTCGAACTAGTAAATGTAGATGTACGCATAGGTGCAAATGTAGGTTCACGTTTAGGAACTAGAATTGAAACAGGAACAAGAACCGCAATCGGAAGTGGAAGCAAAAGCGAAATCAAAATTGAAAGCGAAAGCAAATAGTGAAATAGAGATCAAATTCCAAAAGGACTGAAACAGAACCATCCATAGTGACGTGCATAGAGCTCTGATAGCACTATTATCAGGATGTTAATTCACATGCACATAGAGGTTATGAGTGCTGAAAACACATAGAAAAATAGATATGCAATGAGATGAGACAAAATGCAATGTTGGGTGCAATCTTTCCCCATGCACTTTGTTTCGACAGTCCATAGAGTGCATCTATTTATAAGATTTTTCATTATGTCAAAAATAGTGGTTACATGAGAGGAGGTTCAAAAAGCATGCATGAAAGTAAAAGTTGGTCTCTTTGGTGGAGAGCCTTTGCTTATATTAACAAAAATTATAGTCTATAATTATTCTTATCCTAACCACTACTTTTACTATCTGTTTCTAAAAATAGAACCCTCTATGTGGGTTTATTTACAAACTATATAAAATATAAATCTGATTCTTGGTGTCTTCCATTTCATGCCTTTCATGCCCTCACGAACCTTTAGCTGCTATATGAAAATAACAAAACATTAATAAATTAATAAATCTCACTCCAACAATTCCTTGTTCAACACAGGAGAATAATCCACAAAATTACTTGATGCATGGTGAGATCTTGATCTTGTTCTACCAAGTAAAGGTGCACTCAATTTGTTGTCCTGTAAAGTTTGTTTCAGTCACTTTGGCATAGTTTATGCACTCTTGATAGAAATGCATTCATTATGTAATACATCATCAACATGTATATCATGTGTGGGCTGAATTTCATGCTCATTTTCAGCGATATTTTGACGCAAATGTTCAGCCATATGTGGCTAGAAATTTCTAGTAGTTCCGATATTTTTTGGCTGAAAAATTTCAGCCATGTCTGACTGGAAATTCTTTGCATTTTTAGCTCTATTTTGCTAGAATTTTTAGCCCTTTCAACCTCAGTTGGCTGGTCTACATGGCCATAGTCAAGCGCACCATTTTGGAACAAACACATGAGTGTATCAAACACATCTTGTGAGATAATTGTTGGCTGTTTTTTGCATTCAAGAAAAGGGAAAACTGAATTTTCAGCAAATACCACATCTCGACTCACAATAATTGTGTTCATCAATGGATGGTACAAATGATATCACTTACTTTCAGCACTATAACCAACAAATATACATTTCTTTGCCTTGTCATCAAGTTTGTGACATTGTTGTGATGGCATAAGAGCATATGCCAAACAACCAAACATGCGCATATGACTAACCATAGGCTTATGTCCATTTCAAGCCTCATAAAGAGTGATGGCTCTCAATGCTTTTGTAGGGCAGCAATTCAACACATAGTTTGCACACATGACCGCCCCAAAACTTATCAAGAAGCTACTTTCCTTTAACCATACATCGTGCCATTTCAAGTAGAGTTCTGTTGGGGATGTAAGGGTCATATGACCGTACACCCTATATTCATATATATACATCATATACAGAGCATTGCCTCAAGAGAGATCATTATGTGGGTTTCGAGGCTCCAACGCATCTGTGCACGTCTCTCTTCTCTTCTCTGTTACAGAGCAGTAGTGTTGCAAGTGAAGGCGAAATTGATAGCTGATGCTTGTTTTGTGTATATCTTGAGCTACACATGTTTGATTGATGTGTTCTTTATCTCTTTATGTAGCCAAGAATGAGATCTTGAAGTTTGTTGAATAAAAAAAGTTCAGATTGAGAGGTTATCATGTCTGAAATAGCAAAACACAAAGCATCATATTTTCACCAAAACAACCCTAGTTGATTTTGGAGTTTCATTTTGATTTGGAACTTCTTCGAGAGAGATCTTTTGGTGTGCAAGCTCTTATGCCTAGAGCTTGAAGGCATTATCCATGTATGATCACTTTGGTAGCTCCGCCATATGAGAGTAGAGCATAATCTTATCATGTGTTTGGCATGTGACATGACATTGTGGTATACTCTTTTTGAGGTTTATGTCATCATGAGCATCATCATGGCATTATCAGTGGATGTATAGTGGCATTGTGGTCTCTATCTTGCTTATGCCACTTGGTTACAGACTTACTTGCTGGTTGCACACATGTTGTGAGAGTTGATTGTGGATCTTGGTTGGTACTTGTATCTTTGTTTTCTTTGCAGGTACATGATCCAGATTGGAGCCTCAATTACACATTCGTTTGTCATCGTTATTAGCATTTGGTCATTGATTGATATGTATTTACCAGTGTGATTCTTGGAATATGTGGATGGTGATTCCCACATGGTTTATTTGGTTCAGAGTCCATTTTAGATGCTGTCGAAATTTTGACAGTTTTTATGCTAGAAGAGAGCTCTAGTGGATCTTGAAGCTTGTGTGATAGCTTTAGATCATTGATTGTCTCCATTCACTTGGACTCGTATCACACATTGTTCGTGATAGGTTGGACCATCTTGCAAGATTTATTCTTGAGTGGGAGGTGTATCGCCATTGTATTGGCATGTATTGCCATTAGTTTTTTGCATTTATATTTGCCATTATCTTTGGTTGGATCAGTGACAGGTGATGACATGTTACTCATTGTTCTTTTGAGATTAGTTATCTTGTTTGATTGCTTAGTTTACAGGGGATACTCTGTCAAATTTATCCCAAGATTCTTTCACATCTACTTGATTAGTTTGGAGACTTGGTGATCATGCTTATGCTCATGGTTTTATGTGCGTGCTAGACGCATCGTTATGTGACATGTGGTTGACATGGTTTCTTCTCCAGTGATATATTTATGACATGAGTTATGCATATGGATATGCAGGTGTGATCCTATTGAGGATAGAGTATTGTTTATAGTCTCTTGTTACATTTCTAGTCTCTTGGATTGCCAGCATGGTGTCTTCTCGGTTTGATGGCACTGACTTTCTGAGATGGAAAGCTCAGATGTGGCATACATTGGTTTGTGCAGGGTTACACATGTATGTGCATAGAGATGCACAAAGGCCTCCTGATATGCCCGACCATGTATGGATGGATATGGATGCATTGCATAGCTCCACTATTCGATTACAACTTATGGATTCTATATATGAGTCTGTTATGTATGAGGAGACAAGTAGTACATTATGGCAGAGACTACATGATATGTATGTGAGTCCATTGACTCATGTGAGACACAGATCACATCGAGGACTTCGATGTTGGCACTGTGGTCATGAGGGCCATAGCCGACGATGTTGCTATAGAGGGATGCGACAACAACGTCAGAGACATGCATGTGATGCAGATCAGGTAGTAGTTTCAGGAGAGTCTATGGCAGCTGGTTATGCCAGTGATGGTGATGTCACTTTCTCCTATGGTTCATCTCATGATTCCTCTTGTTCATTGGATAACACACATATGGCTTTGTTGCTTGATGCATTAGCCAGTTTTCATGTTACTCCACATTGTGAGTGGTTTTATCGATTCTTAGGTGAGAGTCGTGGATGTGTGCACTTGCTAGATGGTGCGACATATGACATTGAGGGTGGAGGAGATGTATGCCTTATGCTACCTAGTGGAGCATCACTTATACTCAGACATGTATGCTATGTGCCTTCATTCCCTATGAGCTTGATTTCAGTTAGCCAGTTACAGGAGAGCAGATGTTATGCATTCCTTGGTGAGCATCATTTTCAATTGCAGTTGGGACAGCTTATGCTTGTTAGAGGTGCTAGGTATTGGGCATAGGTATCCATTGTAGGTACGTCATGTGATAGACAATTTCATCTCAGTGGGATTTCAACCTTATGTGTGATGTGAGACTCATCATGTCTTATTTTCTCTACCTATAGATAGATCTTCAGATGGATGCACATGTAGAGCATGTTTTGGATGCTCATGATGCTTATATAGAGCATGCTTTTATTGATCATATGGATGCTCTTACAGGACACACTTTGGATGATCATATGCTCATGATGCTTATATAGAGCATGCTTTTATTGATCATATGGATGCTCTTACAGAGCACACTTTGGATGATCATTTGGATGCTTTAGAGCATGATGTGGATGCTCATGTAGAGCATTGTGATTATACTCACTTAGAGTTAGATCATCAGATGGACCTTGGTGTTGATGTTGAGCAGTTAGCTCATGTGGAGCATGATCATACACTTGGTGTGGTAGAGCATGATTTCTCTCATGGTACACAGTGTATGGTAGAGCATATTAGCTCTCAGGATGCATAACTAGATACATCCTTGGCTGCGAGAATGGCTGATTTAGATGCCGAGGAGTCAGCAATTATGTAGTCATTCTTGGATTCGATAATGCCAAATGTTGGCACAGATATGTCAGGACATGTTGGTCTTGATGATGGTGCTTTGGATGCCTTGGATAGAGGCATGGATGGCATGCTTAGGTTAGCCAGGATAGCACATGTTTCATGAGCATTTGGGATTCTGATGTACGAGTTGTTATGCTCGAGACCAGACATTGCAGTTGCTATTGGAGCATTTGCACTTGGATTTGTCAATGGTTCGATGATTGACACAGGCATAGAGCGAGTGGGAGCTTTGCAGGAACTTCATCAGTTCTTGCAACAATCATATGTGAGCTCCACTCTTGTCGATATGAGTCTAGAGCAGTTTGAGGTGCATGGATACACCTTGTTCGAGGCAGTTGGTGTAGGCTGATCTGTATGGGTTGAGATCCGGACTCTTCCTATACATTATTGTATATTCCTACATCATTCTTGTATATTTTTTCACTTATGGTCATATTGACCCTTAAGTGGGAGATTGTTGGGGATGTAAGGGTCATATGACCTTACCCCCTATATTCATATATATACATCATATATAGAGCATTGCCTCAAGAGAGATCATTATGTGGGTTTCGAGGCTCCCATGCATCTGTGCGCGTCTCTCTTCTCTTCTCTATCCCTCCATCTCCTCCGTCCTCCTCTTGTTCTCCACACCAAAGCCCTTCAAGTTCTATTTTTATGCTTGGAAACACCATTTTGCTGAGGTGTATATGGCACCAACATTGGTGTGAAATACCTCTCTCATGAAGAAAAGCATTAAACTTATGTGGCATGTATTCACCACCACAATCCATGCATAGATTCAAAAGCTTGTTTGAAGAAAAATTTTCAGCCATAGCTAAAAATTCTTTGAAGCAAGAAAATACCTCATTCTTTGCTTTCATAGGATACACCCATGTATTGCGAGTAGCCTCATCAATGAAGGTAACAAAATATACACACTTCCCAAAAGATGGAGTCTTGACGATACCACATACATCACTATGAACAAGCTGCAATTTTCTTGTAGTGTGTGTATGACTATCTTTTGGAAAATAAGCACGATGCATTTTTCCAAGAATGAAACCTTCACATGCATGCTTTTCAATGGAATCAAGTGTTGGCAAACCAATAACCATGTACTTTTGCAAGTAAAGCAAACTATTGAAGTTCAAGTGACCAAAATGATCATGTCAAAGCTCCATTTCAGACATGGAAGAAGTATGAGCAACCAAGGCATTCGAGGCAGCCCTCTTATATGTATCCATGCGATACAAACCATTACATAATGTACCGGACATCATGATAATATCACCATTGCTGAAATCATGAACCATACACTTATCATCAACAAAGTGCACATGAAGTCCAACTTTGGCAATCAATGGAACTAAAATTGAGTTCTTCTTGATATCGAGTACATACAATGCATTTTTCAAGAGAATCACACCTCCATTTGCCGCCATAAACTCAATTTCTCCTACTCCAATGATAGGATAAGAGGCATTATTTGCACACACCACATGTCCTCCTTTGAGTGCATCTTTCAAAGATGCAAAAAGCCTTTTGCATGAAGTTATGTTCTTTGGAGCACCACTATCAAAGAACCAATCTGAATCAGCCTCACTCACAACCATACATTTAGAATGCAAAGATGCATCATAATGACATGTAACAACACATGCCCAAGAATCTTGAGCCATGTTAGCTTCATCATTCTTTGCATTTGATAAATTTTTAGCAATAGACATGCCAGATTCCTTCTTCTTTTTATTGCACTTAGCAAGCTTTCTACACTCATCAATAGTATGACTAGCCTTTTGGCAATAATTGCATCTCTTTTTCTTTTGCAAATCAGCATCATTAGAGGAATGAGTGGAAGAGGAAGGTTGAGGCTTTGGTTTTGATGAACCCAAAGTTGAACCATACTTGCTGTTACCCTTTTGTGAGATAGCAAGTGCTTGCGTTCCCTCAATCAAACCACTCCTATTCCCTCTAGATTGCTCTTCTTGCAAAAGAAGAGACACAACCTCATCAAATGCATACATATTAGGATTACCTTTTGCAACCAAACGAAGTGTAGTAGCAAAGCTTTGAAAAGATTCTAGTAATCCTTTCAACAATGTAGAGATGAGTGATGCATCTAGAATAATCTCATCTATATTTGCCAATTGCTCTTTCAAGTCCTTGATGCATGTCACATACACATCCACATACTTATTTTCAACCATACATACATCCTCAAGTTGCTTCCTCAAATATGCAACACGTGCTTCATTATGCATGGCATACAAAGAAGCAAGAGTGTCCCATGCCTGTCTTGATCTAGAACATGACCGAATGTGTGGAACTTGATGCTTCACAAAAAGCGCAATCAATGCATGAGCTTGAGCATCTTTTCTATCCCAACTAAGCTGCTCCTATGTATATGGAGAAGGAGTAACCATTGTACTTGAAGAAGAAGATCCATCTGTGACAGTAGACTACGAAGTAGAATAACCTGGGGGTCTTCGATTTACATTTGCCACTATGTTCCAAATTCGTTTTGCAACAAGAACATGCTTCATCATGTAAGAACACTTTGGATAGTTGGTCCCGTCAAGTTTATCTTCCGCTTGAAACATGCCAAACAAGTCATTGCTACCCGCCATTTCACCAAAGAAGAAGAATGTGATAAAATCTTTACTTCAATGAAAGCTAAAATGAATGCTGAAATTCAGCTCATAAACCTTCACTTTGATGGCAATTTTGATTGCACGAATGGCTTCGAAATGGGGGTAAAATCTAATGCAACTCATGGAAATGTTTCTTGGCTGCTGAAATTCATTGTTCTATGGTGATGGGCTCGGAGGACAAAAAGGGTGGTGTATAGGGGATTGGTGAGTTGATTTGCACTATTAAAAGTGTGCACGCCAAGATGCGATGCGAAAAATCAAAACTTGAGAAGGATCTGAACCTGCTCTGATACCATTGTTGGGTGTGTATAGAAGAGTGAGAGACACACGAGAAGCACACACAAGGAGCACAAACGCAACAACATACAAAGAGGATGGATCACTAGATTAGATCTCTCTATTGACGCTGAACTGAACTGAAGTAAGAGCTGAATAATATCCCTAAGTACACACACATATACACACACACACACACACACACACACACACACACACACACATATATATATATATATATATATATATATATATATATATATATATATATATATATATATATATATATATATATATATATATATATATATATATATATATATATATATATATATGTGGTAACATGGGGAAAAAACCTCTAGCCAACATTAGAGTAAAAAGTGCCCATGTATAGGGAAAAGGTTCACATCAAAGCTACTCGAGGAACACATAAGTATAACATTATCATGGGGATATAGAAAATCCAAGAAAAACCATATTAGAAATGGATTAGAAACTTGCTAAAATCTCCCATTTAACTTTTTGCAAGAAATAAAAAATCTTGATTTATGCCTCTTTTGGGGAGAAAATTTCCATGCAATAAGGGAAGACATGGAAATATGAAAATATGAAGAGGTATCTTCATATATTACTTTCTGAGATCATGGAGAGAAATTTGAAAATTTCATGACAGAAGAATGTCTTTGGGCACTTCAAAAATCACATTTCCACACTTTGTCGAGCACCTCCACCAATCCACTAGTTTGGCATGTCATACTGTAGAGGCCATATCTTGGTCTTAAAAAGTCAAAATTGGATGTGGTATGCCTGATTTGAAGAGCACAAGATCTAGCTTCATTTTATGAAAAGAAAATTTTGAAATAATGTATTTTTCTAGCTCTATGTAGGTCTGTAAAGTCTGAATAGTTTTTGACAACTATCTTTGGAAGCCATATCTGGCAAACCGAAAAGGTGATTGAAGTAATTTCACTTTGAGGCACTTGCACATAATGTACATTGTATTTTATGATTATTTTTAGGTCGTAGAAAAGTCTCTGTAGATGTAGATATGAATCATATATGCATTTTTTGGCATATTTGCATTATTTTTGGTAATCATTTGACCATGCTTGATGTTTTGGGAAGTGATCCGATGCCATCGAACACTTAAAAGTTTGTCTTAGGACCTAGGGAGGAAAGTGTAGAGGTCTCAAAGCTCCTTAAAAAGGCTTGGATGCATGCAATTCTTACATCAAACAATTCGGGGATGTATGACTTATATGTTTAGGAATTATGGTTTATATTTTGGCATGTTTTGTATATACATGTATAGATATATGATTGGAATGCATACATCAAAGTTGGTCATTTTTTTAATTCTAACAAATGGATCAATTTGCAATGAACTCACTTTTGATGGTTTGTAGGAAAGATGATTGCAAGAAGAGCGAGGTTATGCAATGAAGATGTTATTGTTGGCATTTTATGTTTTTGCAAGTTATGGAGTCCATATATGAGTTCTTGTATGTCATGGGCTTGCCAAGCCCTATGCTATAGTGAATGGCCTCTGTCACATTGGCCTCCATGGCCTTATGGATCTTATGGTTAAAATGTTTTGGAACTCCATTTCCTTGGGGAAATGCTGTCGAGTTTTTTCCCACATTATGGCATTATATACACACTTACCTTTAGGTAAGTATTTTATGGCATGGTATCATGCCTTCTTTTCAAACACCAATAGGGTGTAAGCATGCTTCTAAGCATGTACTTGATGGGCTTAGGACCATCAAAGCATCATAGATAAGGCAAATTCATTAGTAATTGGATCCCTATAGATAATCCTTATGGATTTAGACCACCGGATCGCTAAGGGGAAGGAGATATATCCTCACCATTAGGAATGTGCACAAGCAATCCTATATGTTATAGGAAGTCGCATAGAGGCACGAGAGATACATTTATGATAATATCCAATGTATTGAAGGACTACTTACCTTCAAAAGAGTCTCACAATATGATTAGGAGATGATGGAGTATCATGAGGAATACCCAAAGAGTGACTAGTTTCACTGATGCACATCATTTGAGTAAGTAGTGAAGCTTTTTTGCTACATTACTAAGGAAACCAATTAGATGGGATCATAGAGATGGGTTTCATGAGAGCGCATTGATGGGTGCTAATGTGATTCAAGTGATGGTTGGGAAGGCCATAGTCATGGCACCAACTCTATGATATAGAGCATAGATCCCTCAATCATGAATATTTGGGATGCACAATACATATATGTATGTCAGGATCTAGAGAGAGGTACTTAGACCTAGTCTTGGTACCTAGGAACAAGTTAGTTTGGATTAGAAAGGGAAATCCACTATCACATGTTGACTATAACCAAACTAGACTAGTTCGAGAATATGGGATTCATTAGATTCCACATAAATATTCCATTACATATATATGGAATATACATTAGGTTTAGTGTAGATATGATACCATGAATTGGAAGAAGGTTCCATTGGTATGGGACAATGGAAATGACTTCCGTTTGAGGGAGAAAATGACTCATCATTCATGGAGGCATGTCTTACTAGATCCTAGGAGAGCTCTTAGTAGACATCTCCTTAGGATTTGGATTTGTCCTTCATAGGTTATGGAAGATTTATTCTTCCAAAAGTATGTGATGAGTGAGTTTATCTCCATTCATATCACATACTCACTTCATAGTTTTTAGGAAGGATAATTCCATTAGTGTGGATGGATCATATAGATCCATGCACAGAAGATGGTTGGCAGAGATAGTTTCTTTAGTATGGATACACATCTGTTTATTATGGTATCATGTCATGTCATTGCTGAATATTTTAGCAGGGGGCTTTGGACCAAAGAAGGAATTTATTTTCTCCACTTTTCAGCACATAGACCTTCATTATTTATGGGAAATTTGTTCTCCATCTTCATAGGAATGTATGGAATGAAGGATTATGCATTACTTTATGGAAGAGAGGAGCAACTTAATTCATAAACCTCTCTTTTAAGGAAAGAAAAAAGTGGGATTCAGCTATGAGATCAAGAAAAGATCTCACTTTACCTTAGAGGTCTCACTTTAGACCTTGTTCCTCGAAAGAGCAAAAGGAAAGGAAAACATGACTTCTTCATATAATAAGAACAAAATATGTTTTGCACTAGAGAGAAGAGGTGTTTAGAAAACATCTCTTACTTTATATTTTAAGAAAAGAATTGATTTACTCTACCTTTAATGTAATTTTCCTTCATATGGGAATTTGATTCTCCACTATTTTGGAAGGAAAAAAATGGAGAACTTATATACATGTTCTCACTTATGGATGAGTAGAGCAATTGGATTCAACATAATCTCTGTCAAAGGAAAAGGGAAAGTGGAATAGATTCCACTACTAGAGCTCTTTTCCTTAGGTGAGATTAGAGAGAGAGAGAGAGAAAGAGTTTCACTTTCTTTGGATTAGATTTTCTAGATAGGAGTGACACTCTTCTATCAAAGACAAAAAGGAGATCAGTTAGTCATGATGGTTAGATTGAGTCTCACACGGAGACTCTAGAGAGAAATACTTATGTTTATTTCCAGTGATGGTCCTTGTCTAGAGGAGATGATCTAGTTATTCATAGCAGTCAGACTAGGAGTAGAGTACTGAATTCTCTCTTTAGGGTTTCTGGGAGGTAAGGACATATCTAACCTATTGGATTACCAAATCCTTAATTGGTGTTTCATAATGAGGATGATGATTGAGCTTTAATTAGGAGGATGGGTACTTAGGGATTATCTGAACCTCAAATGGAATGCTTTTTGCATTTATATGGAAAACTTAAGGGAAGAGAAAATATTAGAATTTGCACTAGTGCCAATAGATATGCTTCCAATAGAACTTAGTCCAAAGATAATGGATGAAAAACCAAAGATTTCTTGGTTAGTGGAATATATAGATTTCATTTTACTACGAAGGAATGATTAAAATTTTACTTGTGATTACACTCAAGGTTAGGAACACCTAGAGTGGTATGATGGCAAATCTATCATTTAGTCCTAGATAGGTGTGACAACCCGTGGGCAAGAGCCCCCCCCCCCCCTTGTATTTCTATCTAGGCCTTTTTGGTGCTTGTGTGGTTTGCCGACCGGCGCCAAATTGTGTGCAACTATAGGGGGGACATAGTGAGCCTCCGACCCAAGTGACCCAAGCAAACCAAGTGACCCTTGCGCTCCTCGTGCGGTAGCCTTCGTGCTAGTCCCCTCCGCACACACCTCTCGAAAGCGCCGTTGTGCCATCGAGGGGCCGTTGTAACGCGTTTGCCCATGACGCTTAACGCGGGCCGGCTCACTGTAAATGTTTACCTGCGACGTTCAACGCGGGCCGGCTTAGGCCGTTTCCTTTGTAATCGTTTTCTTTCAATGCAAGCTAGTTTTTCATGCAAACGGTGATCTTCTGCTTTCAAGCAAGGGAACAAAACACTTGATCAAGTCATCCTACCGACGGGCCGGTGCGAGTCGCCGAGCGAGCCCGGGGTGCTTGTTTCATTTTTATCACATTTGGTATCAGAGCTTCGCTCGATCTAAGCGGCCTTGGAAAAGAGGATGGACCGGTTGTCACACCAGTGCTGGGGACCGAGTCTTAACGTCCTACTTAGTACACCGTGATGGAGGGTGAAGGTAATGATGTCTTCTTAAGCGATGTGGAGCCGCGCGGTGGCGGCCAACGTGAAACGGGAAAAGAGCGACGGAGGAACAAGGGAAAACGACCGCAGACCCCTCCTCCTGTCACACGAAATTACGACTTCATGACGACCGAAAAGGAGAAGGAAGAGACGCTGGCAATGGAATGGATGATGGCTCAAGACACCCGCATGGACCGTCTGGAGTCCACCATTGCCAACTTAGCTCAACTTCTAAAAGTTCAACCGGAACCAAAAGAGGACAAGACCAAGGATACGGGGAAGCAATCGGAGTTACTAGTGGGCGAGACATCGGGACGCACGTCTCGACAGGGCCGTTGGCCACACACAAGGCGACGCAGGCCCGTTTCGTCCTCTGACGACGGGAGCGACTCAGACTCCTATGGCAGGTTCAAGCCGTGTCCACCCGAGAAGTTTCGAGGGAAACACAACTCTCTCGCAGTCTCCAAATGGCTTCGAGACATGGAGCAGTACCTCGACCTTCAAAGAGTGGGCAAGCGACATTGGGTGAGAATAGCCGCGTCCTTCCTGGCCGATGATGCCGATGCATGGTTCTTGGCAGAGTCCGCAAGGGAGGAATTCACTTCATGGAAGGATTTTAAGGCGGCATTTGAGGAGTACTTTATACCTCAAAACGAATCCTTCAAACTCAGGGATGAATGGAGGGGCCTGAAGCAAGAAGGCTCGCTGTCTGAATATATATGCAAGTATAGAAGGCTCATGCTGCAGATAACGGAGATGCATGATCTCGATCGGCTACATGGGTTCCTGTACGGGTGTAGTGTTTGGACAAGACGAGAGATAGAGAAGCAGTCGCCCAACACCTAGGAAGAGGCCATTGTGATGGCTGAAAGGTACCAAGACGCGGAGAGCAACCGTCGTGCTCAAAGCCTACGCAAAACAGAAAACACTTCACCACGGAGAACTCAGCAGGGTGCGGGGAATGCCAACTCCAACGCCCGCCCTGCCAACACCACTCAGAACCCGGGTAACGCACCAGTTCAAAGGAACCAAAACACGTATGGGAATAATCAGCAGAGGGCGCTGCCAGCGCCTCAATGGCAAAGAAACGATCCCCGGCCATTTTGTAGAACATGCCGTGGGAATCACTGGACACACCAATGTACTCACAATAACAATCAAACGCGGGTACAGACGGCTCAAGTAGAAGAGGAGCCTCAAAGACGAAATACTAATGTGGTCCTGACTGAACTAGATGACAATGAAGAAGAAGTACAAGCAAGGAATAATGCACCGCACGTAGGTACCGTGGCCGCGAGGCCAAGGTGCTTTCCAATGACATTACGAATGATTCAGAATATGTACTTCTGGGGAGCGTTTGGAAACAAGAGAAAAGCAGTATTGGTCGATTCAGGCGCGACGCATAATTTCATGTCGCCACAATGTGCAGCTAGTTTGCAGTTGGCCTTGAGTAAACCTCCAAAAATGTCAGTTACCTTCGCTCAAGGTCGAGATGATAATGTGAAGATCGCCCTCAACGTCCGTATGACAGTGGGGGAGTGGTCGGCAAAGTTAGATTTTTTAGTCGTGCCACTGGAATCATTTGATGTAATAGTGGGACTTTCATTCATGGACCGATACATGGTTAGCATGTTGGGTAAGGGGATTGATAAACTTTTGCTTGACATGCAAGGAAACATTGTGGTCGTAGACTGTCATAGAAATACGAGAAGAGCCCCAGAGGGAAATATAGACTCCCAAGGCAAGTCAGGAAAGGTAGAGAACCCAGGATCGAGTTCACAGGAATCAAGTCACAAGACTGTCACTCCTCCCACAACGAAAGAGGAGGCGGACAGGCAAAGAAAAGGAAAGGCACCAATGTATCAAGAGTGTGTGCCCTCCAGCAGTCAAGGAAAAGGGAACAAGAAATTGAACTTAGAAGCAGGAAAGTTGAAATCGGTAGCCGCAACAGCAAGGGCAGAGCGAAGACAACAGACACAAGGGCCTTTGACGGCCAAGCAAGTGGAAAAAGCGATGAAGCAAGGAGCTCAGGCACATTTGTGCGTCATAAAGTGTAGCCCCATTGAAATAGACGAAAAGGAAAGTGAAAAGATGAAGGTTGGCGATAAAAGAGTTCATGAGGTACTTAGAGATTTTGAAGATGTTTTGCCAAGTCAGTTACCAAGCGGGCTGCCACCACTCAGGCAAGTCCAACACAGAATTGAAGTTATGCCAGGCCATGCTCCTCCGGCCAAAGCACCTTACAGAATGAATGAGACAGACCTAAAGGAGTTAAAAAGGCAACTAGTAGAACTAGAACAACAAGGGTTCATTAGACCCAGTAGTTCACCCTACGGTGCTCCCGTTTTATTCGTCAAGAAGAAAGATGGCAGCATGCGGTTGTGTGTGGATTATCGGGCTTTGAATAAGATCACTGTCAAGACAAAGTATCCAGTACCAGTTATGGATGAGTTGATGGACCGATTGGGTCAGGCAAAATTCTTTACACGAATAGATCTAAGATCCGGATATCATCAGATTCGCATAGCAGAGCAAGATATTGAAAAAACGGCGTTCTGGACGCGCTATGGTAGCTACGAGTGGTTGGTCATGGCTTTTGGACTCACAGGCGCTCCAGGCACGTTTTGCCGAGAGATGAATGATGGGTTCAGAGATATGTTAGATGAGTTCCTGATCATCTACATAGACGACCTCTTGATATACAGCCGCACACTAGAGGAACACTTGGAGCACGTAAGGGCCGTACTTCAACGCCTAAGAGAAAGACAGCTTTATGCCAAGCCAGAAAAGTGCGAGTTTGCCATGACCTCAGTTGAATTTTTAGGCTTCATGGTTTCAGACAAAGGAGTGATGATAGACCCTCATAAAATCACCGCAGTTCATCAATGGGCACCGCCTAGAACAGTCAGAGAAGTGAGAGAGTTCATAGGTTTCTGCCAGTTTCCAAGAAAATTCATAAAAGATTTCAGTAAAGTGGCTGCTCCGCTCACAGAGTTAACTAAAGGAAAGGGTTGCTTTGTGTGGGGGCCTAAGGAACAAGATGCTTTCGAGCAACCCAAACAGGTGATGTGCGAAGCCCCTGTGTTGAAGTTGCCAGAGTTTGACAAAGAATTCGAGATCCACACAGATGCGTTAGGATTGGCAATTGGAGGGGTCCTTATGCAGGAAGGACGCCCTGTGGCTTATGAGTCACACAAGTTTTCAAGTACAGAGCTACGATGGAGCACTCACGAGAAGGAGATGCTCGCAGTGATCCACTGTTTGCGAAAGTGGCGTCACTATGTTCAAGACAAACACACAAAGATTTACACAGACAATATTTCACTCAAGTACTTTTGCACGCAGCCTAAGTTATCGCCCAAGCAAGCAAGGTGGCAAGATTTCTTGGCTGAATTTGACATAGAAATAATTCACAAACCAGGTAAGCAAAACGTCATGCCAGACGCCCTGAGTAGAAGACCAACATTGGCCGCGATTTCCATGGCGGAGAGTAAGACGAAAGATCAAATTCGTAAATTGCAACAAACGGATCCAGAAATACAGAGGCTCGTCAAAGATGTACACTCGGGCTTAGATCATAAAGGGAAATACACAATTATGAACAACATGTTATATAGAAAGGGAAGGATATATATACCGGACAATGCAGAAATACAAAGGATGCTTTTGTGGGAAGCACATGACTGTCAGCTCGCAGGACATGGAGGACAACGGAGAAGTTATAAACATCTAAAAGAGCATGTGTTCTAGCCGAAGATGAAAGACGACGTCATTGAATATGTTCAAACATGCCCAACCTGCCAATTAGTAAAACAGCAGAAGATAAAACCGGCAGGCCTACTCCAACCCATGCCCGTTCCGAACCGTCCTTGGGACATGGTTAGCATGGATTTCATAACAGATCTACCAACATCCGATGGGCATAATGCAATTATGGCAGTAGTGGATTATTTCTCTAAACAAGCACACTTCATACCGATGAAGCCACCTATGCCGGCAAAGGTGGTAGCACAGACTTTCTTCCAAAAAGTGTTTAAGTATCATGGCCTTCCCTTGGCTATTGTGTCAGATCGGGACACTAGATTCATGAGCGACTTATGGCGGGAACTTTTCTCCATCTTAGGCACTCAGCTTCGATTCTCGTCGGCCTATCACCCCGAGACCGATGGGCAAACAGAAAGAGTCAATCAAACCATAGAAAATTACTTGAGGAGTTACATTCAAGCGGACCAGAAGGATTGGGCCAAGCACCTTGACATTTTGGAATTCCATTATAACAGCTCAATCCATTCCAGTACATCTATGTCACCGTTCGAGGTGGCCACAGGCAAAAGTGTAATCACATCTATGGCACTCATGTCAGATGAAGTGCTAGTGGCAGCAGACCGGGAATGTGGTAATTTCTTACGAGACTGGCAATCCAAACTACGACAGGCAAAAGAGGCCCTTATCAAGAGCAAAGAAAGGATGGTCAGAATTGCGAATCAGAACCGAACAGAGGTGCCAGATTACCAAGTGGGTGACTTAGTTCTAGTAAATGCCAAGAACATCATTTTGCCCAGGAATTTCACTCCAAAATTCAATCATAGGTACTATGGGCCGTACAGAATTAGTCACCGTTTCAACCAAGTGACATATCAGCTTGCTCTTCCACCTGAAATTCATATCCACAACTTGTTCCATGTGAGTCTATTAAAACGCTTCCGCCCTAATACTCGCTTTGGACGTCAAGTCACATTGGTGGAAGATCCAATCAAACAACGACAGGCAGAGTTGATCCTCAAGGAGAATAGCTCACAATTCCTCGTCAAGTGGCGTGGCTGCCCTCTCAAGGAAGCCACATGGGTAAGTAAACAGAGTATGCCACCGACAACCCAAAGCCTCATTGAGTCGTTCCAATTGACTCATCCTTTGACATCCCAGGCACGAATCCCGTAGCTTTACGAGGATGCAAAGCTCTTCGAAGCGGGGGAGAATATGTGACAACCCGTGGGCAAGAACCCCCCCCCCCCCTGTATTTCTATCTAGGCCTTTTTGGTGCTTGTGTGGTTTGCCGACCGGCGCCAAATTGTGCGCAACTATAGGGGGGACATAGTGAGCCTCCGACCCAAGTGACCCAAGCGAACCAAGTGACCCTTGCACTCCTGGTGCGGTAGCCTTCGTGCTAGTCCCCTCCGCACGCACCTCTCGAAAGCGCCATTGTGCCATCGAGGGGCCGTTGTAACGCGTTTGCCCGCGACGCTTAACGCAGGCCGGCTCACTGTAAACGTTTACCCGCGACGTTCAACGCGGGCCGGCTTAGGCCGTTTCCTTTGTAATCGTTTTCTTTCAATGCAGGCTAGTTTTTCATGCAAACGGTGATCTTCTGCTTTCAAGCAAGGGAACAAAACACTTGATCAAGTCATCCTACCGACGGGCCGGTGCGAGTCGCCGAGCGAGCCCGGGGTGCTTGTTTCATTTTTATCACATTTCATTTTTATCACAATAGGTTTGGAGTCACTTTCTATGGGACTTTGTTCTATATTTCAAAGGATTTTATGGTTTATTATTTCCATTGTGGTATGGTCAAACTTATAAGAATGAAAATTTACACTTGCTTTTCATACTATTAGTCCATAAAGGATACATCATATGGACTTATGTCATTTTGATGATGTTATATGTCATGGGAGGCTTCTTAAGAGGAAGGATATGGGGAAACAATACACGAAGAGATGACTATGTGCGTAGAGTATAGGGGACTTAGGGGAGTCCAAGGAAAAAACTTTTTTATACCATTATGGGCATTTCATTTACATTTTTGAGGACGAAAATGCTTTTAATGGGAAGGAAATGTCACATTACATATGGACACATTAGCTTATGTGTGGAAACACCCTCTTGGGTGAGGTGACATAATGGCCACATGGCACCATTTGGGACATCATGTCCACTTGGATAGAGAACTTGAGAGGAAGTCTAAGAAGAGACTGAAGAATGGATAATCTCGGATGCGGCTAGGAGGTGAAGGACACTAGTTTCTCTATGTGTGGTGGATGAGCTTCCATGCAAGTCTCCCTTGTGAGCTTCTGTAGTTGGCTATTGTCACAAAAGGAATGTTCACTTTATAATAATAAGTGATACAAAGAGATGGAAAAAGGATGATTAGAGATGAAGGTCGACCTTGGCAAGGCCGAAGAAGTGAAGAGGAAGGAGTGAATTGACGAGGAAGAGAAGAAGCAAGAGGGAGAGAGTTCTCGACAATAGGAAAACTAGATTTGAAGACTCCATGGTGAAGAGGACGAGAAAGGAAGAGGTGGAGAATAGAAAATGGAAAAATCAAGTAACGGAGATTAGGCTTCCGCCGAACTTCATCGTAAAAAAATATATAAAAAACACTTCCAATTTCATGTACACCCACTAACACTCTTTCTAGAATTCTTATACTTTCCAAGAGATAATTATTCAATTTCATGCACTATTATTGGATTCTTCAAGGTTTGTTTCAAGCTACGTTTCTCTCTTCGGGAAAGTTTATGTTTATCATCTTCACAAGATTTCCAATTCTAGTATAATTTGCCAAATAAAACCAGTTTCAAAGAACTTCCAAAACATAACAAAAATAATAAAAATGAAACAAAAAGTCATAATTTAATAATATGGAAAACAACAAATTCAGATGTAAATGCAAAAAAATTCACCTCCAACACCTAATCCTATCCTGAGAAGAGGAATCCTTGTGGATTAAAAAGTTTGAATTTACAAGCATTTGAATTGACATATTGCAATCTACAAAATCCATCAAGCAAATTACCTAAGCATGGTTGTCGTTCTTGTCGAAAACATCACTAAAACATGTCAATGTGTAGTACATGGCATGATTGTACTTTCAATATGTCGAATCTATGAATAATAGACCAACTTTACCTAGTTGCATTCGGAGGTAGTAAGATGATGAGATGGATAGATATTGCAAAGATCCTTTGGCTTCACTTGCCAATTCCTCCTATCATCCAACTATGAACACCCAAAATCATGTGAAAATGATCAACCTTGATAAAATCAGCCTTCATAAATCATGGGCAATAAATCATCCCCCATACAATCATGAGCAATAAATCCAACATGATCAAGTGCCAATCATCAATCCCAATAAAATCAACACCGACCAAATGAGAAAGATCAACCTTGATTAAACTCACCTCAAGATTCTTGACGATCTTATTACTCTCGATCATAATCACAAGATCAATGTCGATAAAATCAATGGGGGGATCCGCCTCATTTGTAATGCCCTCTAGCTTGCCATACTCCTCCCCTGCATTGTGGGATTTGGGGGGTCCCATGGGCACTAGTCCCATTCACTTGTAACTTTTTTTCTTTATTTTAATTAAAGTCCGAGAGATTAGACTAAGGCCGAACTTCCTTTTATTAAAAAAAAAATGTCGATAAAATCAATGGTGATCAAGTCCACAAGATCAACCTCCGTAAAGTCAACCTAGATATATCAAGGGAGATAAAATCATCCATGATAAATCAACCTTTTTTTTTTTTTATATAAAGGAAGTTCGGCCTTAGCCTAATCTCCCGGACTTTAATTATATTAAAGAGAAAAAGTTACAAGTGAATGGGACTAGTGCCCATGGGACCCCCCAAATCCCACAACGCAGGGGAGGAGTACGGCAAGCTACAGGGCATTACAAATGAGGCGGATAACATTACCATCACCCTCATGTGGGACCCATTTGGGTTTCAACTTGTTGTTTTCGAGGAGATAGATACAGTGATGTCTAAACGGTGGTGATCTCTTGACTCGGGAGATTCTTTTACCAAGGAGAAATAAGGATTTCTCGATCGACCATTCCTTGGGAGTTTGGCCGAAATTGACGGCACAGCGCTCTCTCCAAATCTTCCAGAGAGCCTCACCTCTGATGGCATTCCATAGTCTTGATGAGCATCCGATCGCCTCACCCAACATCACTTGTTGCCAGTTGATTTGACTCGTTAATCTCAAAACGCGGTATACGTGATGCCAGATAACCCGGGACTTGGGGCAGTCGAAGAACAGGTGGGCTAAATCTTCGATGCACCGATGACAACGCTTGCACCATGGCGGCACACCACAGATTTTGTTAGCCCTTGCATTAGTCCAGATTCCCTTATGCAAGACCTGCCACATGAGAACGGACTTTTTGACCTCAATTAGGGGGTGCCAAAGAGACATGAATTTTAGCTCCCACCGAAGTTTGGTCCAAGTAAGGCACCAACCTTGATAAAATCAAGGGTGGCCTCATAAAAGCGACGAGAAGAAGACATGTCGCGAAAGAAAATGGCCATATCTCTCTCGTTAGTTGTGCAAATCAAGCATGTAATAGCTCTTTTCAAAGTTAATAAGAAGAATATAACCTAAAATAGTTGATAATGCTATATATACATATATACACACACACAAAGCCAAACTTAGCTGTAGCGTATCAATAGACATAAAATAATAGCACAAAAATAATTGAAAATCATGGGAAAAGACCAAAAAAACTTAGCATCAAGGTAGAAGACACATATGGAAGAATGAGTCACAAAACATCCAAGAATGAGTCACTAACAAAAAAGAGTCGATAAAGAATGCCTTTATTTAAAGAGGAAGTAAAGCTTGCCAAATCCAGGCTCGCGAGAATCACTAACCAAATCAATTGGCAACAGGTGCTGTTGAGTGACGCGGTTGGCTGCTCATCCAGGCTGTGGACTGCCATAAGAGGGGAGACTCTTTGGAAGATTTGGAGGGAGCGATGTGCTATCAATTTTGGCGAAATTCCAAAGGAATGGTCGATTGAAAAACCCTTGTTTTTTCTAGGTAAAAGAATCTCCCGAGATAAGAGAGCTCCACCGTTTAAGTTGAAACCCAAATGGGTCCCACATGAGAGAGACGATAGATTTGTCCGCCTCATTTGTAATGCCCTTTAGCTTGCCGTTCTCCTCCCCTCCATTGTGAGATTTGGGGGGTCTCATGAACACTAGTCCCATTCACTTGTAAATATTCTTTATTTTAATTAAAGTCCGAGAGAATAGGCCAAGGCCGAACTTCCTTTTATTAAAAAAAAAAAAAGTACAGCTTTGCCTTATAGTTCAGAGTGGCTTTGCAGCTTTCACCTACTTCGAAAGTACATTATGAACAGGAACATGGAGTTTCTTTTATTGAAGTCGCCCACGTTCAGAAGCAGCAACGTAGTTACGTAGAAACTTCCGACACCGAGGTCGAATTGCGGTCATAAAGGAAACCTGAAAGCTGACAGGAAGGCAGCCAGCAGCTTTCCCTCTTGCCCCGAAGAATTTCCAACAAAATTCAAGGTTCTTACTATCTGTGCACCTCTGAAGCCCCTCTTACAATGTCTATTTATTCGTAGGCCTAAGGATTCTAGCAGTCCGAAGGTAATGTAAGCGAACGAGTCAGCCGTCTTCGCACCCAGCGTACTTCCAAGCTGACGTTTCAGATATCCACGACCGTTATACCGTTCTTGCGCCAAATATAACGTAATTATGGTACGACAGATTGGAAAAGTGTTGTGTACATGATGCTTACCTGTGTTGGACTTCTAATAGCTATTCATTACGAACATTGCGTAATGAGGGTAGAATTCTATGTACACGAGAGGATGCAGCATGGTTATGCAATGCGGTAGATCGAGCACGGCTAAGGTTAGAATTTCCACATTTTATACTCAGAAGAATTTGGCTCTTTCATCTCAATGAAGTTCTCATGCATCACTAATATCTAATGAGACTCTGACTTAATGTGATTGTAATTTCAGAACGCACGTCATTGTTGTATCTAACAATCAAGCTATACGTGCTAGCACATCGTAAGATGTAAGCCCTTCAAACTGAAGATCGCACAAACCACAACTGCTTTTATGGGTCGTCGTTCTGCTGGTGTTATTGATTACACCTTCCGCAAGCGAGCATCAACTCAAAGTTTTGATTCTCCTTTACCAAGACTGGAAGTGACAAAAGCGTGCAGCAGCTTCAGCTGGGATACTGTCGAAATTTTTTCACCATAAGTCCCCTAGAAGGCTTCTGAAAATACTGAGAGCTTCAGATTTTTCATTGGATCTTTTATGTGATCAGGGCCAGAGTTACCATCTTTGTGACATTTTGAAGATGGTGGTCATAAAAAGAACAGACTTAGCGAGCAGGCGAGATTCAAGGAAATATACCATGATGTGTGCAAATTATGATGTCTTCATTTGCCATAGGGGCCCTGATACAGAGTTATTTTATAAAGGGATTGGAATACGATACCACTGCCAGGTAAGTCTGATCATTTAATTCTTCTACATATATTGAAAACTTCTAAGAATAAACATGGTAATGTGTATTTAGTTACAATGAGACACAATGCACTTTTAGTTCTGTCTCCACTCAATTTCACATATAGTAAAACTTATCCTAGGTTTCAATGGGAAAAATTAGCAGACAATGCGAAAGAAGTGAGAACCACTTAGAAGGAGGTCAATTAAAAAAAAAAGGAACCAAAATGTGGAAATGTGTATGCAAACAAATTGATGAAGTCCACATACTGTTGGAATTAGAGTTGTCTAAGGATGCCTTGCTGCAGTTTATGACCCCAATAAGGCTGAGTTTATAGAGCTGTTTGTAAAATAATCTCTAGTAACTTTAACACATTTGCATGTTACATAATGTTTTGGAGAGATCGGGCCAGAAGATAGAATTTCATATCTTCACAGAAAAGTGTATTCACATCTCATTCAGATACTTAATGAAGAACTCCCTAATGATGATACAATAGTGTATAGAAGTTAATTATCGCCATTATCTGCAAAGTGATTGATAGTTCTTTTATGTCATAGGGAATGAATAGATTAGGATTTCGCTTGAACTAATGAATGCTAAGTGTAGAAATAGCGGCAATGTCGTAACTTGTGAGCCAGTTTGAGCACATACTACAGAAAATAGTGAGCATGGACAGATTTATAAGTCTGTTGTCGTTGGAGGTTAATAAGAGAACCCTTATCAGATGTGAATTCGATATACATGATGCTTTTTTAATCATTTGCTAGAAACATATTGCATGCTTGGATTGGATGTGCATCTATCGAGTGAAGATGCAGTTGCCAATGACAGTTAAAGTCTTCAATATGCAAAAGTGATGCTCACTGCTCTTCATCATTTAAAAGAGTTAGAGCATTGAAGATTTTGAGATAATGCATCCAAAAGCAACTACTGATCATTTGGAGATTCTTTATGCCTTATGTGGGGCAACATCCTATGGCTCAAAGCAGCTCAAATCCTAGGTTCAAAATTGAAGTCAAATTGGAAGAATGAGTGTGAGCATGCCATAGAACATTTTTATCATTGTTTTCTTGGAAAATAAACTGCTTGTTTTACGATAAATTTTGCATTTGAAGTTGATTATATTTTGGGGATGATGTGAAAAGGCTATATGACAGGTGTTGTGTAACCATGCAGGTCAGACAAAGTGGAATTTAAAGCTTTGGTGGACAAAATGGTGTAGACCTTAAACAAAAGAGCTTAGAAGGTGATGGAGGTCACAGATTTCCCCGTCAGTCTTGTATACAACATGTGATGAGATTTAGTCTTGCAAATTTGCTCCTTTGATAAGAAAGCTTTATCATCCTAGATAAAGGGCATAAATGCATTAGTTGTCTTGGATGAAAAGGGGTCAAGAATGTAGGAGATTCTAGAAAAGTGTTTTTATGG
>CM035419.1:172238236-172250736 GCA_020310875.1 Ceratopteris richardii
TACTTGACATGTTATCACCATATATAGGGATGGTTCCAACTTGCACTTCAAGATAAGCCAAAAGCTTTTTAATCCACATTGCTTCACATGTGGCAAATGCTAGTCCTCTATATTCAGCCTCCATGGATGAAAGTGCAACACTAGGTTGTTCCTTTGAGCTCCATGTGATAGGTTTGCTTCTTATCATGAACACATAACATGAGGTTGATCTCCTATCTTCCTTTAGACCTGCCCAATCAGCATCGCTAAAGCCTTTGACTTGCAATTCTTCATCAAACTTGTAAAACAAAGCATGATTAACCGTATGCTTTATGTATCTAAACCCTCTCTTGGCTGAATTTAAATGTTTAGGGCTTGGATAAACTGAGAAAGTACACCAACAACATAAGATAAATCAGGTCTTGTAATGTCTACATAGATTAATGATCCTATAATGATTCTGTATGTCATTACATCTTCCAATAGTTCTCAATCATTTGAGCAGATCTTTGTATTTGTGTCCATGGGTTGAGTGAGTAGTTTGCATTCACTCATTCTAAATATGAAAAGAACATCCAACAAGTACTTTCTTTGCATCAAGTAGATGCCACTGTTTCCATGAACAACGTAAATTCCTAAAAAATATTCTAGCTCTCCAAGATCTGAAATTTTAAACTCTTTACCAAGCTTCCTTTTTATATCTTTAATCCCTGTAACATCATTTCCTGTTATGATGAGATCATTGACATATATGCAAATATATACCTCTCTACTTTCTTCCTTCTTCATGTACAATGAAGGATCTGCACTACTTGGGTTGTATCCACACTTAGTTAGATATTCTATCAATCTCTGATTCCATGCTTTTGGTGCTTGCTTCAAGCCATAAAGTGCCTTTTTCAACTTGCAAACAAAGTCTGGATGCTTTTCATCTTCAAATCCAACTAGTTGACTCATGTGTGCCTCTTCTTGTAGTTCTCCATTGAGAAAAGCATTTTTGATGTCAAGTTGATATAATGGCCATCTCCTTAAAGCACCAATTGCTATTAATGTTCTGATTGTTCCCATCTTTGCAACATGGCTAAAAACTTCATCATAATCTATGCCTTCTGTTTGTTTAAATCCTTTGGAAACTAATCTAACTTTATATCTAGCTAGTGAACCATCATCATTCCTCTTTACTTTAAACACCCATTTTTTTGGAACAATCTTCATACCTTCTTTCTTTGGCACTAGCTCCTATGTGTGATTATCTTTGAGAGCTTTGATCTCCTCTTTCATAGCTTGCTTCCATTGCTTTTGTGTGCAAGCTTCTTCATATATCTCAGGCTCTTTGTCTTTGATAACCTGCATCATGTATGCAAAATGTGTCTCCATGAAACTATCATACCTCAACCTTTGAGTTGGATACCTTGTCCTTGAAGATCTCCTTTCATTGCCTTTAGAAAGTTGATTCTTTAACCTATTTAGCTTTACCTTTGGAGTGATTACCTCTTCATATTCTTCTTCACTTGCATCTATCTCACTGTTTGGAGTAGCACTTGCTTTTTTGACTCTACGATGAGCTAAATTTGGAGACAAAGAATGACTCCTCCTCCATGTTGAACATTCTTCATTTGATGTAGATGCCTCTGGACCTGAAACCTTTGTGCTTGATTGTTGAACTTCTCTTTGATTTGTTCCTGCAAAATCATCACAATCTTCTTCAAGAATCTTTTCCTTTCCTTTAGCTTCATACAATGGTCCTAGTTCATCAAATACCACATCTCACAAGACTCTTATTTGCTTTGTTCTAGGGTTGTAACACTTGTATCCTTTTTGCTCCATTGAGTAGCCGATGAAAATGCATTCTTTTGACCTTGATTCCATCTTTGTTCTAACTTCTTGTAGAATGTGAACAAAGCAAACACATCCAAACACTTTGATGTGTGTAAGATTAGGTTTCTTACTGGAATATACCTCCTTTGGAGTCAAGTGATGTATTCCCGATGTGCACCTATTCATCAAGTAAATGGCGGTTGTGGTAGCTTGAGCCCAATAATACAGTGGTACCTTCATCTCGTTGAGCATGCATCTTGCAATTTCAGCAATTTGCCTATTTTTCCTCTCAGCTACTCCATTTTGTTGTGGTGTATACCTACAAGTAAACTGCCTTTTGATCCCATTCTCTTGTAGAAAATATGAAAATTCTTTGGAGAAGTATTCTCCTCCACCATTGGACCTTAAGGTTTTGATAGACCTTCCTGTTTCTTTTTCAACTTCAACTTTGAATCTTTTGAATATAGAAAACACCTCTGATTTTTGCTTCGTACAAAACAACCATACTTTTCTTGCGTGATGATCAATGAAGGTGAAAAAAAATCTATTACCAGCCATTGATGCCTCTTGGATTGGTCCCCATACATCCATATGTATCAAGTCCAAGACCTTTGGGACCACATAATTGCTCCTCTTGAATGGCTGCCTCGTTTGCTTTCTTAGTTGACAAGCTTCACATAACTCATGTAGTCCAATGTTCTTAAATTTTGGAAGATCTCTTACCACTTCATGTTTGCTCATGTCCTTCAACTTTGGAATGCTGATGTTTTCTATTCTTTTGTGTCATAAGTCGAGCTCTGAAATTTTCTTGTTCCTACATTGAATGTACATGACCTTTCCATGTGGATGTTGGATGTCCAAAGTGAACATCCTTCCTTTTCTTCTACCTCGTCACTTGATTGAGAGAATCTCTCCCTTCAACTACTCTATCTCTTCAGCCCATTGAAGAGCCACTCTTCACACTCTATATAAAGAGAAGAGAAGCCCATTACCTTCTTGAACTCCTCTTAGCAATAGGAGTATCCACGTTGTCCTTCTCGTCGATGTGATGAGTGGTAGAACTCTTCTCATTGTATAGAGTGTTGGTGCATTTTACCCAAGCCTACATGCTTGATATGCTTGATATTATCCTCATTTGTAAGTCACATGAGTAGTCATGTGAACACCTCTTGTAAAAGAGTTCATTTTTATCTCTTGTAATTGAAAAAAAGAAAAAGGAAGAGTATAGCTTACCTCATCCATGATGTAAAAGAAAAGTCGTGGCCCTATCTACCTAAAATCACGAATTTTGGAGCTGAGGGAATATCTCCTAACTTTGGGGATCACTTTTAGGTGGAGCCATTCGAATTCGAATTCAAAACTCCCTCCAAGAATAGCTATAAAAGGAGCAAGAAGGAAGAGGCGATTAGCAAGCCTTGTACGTGACCACTTCATGTCATTTTGTAGAGATTGAAGAGCTTACTCCATAGCTCTATCATTCTACTCCCATTGTGCAAAGATTCATTGCCAATGTGGTTGTAATCATATGTGAATCTATACATTTATCATCATCTACTTCTCTGTTTTGTTCTCTGCTATACTCACTCATAGCAGTAACTTCAGAAGGTCATATCTCAAGTTCTACTGAACCTTTTTCAGTGATTTAACTTGCGTTGGATAGCTCGTACTGTCTACTTTGTGCATATAAATTTTCAAGGTCATTGGGTTAATACTTTTGGAGATATCTGCAATTTACTGCTCACTGGTCTATCTCTGCAGAGCCCCAAGAATTGTGGGAATGTTCTAGAAATTGATGAAACTTGTTCTCAGTGCTCAGTCCATCAATTGAAGTGTTTTAACTTGGATTGGGAAGCTTACTAAGTCTATTTACTATGCCCAAAAGGAAATTTTCTAATTCCTTCCAGGTTGAGAGCACTGTTCATTTTTTCCAGTAGGTGTATGTCCAAAAATAGCAAGTTTTCGGAGCTAGTCATTTCGCAACTAGTCTGTCTTGACTTAAACTTTTGGGATACATGTTCCAAAGTACTTGGCTGATATTTTGGTGGATTTAGGAAGCTCAAAGGGTCTACTAATCAACTCTGAAGTCTTAGTTGGCTGGTGTGAAGCTGGTTGTAGCAGCACCTACTCATCTTTGGATTGCATCCACCATCTCTCTTCACAGTGGTATCAGAGCATAGTCAAGCAACATGGGAGATGGATTTCCATCAACAATTGACAAATTGGATCGAAACAACTACCCGACATGGTCTCTAAGGATGGAGGCTTACCTTCAAGGGAGGAATCTATATGGATTCATATCCGGAGATGAAGCAATGCCAACCATGAGGAACAAAGGGCAACCATCACATGAAGAAGTGGAAGGACTTTCGAATTGGTGTTCGAAGGATGCACTTGCAAGGTCCTATATTCTAAACTCAATCTCTGATTTTCTTTTACCTCATGTCAAGGGATGCAAGACATCAAGAGAGACCTGGAATGCACTTGCTTCTTTCTTCTCTTCCAACACTCGAGCAAGGAAGAACCAATTGTGGATGGAGTTCACAACAATGAAGAAAAGCCCGAAGCAAAATGTGACTGATTATGTCACAAAGATGAAGGAGATTTCTGACCAACTTGGAAGCATTGGAGAGGTAATTGAAGAGGAGCAAATCATAAGACAAATCATCCCGACCTCAACACACTCATGGGCCAACTCTTCACTCATGAAGCAAAGATTAGCAAAGGTGGTGAGTCCTCAAGAGGTAATCAAACTTTTGCCTTAAATTCTGATAAAGCTAAGGTCAAGGACAAGTCAAAGAATAGGAAGAATGAAGATGAAGGAAGCTCTTTCCAAGCAAACTTTGCAGGTAGAGGAAGATCTAGAGGAAGAGGCAGAAGTGGAAAGCAAGGCAGGGGGAGATTCCAATCATCTCAACCTTGCAACATATGTGGCTTATCTAACCATACTACTGAAGAATGTTTCAGGAATCCAAGGAACTCAAGAGGAAGAGGATTCAATAGAGGTGGCTATGGATCAAATAGAGGTAGATACAATGGAGGCTACAACAACAACAACTACTACAACAACAATTACAACAACAACAACAACTATCAAAGTGGCCATAGAGGAAGAAGAGATTACAATAACTATGCAGAGGACCAAAGTCAGGAAGATTCATTATTGATTATGAATCTATCAGCGAAGAAGGGTAAGGATGATGATCACATATTTTACATTGATTCGGGATGCTCAAACCATGTAGCAGGAAATGTGGCTTTACTTTCTGATTTGGAAGATCCTCATAACAAACATGAAGTGCAGACAGGAGATGACACAAAGCACTAAGTGGAGAAGATAGGTAATGTTAAGACATCAGATGGGAATATGAACCTCTTAAGCAAAGTCTTGTATGTCCCTACAATTACCAAAAATTTAATAAGTGTTGGACAGATTGTTGAAAAAGGATTGCAGGTTAGATTCAATCGATTTGGAGCATATGTTGAAGACCCAAGGCAAGGCTTTCGAAGGATTGCCAAAGGAGAAAAGACAAGAAGGCTTTTCACCTTTGAAGTGAAAGATACAAAGAACATAGCTTTGTTTAGCTATGGATCTCAAACTCTAACAGAGTTGGAGATATGGCACAAAAGGCTTGCTCACATTGGTGAGAGGACACTCAAACAGATTTGTAGGGACCAAAGTGTACTTGGTTTGCCTAATATCACAAGGCAACACATGATTTATAAGTGTGAAGCTTGTCAACTCGGCAAGGCTCATAGACAACCTTTCAATAAGAAAGGATATATGTATCAAAATCCTTTGGATCTAGTGCACACGGATGTGTGGGGTCCAAGTAAGGAGCCATCTATATCAGGCTCAAGATATTATGTGTCTTTCATAGATGATTGTAGCAGGTGGACCATTCTGTTTTTCATGAAGCACAAGGATGAGGTGTTTAATTGCTTTAAGAAGTATATTGCTCTTGTTGAAAACCAAACAGGTAGGACTTTGAAACGACTCAGATCAGATGGTGGAGGAGAATACTTCTCTTCTGAATTTGATGCCTTCTTGCATGAAAGAGGCATTAAAAGGGAAGTCACTACAAGGTATACACCCGAACTCAATGGTGTAGCAGAGAGGAGGAACAGAGCTATTGTCGAAGCTGCAAGGTCCATGCTCAACGAAAAGGGATTGCCGAACTACCTATGGGCAGAGGCTGTGTCGACAGCCACATATCTCATAAATAGACTTCCATCTAAGTCACTAGATGGAACCACTCCATATGAAGTGTGGAATGGAAGAAGACCTAGTCTAGAGCATTGCAAAATCTTTGGATGCTTAGCCTATGCTCACATTCCTTCTCAAGTAAGAGGGAAATCGGATCCCAAGGCAGAGAAGTGCGTATTCATTGGTTATGATCAAAACCAAAAAGGATATAGATTGTACAATCCAACCAATAAAGGATTTTCTGTGAGTAGAGATGTAATTTTTGATGAAAACAAATCATGGTTTGATGATGACAGGAAAGTGAAGCTGCCATATGACTTGGATGAAGATTTTCCATCACTTCAACCAAAGGAGCCAAAGCAGATTGAAGAAAGTGATTCGGAGATTGACCTAGAAGACTTGGAAAGACTAAAGCTATGGAAGAACAAAGGTAAAGCAAAGATGCAGGATGCTACATATGGACCGGAGAGCTCACATCAACCACTTAGAAGGTCTTCAAGGGAGAAGAAGAAACCAGAAAGGTTTGGTTATGATACTTCTTTGGTCACCAAGCACTCAATCTACATTGCAAAGGATTCAACAAATGAAGAACCTACCACATTCGAAGAAGCACAAAGCAAGAAAGCTTGGAGAGATGCAATGGATGAAGAAATGGAAGCCTTGAAGGAGAATGACACTTGGGAGCTTGTACCTAACAAGCCATCTATGAAGATAATCGGATCTCGATGGATATACAAAATCAAGAGGAATCCAGATGGAAGTATAAATAGACACAAAGCAAGGTTAGTTGCTAAAGGGTTTGCTCAAACCCATGGTATTGATTATGAGGAGACTTTCTCTCCTGTTGCAAAAATGCCTACAATTAGGGTTCTCATTAGTCTTGCTGCATCTAGAAATTGGAATCTTTATCAACTTGATGTAAAGAATGCTTTCTTGAATGGATGGATTTCTGAGGAAGTGTATATGGCACAACCTCCTGGATATGAGGATGCACATCATCCTAACTATGTATGCAAACTAAAGAAAGCTTTGTATGGATTGAAGCAAGCTCCAAGAGCTTGGAATTTCAGATTGGTGACTTATTTGCAGGACCAAGGATTCAAAGCTAGCAAGGCGGATACCTCTTTGTTCATAAAGAGGAATGGATCTGAAGTGATCTATTTATGTGTGTATGTTGATGATATTATTATCACAGGCAATGATCTTGAAGGAATCAAACAGGTAAAGAGTCAAATGAAGGAGGAGTTTAAAATAAGTGACCTCGGACCACTCACTTATTTTCTTGGATTGGAGTTGATCTACACAGATTCAGGTATATACATCACACAAAGGAAGTATGTCCATGACATGCTCGTCAAGTTCAAGATGGAAAATACCAAGTGTGCAGGTACACCTATGGAGCAAAATCATAAGCTTAGTGCTTATGAAGGAGAGCCAATTGAAGACATCACAAGCTATCAAAGCTTGGTTGGAAGTTTGAACTATGCAACACTCACAAGGGTGGATATATGCTATAGTGTTAGCATATTGAGGCAGTTTATGCATAAGCCGAGAAGACCCCATATGGAAGCGGCCAAGCGAGTCCTCAAGTACCTAAAGGGGACCATGAATGAAGGTTTGTTCTATTCATTTACTTAAGGTATTGAGCTAAAGGTCTACTCAGATGCAGATTGGGCCGGATCTAAAGATGATAGAAGAAGCACATCAGGGTATATATCATTTGCAGGTTCAAAAATCATTTCTTGGTCATCGAAGAAGCAACCAACCGTGGCATTATCTTCTACCGAAGCTGAATATAGAGGTTTGGCTAATGCAACTCAAGAAAACATGTGGTTAAAGTCTTTGTACACAGATCTTGGACTTCATTCTTCAACACCTCATATTTTTGGTGACAACACAAGCTCACTACATCTAGCAGCTAATCCGGTATACCATGCTAGAACCAAGCATATTGAAGTCCACTACCATTATGTAAGGGAGAAGCTAATGAGCAAGGATATTCAACTATCCTATGTCTCTACAGATATGCAATGTGCAGACATGTTGACTAAAGCTCTTGATGGTACAAAGTTAAGTAGATTCAAGTTGATGATTGGCTTGCAAGAAATCAAGGACAATTGAAGACTTATTTGGAGGCCAAGCATGTTAGGCTTGAGGGGGAGCTGTTGGTGCATTTTTACCCAAGCCTACATGCTTGATATGCTTGATATTATCCTCATTTGTAAGTCACATGAGTAGTCATGTGAACACCTCTTGTAAAAGAGTTCATTTTTATCTCTTGTAATTGAAAAAAAGAAAAAAGAAGAGTATAGCTTACCTCATCCATGATGTAAAAGAAAAGTCGTGGCCCTATCTACCTAAAATCACGAATTTTGGAGCTGAGGGAATATCTCCTAACTTTGGGGATCACTTTTAGGTGGAGCCATTCGAATTCGAATTCAAAACTCCCTCCAAGAATAGCTATAAAAGGAGCAAGAAGGAAGAGGCGATTAGCAAGCCTTGTACGTGACCACTTCATGTCATTTTGTAGAGATTGAAGAGCTTACTCCATAGCTCTATCATTCTACTCCCATTGTGCAAAGATTCATTGCCAATGTGGTTGTAATCATATGTGAATCTATACATTTATCATCATCTACTTCTCTGTTTTGTTCTCTGCTATACTCACTCAGAGCAGTAACTTCAGAAGGTCATATCTCAAGTTCTACTGAACCTTTTTCAGTGATTTAACTTGCGTTGGATAGCTCGTACTGTCTTCTTTGTGCATATAAATTTTCAAGGTCATTGGATTAATACTTTTGGAGATATCTGCAATTTACTGCTCACTAGTCTATCTGTGCAGAGCCTCGAGAATTGTGGGAATGTTCCAGAAATTGATGAAACTTGTTCTCAGTGCTCAGTCTATCAATTGAAGTGTTTTAACTTGGATTGGGAAGCTTACTAAGTCTATTTGCTATGCCCAAAAGGAAATTTTCTAATTCCTTCCAGGTTGAGAGCACTGTTCATTTTTTCCAGCAGGTGTATGTCCAAAAATAGCAAGTTTTGGGAGCTAGTCATTTCGCAACTAGTCTGTCTTGACTTAAACTTTTGGGATACATGTTCCAAAGTACTTGGCTGATATTTTGGTGGATTTAGGAAGCTCAAAGGGTCTACTAATCAACTCTGAAGTCTTAGTTGGCTGGTGTGAAGCTGGTTGTAGCAGCACCTACTCATCTTTGGATTGCATCCACCATCTCTCTTCACATAGAGAAGCATTCACTATCCTCCCACACGTTATGGAGTGACATGTGATTCATATGTTCATTGTAGAGCTTGATCATTAAGCTTTATGCTTGTTACATATTCTCTCTCTCTCATTGTTAGTAGTGAACCATTTCTAGCTCTTTGGGACAGGTATGAAATTCAATTGTTCAAGAGGCCTACTTTGGACAAGCTTTTATAATTGATGTAAATTTCTTATGTAAATGTTATGAGTATGATTTGATAGTCTAGGGCATGTACTTCTAAGACGAAGTGGAATTATCTCAACAACATAAGTGATGCAACTTGTATAAGTAGTCAAAGTTGGAGGTTTGTAATCTTGGACATATCTGAAATTTGTAGAAAGCAAAAGTTGTCAACTTGTAGAAGGTATTGCTCATGTTTCATTGTTGATATTGGAAGTCTATCACCTAGATATGATAGTCTAGAGTATATACATGATGGAACAATGTTAAGTTGGTTTATATATGCTATTTTGTTACATGTTTAAAGATGCCCAAATTGCTTCTTTGGATGGATTACATGAAGAAGAATTTGTGAATGATTATGTACCAAATGTGTGCAAAAGTAAAATGTATGGTAATGTGGTTAAGTAAAAGAGTGGTTCGCGATTAAAATTCAATATTTAAAGATCCTTGTGAGGTTGTGAGCTTATTTACGCTTCCGCATTGACACACCACACTCACCCTCGTTTGTTCCATCAGTGGTGTGAGAGCTTGTTTTTGCTCTATCAGTAGTCTTAGAGCCACATATGTGTGGCGAGTCTTTTGAAGCTCTTTGGGACATTGGAAAAGAGCATATGTTGTATGCTTGTGGATTAGACTCAAGAAGCATATGCAAGGAAGTATGCAATAAGGATACTTGCCTAGGAGGCATGGTTTAGTTGCAAGAAAGTTTTTTTTGTAATTGAGAATTGAAACATGTTTTTGAAGCACTGGAGAAGCATCTGGAAGACTATCATTCAAGTGGTAAGTGATCGAGACAATGATGCATAAAAGCTTCCGGTCATTGAAGAAGTCCCCCAAGGTATATTTGGTTCATTTGTGTGATTGAAAAGTGCTTGAAGATACCTTAATTGAACATTTTTTTGAGGAGGTTATGCACAAGCTGACCTAAAGCTACAAAAGACAAAGAAGAGAAGCTTGAAGCTTCATAAAGAAGAGGGCTGCTGGTTATTGGTTGATTGCATATGTAAATGCATCTAGTTTGTGGTAGTACATTGCTTGCACAATCTTGGTTTGTTGATAGTTAGGCTTAATCTTGAAAAGTTGTGATTAAGCTTTCACTTGGAAAGGTAAGAGTCTCATTGTGAGACGACGATTGGATTGTCTTCTTATCTGACATATGTGATTGGTGGTCTAAAGGCTGGATCAAAGGATTTGTTTACAGGTACAAAGACTGAGAAGCCAAGCAAGAAGCAAGAAGAGGTTACTGGGGACCAAATTCTTGAAGTCTTGAGAAAGAGGTGCATTTATGGAATTGCACACAGTCAAAGAAAGAAGGTGCTAGAAGAGAGCATATTCACTTATTAACCAAGATTGCATTCAAAGGATCAAGCATTCATTGGATTCAAAGGAATTCAAGAAGAGCACTTGGAAGTGCATAGCAACCATCAAGGAATATTTTTTGTGGAAAGGAAAATTATGTGGAACTTTTTTGAAGGTTTATGTGAGTACCTAGTAGGTGAAGAGCTCCAAGAGGAGCCGATTCAAGATCAAGGGGGAGACAATGAGTACGTGAGTACTAACAAAGACTTCGACTTTTAAGTCAAGTCAAGATGGAGTGAGGAAGACCATGTAGAGTCTTCCAATCATGATAGTATTGGTGAGTTTATTGAATGGTTTAAAAATTCAGCACTTCAAGTTGTTGGTAGAATTTTTGAAGATATAAGCATGGAGAATGAAGATCGGGCAGCCAAGAATGAAGAAGGAAGTGATCAAGTGAAGAGACAACAAGAGGAAGATGTTGCAAAGCCATCAAGAGCAGCCATCAAAGAAAGACCAAGACAAAAGCACTCAAGAGAGTCAAGAGGATGAGACGAAGATTTAGAAAAGTCATCTACAACAACCAACAAAGAAGAAGAACAAGAAAGACATGGAAAGAAGTCAAGTTCGGGAGTAAGAGAAGAAGAAAATGCAATACGAAGTCAAGAGGATCTTTTTAGAGTCAAGAAAAACTGAACAAAGACAAAGAAAAACAAGGAATTAAAGTTCAAGATTTTGGAATAGAAGAAGAATCAAAAGGAGAGAGGGCTAAGTTGGCACGAGAAGAAGCCATAATAGAAGAGTTCCTTTCAAGAGTACATGACAAAAGCTTCAAGAGAGCGCCAAAGGACATGGATGATGAAGAAGCCAAGAGCAAAAGAAAGGATTCAAGCTTGGATAGATCTTGCTTTGGAAGCAAGATGCATAGTCACTCACTTTTCTTTCTTCCATACACTCGTGTATGGACAAGAGGTTTGCTACTCCTCCAAAGCAATCATTTGGAGATAGCTAAGTATGAAGACAAAGACTTCTTAGAGGTAACGAGATCTTGGATAGGTAACTATGTACTAACTACTTCAAGATTTCAAGGAGATCAAATTCAATGTAGCAATGGAGGTTTAAGCAAGATGAAGACGAAGCTACAACTCAACCACGAAGCATATGAAGCTCTGTATGGCACTTCCCAATTGTATCTTGAGGGGGAGTGTTGAAAATACACAAGCTTCAATTGTGAAGCTTAACTTCAAGTTTTGCATCTTCTTTAGTTGATTGCATCATCTAGTTTCTCTTATAGTTAGTTCCCTTGAGTAGAGCATAAGAACCATCTCTTGTTTCATTTAAATCAAAGCATAGCTTATGTACAAAGCTAAAGTTAAGTGAGTCAAGCTCAAAAGCTACGTGAGAGAAATCATAAGTCAAATAAAAGTCTTGCACATGCACTTTTGGTGAGCAAATCAAGGAGAATTGATGCGCATGAAGTTGGTGCTGATTGAAGCTGAGATTGAGGAGCAACTGAACACACTTGATCGAGAGAATATCTCCCTTCAACTACTCTATCTCTTCCGCCCATTGAAGAGCCACTTTTCACACTCTATATAAAGAGAAGATCAACCCACTACCTTCTTGAGCTCCTCTTAGGAATAGGAGTATCCACATTGTCCTCTTCATCGATGTGATAAGTGTTATAACTCTTCTCATTGTGTAGAGAAGCATTCACTATCCTCCCACATGCATTCATATGTTCATTGTAGAGG
>CM035419.1:172273236-172278236 GCA_020310875.1 Ceratopteris richardii
AGTCATCAACCAATCAAGGGTAAAAGTCAGATGTAAAATCAAAAACATCTGTATGTACATGCACCTGTACATTGTTTGTTTGCTTTATGCTCAGAAAATTGCACTTATGTATTAAATACAAGAAAATTCAAACAAAGATTAGAAGCTTGGAAAAAGCTTCATAATGTAAAATCTTGCGGCCTTATTTCCTTTCCTCCTTGTTTACGTATAAGAAACCATGTTCTTGTAGGTGAACATCCACTTGGACAATAAATACCTCATAGAATCAACAAATGTGTCTAGAAAAAAATCATTCATTTTAATCTGTACATAAAGAGGTATCTACACACGGTTCACTATATACTTTTCAAAAGCTTTCCCAACTTTTAATCACACTCATAAGATCCTACATCTATGACGAAAAACCAAATCATGATTTAACAGCATTCAATGTTGTTGCTTCCACTCAAACATCATGGCATTACTTATGCTAACACACTTCTCAGATTGGTCGTGGCTCATGATATTCTCAATGTGCAAACTGATGCTTCCAGCTCAAATGCATTTCAATTCTTCATCTCGAGAAACCCGCCTAGTAGCTATTCTCAGTATCACAAAATCTTCAGCAGCACATGGATGTATCCCCACCTGCAATTATGGAAGAATTTATGCATAGTTTGAGACCGAAGAAAAATTGATAAGAAGCACTCAAACACTGTATCAGACCAATGATATACAAAAATCTTACAATAGCATCTAGTTGCACTCTTGTTGCATTGCACTTCAAAGCGACTACTATGCCCTGCTAGAAATTGCTCTCTTCAATACCTGCAAAATTATATGATGGAGAAATATATACATATAGCAACCAATAAATTATCCACCTCCTGTCTGTCATTGTAGATGACACATTCAAATAGATTCACACACTGATTCATGCACATTCCACATACACTGTACCTGGTAAAATTTCATCAGTCTGTCAGTAATCCCTGCTTCTGCATTTCATCAAAAAGACTGAGATCAAATGAGTTACATACCTGGTTGCTGCATTACTAAAAGCCAAACTGGTTGCCAATGGAGATGCTTGAAAGTGGATCATCAGGATCTAAGAAGCTTTTGTTGGCTTGTTTCATCAACAGGAGTTACCTAGAAACACACACAGATAGAAACACACAAACATATATACATAAGCTCAGTACTGTTGTCCTGTCTGTCAGTAATCCCTGCTTCTACATTTCATCAAAAAGACTGAGAGCAAATGAGTTACATACCTGGTTGGCATAATGTTTATCAATGCTCCAAAAGACACTGCATCTCACAACTCAGAGCATGGATTAAAAGACCTTCTATGGCCACATTTATACTGCAGGCTTTCAGGACACACAAACTTGTAACAACACTTGGCTGTCACTCTTTTTCCCATGGCAGTCAACATATATATACACATGCACATATATTCCAGCATACATATACCTACAGATCCACATACCTGCCAGTCAACACACCCATACACATGGATTCATAAATGCATACACACATATATATTCAAGCATACATATACATAGAGATCCACATACATGCCAGTCAACACACCCATGCACATGGATACATATATGTGTAAATATCCCTTTGACAGTCTAATATGTGTAAATATCCCTTTGACAGTCTAATACATCATGAGTGAAATATCATGAAATAATGTTTTGAAGACTCTGAATTCTGACCAAAATATATGACCATGACCAAAATACATGACCTGACATATGCATAGCTAGCTCTTGCACACACCTGCACATACACACACGTGCATACATACTTCTTCACACATCTATTTGGAAACAACATTAGATTACCAAATTTCTGATCAGAGATAGGTCCCATAATTCCAAGAAGTTCAATGTGCAAGCCTTCAAATCCTCTAAAAGGAGTGTTCAGTGTACACACATACATACATACATATAAGCATGAATAAAAACATAATATATACATGCAAGCATCACATATACATAACACATACATATTACATGCATCACACATGCATCCATATGTACATACACACATACATATTACATGCATCACACATGCATCCATATGTACATACACACATACATACATGCATGAATACAAGAATACAAACATACATACATGCAAGAATACATGAATACAAACATACACACATACATGCATGCATGAATACAAGAATACAAACATACATACATGCAAGAATACATGAATACAAACATACACACATGCAAGCATGACACATGCATGAGTCATACATAAATAGATACATAAATAGGCATGAACATTGAACAATAGGAACCTTTGAATCTCATCATTTCAGATATTAAAAATAAAAATAAAAAAACAACATTAAAACTCTTTTCAAGTTCAATAGGAAAACATGATCCAACTCGACATCATATTTTGTAAATGATTGTAGAAAGGGGTTTGAAGTTTCCCAAAAAAAACGTAAGTATGACTTTTTTCTAGGTTCTCTAATGTGCTCTTCGAAACAAATAAATGGTCTCAAAAGATTGACCCATGTACAAAAAAAAAGAACGATTATAAATGTTATGAATTACACAACTGACATGGATTTCAGAACCAGTATATACTGTTCCTGCTCTTTATGTAACCTATATTGCGACTCTGATTGAACAGGTCAAGCATGCTACAATAATATAACAAGGCTAAATACACATAAAGAGCTCATAAACTGACATTACATAATACAAGCACTCACTGCAAAGATAATCTAGCCCAATTACTCACTGATGATTACATGTAAGATGAATTTTTTCCACACTTCGTCTAGAAGAATCTGTTAGGTCAAGATTTAACTTTCACTATGATTGAGACATACCACAACCAACATGCTGCCAGAGATCACGACCATGCAAACAAACTTATCTTTTTAAATAAAATCTCCAACTCATTTGACTTTAAAATTGAAGATTTTTGAAACCAAGGCAAATTACATATCATTTATAAATGCAAGACTAGATTCTCAGTCTATCTAACCAAGCCTCGTAATTTTCCAGTCTCCTCTCTCCTTTCATCAACTGTTTCTGCTTCCAAAGCACAAAGCACTGCATGTAACATCCGTCAGATGTCTTCTAATAACAGGAAAACATGTCTTTATGGAAATCAACCAACATTCGATCTAGAGAAATTGCCAGCAGTTTATTGATTGAGCACTTAACCCCCTAAAAATATGTCATGTATCTGCACAAGCCAAAAGTATTCTAGGGCATTGCATGGACAATCAAAGAACTAGTCCACAGATTATTGCCAGCAAATAAACCAAATCACATCTCTACTTGTAGTAAGGCAGGAGTACAAAAAGACAATTGTCACAAAAAACGTGTTAAGAACCCAAAGAAACCTCAGATTCGTTGTATGATAACTGAATTCATAAATTTGTGGTACCAACATAATATCAAAGCACAAGGTCTACACATCCCATAACTGTATGATAACTGTATGATAACTGAATTCATAAATTTGTGGTACCAACATAATATCAAAGCACAAGGTCTACACATCCCATAGCTCACTTATATATGGTTTTCACATTTTACATGCTTTTGGAGCAACTGCAGCAGTATAACTATCATACGCAGTTCTTCAATAGTCGACACAAGAACAACTAAAATATAGAATTTTCATCACGATGCAAATGTAAAGATACTGAAGCCAAAATTACTATTGACACATATAATCCTTCAACCATTCAAATATGGACACCATTTTACCACGGGTCAATGCATGATGGCAGACATCAACGTGAACGATTTGACTTCAGGCAAACGAGAGAACCTACACAGTTTTATTACGATATGGCTCAGCATTTCTTCCATCAAATCAAACAAAACTAACAATATCAAATCTCACTAAATCTGAAACATTGCACAGATGGGAGATATACTAGTTGTCACTCCGAGCAAATGCCTTCTTGCAAATAATGACACTAATTTCTTGCTGCCATCCTATCACCAAATGTCTAAAATATTAACGTTTGATTGCAGGCATCTTTAGGAAACTCCACTAGGTTATATGTCATTTCTACATTCGAATGCATATTTCTATATCCATGACGATGTTAATGTTCTGAGCCCTAACATGGTTACATGTATGATCTACCACGAATGATATGTTAGGCTATGCAATGTGCATCAACGCCACTTAAAAGAATAAAAAAATTGTATTCATATGAAAATCAAGGAAATAAAAAATGTTAACTAAAGAGCACGAAATCAAGAGATTTCCAAAAGTTTACTACATTAAGAAGGTGAATGTTTTCGAGATCATATACTCTCTCTCTCTCTCTATTTAGAAAAGGTAAACTTGTTAAGCTGACTCGCTAATCTTTGGAAATGCCAAAATATGTATATATGTATGTATTTACGCGCCTCTATTGTATGCAAGCATCCATGTACAACTTTATATCTCAACCGCAAACGACTGCAAATAGTGCATTCCAATTTTTGGTCCAAGATTTTTGTTTAAAGGCCAGCGAAATGTAAAATGTTTGGGTCCCCTTTCAAAACTTCAACGACATCTGTGTGCGCGCGCGCCTGTGTATACACGTATGTGTATTTGAATGCATATCTCTGCAAAGAAAAATATGTATCCATGTATATGCATATTTAAATGAGCTGAGGATGTATATGTATTTATATTTGTACATGTGCATATGTATATGTATGCACATCTACATCTTCATCTTATTTAGATATGCATATACATGGATAGATATTTTTATGCACACATATATGATGGCACCAATCACGAAGATGATGAGACCGAAATATGTAACTATACACATGCAAGTACGTAAGTACGCACATTCGTGTATGTATGTATACATTACATGAATGCATATAGTACGCATGTACTACGTCTGCATGTAAGTTACATGTATCTATGCATGTATGTATGTATCATATGGTAATCCGCTCCTGGAAAGTAACTAATGGTATGATCCTAAATACGCATTGCAAACATAATCACTC
>CM035419.1:172283236-172300736 GCA_020310875.1 Ceratopteris richardii
GAATAGGGTAGCTGAGAGAAGAAATAGGTTAAATGTTGAGACAGCTAGATCTATGCTTAATGAGAAAAAGTTACCTAACTATCTATGGGCAGAGAGTGTTTCTACTGCCACTTAACTAATAAACAGGTTACCATCTAAGTCTCTTGATGGTATGACACTCTATGAAGCATGGCATGGTAAGAGACCCTCACTTGACAATTGCAAAATATTTGGATGTGTAGCATATGTACACATTCCTTCTCAGATAAGAGGTAAGCTAGACCCAAAGGCTGAAAAATGCATCTTTATTGGGTATGATTTAAATAAAAAAGGTTACAGGTTTTATAATCCCATCAATAAGGGATTCATGGTAAGCAGAGATGTTGTCTTTGATGAAAATGACTCTTGGTATGAGAATGAATGCAAGAAGGTAAAATTACCCTATGATTTGGAAGAGGAATTTCCAAGTCTTACAAAGGAGGAACCTACTCAGAATGAAACCTCAAGTTCAGATAATGAAGATACTATCAATCTTGAAGAATTCAAAGCATGGAAGTCCAAAGGCAAAATGAAGATGAAGAAACTTGAAGACATACCTGAATCTTCAACTCAACCATTTAGAAGATCACAAAGAGAAAGCAAGAAACCTATCAGATATGGGTATGATACATCTCTTGTTACTAAACATTCTGTTTATCTTGCCAAAGATTTGTCAAATGAAGAACCAGGATCATATGAAGAAGCAGTTACCAAATCAGAATGGAATGAAGCTATGGATGAGGAGATTGAAGCACTCAAAGAAAGTGATACATGGGAGGTAGTACCAAGAAGGACTCAATGAAGGTAATAGGATCCAGATGGATCTATAAGCTTAAAAGAAATTTTGATGGCACAATTAATAGGTACAAGGCAGATTGGTAGCCAAGGGTTTTGCACAAACCCAAGGCATTGACTATGAGTAGACATTCTCACCTGTGGCCAAGATGCCAACAATCAGAGTGTTGGTAAGTGTGGCTGCATCGAAAAATTGGAATATGTACCAATTGGATGTCAAGAATGCTTTCTTGAATGGATGGATTTCAGAGGAGGTATATATGTCACAACCTCCTGGCTATGAAGACCCTAAGAAGATAACATATGTTTGCAAATTGAAAAAGGCTTTATATGGATTGAAGCAGGCACCTAGGGCATGGAATTACAGGTTAACTACATATCTCCAAGACCAAGGATTTGTCATGAGCAAGGCAGATACTTCTCTGTTCATCAAGAGAAGTAATTCAGAGGTAATATACCTTTGTGTTTATGTTGATGACATCATCATTACAGGTAATGATGTCAATGGGATCAGATATATCAAAAGTCAAATGATGAAGGAGTTCAAGATCAATTATCTTGGTCTATTGAAGTATTTTTTGGGACTTGAATTGGTCTACACGAATTCAGGGATATATATTACTCAGAAAAAGTATATACAGGACATCTTGAAGAAGTTTCACTTATAGGATGCCAAAGTAGCAAGCACTCCAATGGAGGTAAACCTAAAACTAAGTGCCCATGAAGGTGATGAAGTCAATGACATTACATGTTATCAAAGTATCAACCAACATGCAATGTGCAGATTTCTTGACTAAAGCGTTGGATGGAGCCAAACTTTGCAGGCTCAAATCCATGATTGGATTGCAGGATATATTTGAAGATTGAAGATAAAGACTTAAGGCAAAATGTTTGGCTTGAGGGGGAGCTGTTGGTGTAAATTACAAGCCTACACATTTGGCTCAAAGGATGCATTGAAGTCCATACACACATGAAGAAGCATAGGAACATATACTAGTGGTTAATTACCACTTTACCTCATTGTAAAAGTCAATTTGACTTGGAATCTCTTGTAATCACCTACGAAAAGGATTCGTGGAAAAATTAGTTGTTTGATTGAAAGAATATCTCCAAGCATTTAGGAGCTTGATCATAGGGAGCCAAAAGTTTGAATTTGAATTCAAATTTTTAGTCATCTCTTATAAAAATGGATATGAAAAGTCGCAGGCAAGAGAGAGCACTCCCGAGCATAGCATTACTGATTCTTGAGTGTGTGTGAGGTCTACACTCTAGCCCACACTTGTCTACACCATTTGGCAATGATATTCATGCCAATGGAGTTATATACAAATGTTCATTAATACATATATTTACATTGTTCATCTCTCAATTCTCTGTTAGTCTCCTCAAAAGTCTGTCAACTTGTCAAGGGCATATCGCAGGCAAATTGTCACCAAATTCAGTGATTCAAAGCTTGTTGGATTCAACTTGCAGTAATCTACATGCTAACAAATTTTGAAGACATTCTATTCAGCCATTTTAAAGAAGTTTGCATTGAGGTGATCTTTGGTCATTTTCTGCTACAATCCTAAAAAGTCGGGGGTATAGCTTAACTTGCTAAATTGATTTCTCTTAGCATAGTTTATCATTTTACATCATTCCACTTGGAATAGGTTGCTTACTGAGCTAATTAGATACCCCTAAAAGGAAGTTTTCCAATTCCTACTGTGCTGGTCATACTAAGCAAAATACTCAGCAGGTGTCAAGACAAAAATAGAAGGTTTTCTTGAGTTTGTGACTTTCAAAGTTATCTGTTTTGATTCAATCATTGCACACATCATTTTCAAAGGACATAGGACATCTTATGGTGTCATTGGAAAGCTAAGGAGGTCTAGTTACCAACTCTGAAGCAAAAGAGGGCTGGTACAAAGCAGGTTTAACAGTACCTACTCAGTCTCTTGGAGCATCCATGCATCTATCCCAACAGTGGTATCAGAGCAAACTAAGGTAAAATGGGAGATGGTTTTCCTTCATTTATTGACAAATTGGATAGGAACAACTATCAAGCATGGTCTCTAAGGATGAAGAACTACCTACAAGGAAGGAGTCTCTATGGATACATATCAGGAGATGAGGAATTGCTCTCATTCAAAACAAGAGGATTACCAACCAAGGAAGAACATGAAAGGCTCAACACATGGTGTGCTAAGGATGCATTGGCAAGGTCTTATTTACTTAACTCTATATCTGATTTTCTTTTGCCACATATTAGAAATTGTAAGATATCCCAAGAGACTTGGGAAACCTTGTTATCATATTTTTCCTCCAACACAAGGGCTAGGAAAAATCAGTTGTGGATTGAATTCACAACATTAAGGAAGCAACCTAAGCAAGCTGTTTCAAAATTTGTGACCAGGATTAAAGATGTAGCAGATCAGTTAGCAAGCATAGGAGAAGAGATTGAAGAAGAACAGATTGTAAGGCAAGTGATCAATGGGATCAAGGCTGATGACAAATGGGAAAGCTTCACCACAGCTATGGATCTTTACATGGACATGCACACTCCAGATCTTACAACTCTCATGGGACAATTATTTACTCATGAAGCAAAGCTCAACAAAAATGGAGACACATCCAAAGGTAATAACTTTCCTGGCCTATACACTGATAAAAAGTCTAAAGATAAAGGCAAAAGCAAGAAGGTGGAAGATGAAGGCTCTACTTCTCAAGCCAACTATGCAGGGAGAGGTAGATCTTCAAGAGGAAAGGGCAGAGGAAGTAAGTCAGGTAGGGGGAGATCTTATAACTCCTCACCATGCAATATTTGTGGTCTATCAAATCATACTACAGATGAGTGTTTCAGGAATTACAAGAATCAGAGAGGAAGAGGATATCAAAGAGGTGGCTACTCACAGTCAAGAGGTAGATTCAACCATCACCAAGGCTACAACAATAACTACAACAACAACTACAACAATAATTACAATGGTAACTACCAAGGAGGATTCAAATCTAGGAAGGATTACAAAACTACACAGAGGAGCAGGATGACTCTCTTCTAATCATGAACATGACTTCAAAATCAGGCACAAATGATGACCACCTATTCTACATTGACTCAAGATGTTCAAATCATGTGGCTGGCAATGTAGCATTACTCTCTGATCTTGAGGAACCAAAAGGTAAGCATCAAGTCCAAATAGGTGATGACACAAAGCATTTTGTAGTAAAATTTGGAAATGTTAAGACTTGTGATGGAAATCAGAATTTGTTGAGCAGGGTACTCTATGTACCAACCATTACCAAAAATTTGATGAGTGTTAGTCAGATTGTGGAGAAAGTTTTGCAGGTCATATTCAATCAATATGGAGCATATATGGAAGATCCAAGTCATGGGTTCAAGAGGATTGCTAAAGGACAAAAATCAGGTAGACTTTTCACTTTTGAGTTGGAAGATACAAAGAATATTGCACTATACACTTATAAAGATCAAACACTTTCAGAGCTTGAGATTTGGCACAAAAGGTTAGGGCACATAGGAGAAAGAACCTTGAAACAAATGTGCAGGGACCAATGTGTGCTTGGGATACCTAATGTATCCAAGCAACATATGATTTATAAGTGTGGAGCTTGTCAATTTGGGAAGTCTCACAGTATACCCTTCTCCAAGAAAGGATATATGCATGAAGACTACCTAGAGCTTGTTCACACAGATGTATGGGGACCAAGCAAAGACCCCTCAGTCTCAGGTTCAAGGTACTATGTATCTTTCCTTGATGATTATAGCAGATGGACTGTATTATACTTTATGAAGCACAAGGATGAGGTATTTAATTGCTTTAAAAAATATCTTGCATTAGTTGAAAACCAGACAGGAAGAAATTTGAAGAGGCTAAGGTCAGATGGAGGAGGTGAGTACTTCTCCAATGATATTGAAGACTTCTTGCAGGACAGAGGCATCAAAAGAGAGATAACCACAAGGTATTCTCCTGAACAAAATGGGATAGCTGAGAGAAGAAATAGGTTAATTGTTGAGACAACTAGATCTATGCTTAATGAGAAAAAGTTACCTAACTATCTATGGGCAGAGAGTGTTTCTACTGCCACTTACCTACTAAACAGGTTACCATCTAAGTCTCTTGATGGCATGACACCCTATGAAGCATGGCATGGTAACAGACCCTCACTTGACAATTGCAAAATATTTGGATGTGTAGCATATGTACACATTCCTTCTCAGATAAGAGGTAAGCTAGATCCAAAGGCTGAAAAATGCATCTTTATTGGGTATGATTTAAATAAAAAAGGTTACAGGTTTTATAATCCCATCAATAAGGGATTCATGGTAAGCAGAGATGTTGTCTTTGATAAAAATGAGTCTTGGTATGAGAATGAATGCAGGAAGGTAAAATTACCCTATGATTTGGAAGAGGAATTTCCAAGTCTTACAAAGGAGGAACCTACACAGAATGAAACCTCAAGTTCAGATAATGAAGATACTATCAATCTTGAAGAATTCAAAGCATGGAAGTCCAAAAGAAAAATGAAGATGAAGAAACTTGAAGACATACCTGAATCTTCAACTCAACCATTTAGAAGATCACAAAGAGAAAGCAAGAAACCTATCAGATATGGGTATGATACATCTCTTGTTACTAAACATTCTGTTTATCTTGCCAAAGATTTGTCAAATGAAGAACCAGGATCATATGAAGAAGCAGTTACCAAATCAGAATGGAAAGAAGCTATGGATGAGGAGATTGAAGCACTCAAAGAAAGTGATACATGGGAGTTAGTACCTAAGAAGGACTCAATGAAGGTAATAGGATCCAGATGGATCTATAAGCTTAAAAGAAATTCTGATGGCACAATTAATAGGTACAAGGCAGATTGGTAGCCAAGGGTTCTGCACAAACCCAAGGCATTGACTATGAGGAGACATTCTCACTTGTGGCCAAGATGCCAACAATCAGAGTGTTGGTAAGTGTGGCTGCATCAAAAAATTGGAATATGTGCCAATTGGATGTCAAGAATGCTTTCTTGAATGGATGGATTTCAGAGGAGGTATATATGTCACAACCTCCTGGCTATGAAGACCCTAAGAAGGTAACATATGTTTGCAAATTGAAAAAGTCTTTATATGGATTGAAGCAGGCACCTAGGGCATGGAATTACAGGTTAACTACAAACCTCCAAGACCAAGGATTTGTCATGAGCAAGGCAGATACTTCTCTGTTCATCAAGAGAAGTAATTGAGAGGTAATATACCTTTGTGTTTATGTTGATGACATCATCATTACAGGTAATGATGTCAATGGGATCAGATATATCAAAAGTCAAATGATGAAGGAGTTCAAGATCAATGATCTTGGTCTATTGAAGTATTTTTTGGGACTTGAATTGGTCTACACTAATTCAGGGATATATATTACTCAGAAAAAGTATATACAGGACATGTTGAAGAAGTTTCACTTGCAGGATGCCAAAGTAGCAAGCACTCCAATGGAGGTAAACCTAAAACTAAGTGCCCATGAAGGTGATGAAGTCAATGACATTACAGGTTATCAAAGTATGGTGGGTAGTTTGAACTATGCTACCTTATCAAGGATAGATATTGCATATGGAGTTAGTGTGCTAAGTCAATTTATGCACAAGCCAAGGATACCTCATTTAGAGGCTGCCAAGAGAATCATGAATTATCTCAAGGGTAAAGAGAACCATGGTTTGTATTTCCCTTACACTTTAGATATTGATATTAAAATTTATTCAGATGCAGATTGGGCAGGATGCAAGGATGATAGGAGGAGCACTTCTGGATATATTTCTTTTGCAGGTGACAAACCAATTTCATGGTCTTCAAAGAAGCAACCCACTGTTGCTTTGTCTTCCACAGAGGCAGAGTATAGAGGACTGGCTAATGCCACACAAGAAGCAATTTGGATTAAGCTTTTGTATATAGAATTGGGATTATATACTAGGTCACCAATTATCTTTGGAGATAATACAAGTTCTCTTCACCTTGCAGCTAATCCTATTTATCATGCTAGGACCAAACACATAGAGGTCCATTACCATTATGTGAGAGAGAAATTGATAAGCAAGGACAGTCAACTAACCTATGTATCAACCAACATGCAATGTGCAGATTTCTTGACTACACCGTTGGATGGAACCAAACTTTGCAGGCTCAAATCCATGATTGGATTGCAGTATATATTTGAAGATTGAAGATAAAGACTTAAGCCAAAATGTTTGGCTTGAGGGGGAGCTGTTGGTGTAAATTACAAGCCTACACATTTGGCTCAAAGGATGCATTGAAGTCCATACACACATGAAGAAGCATAAGAACATATGCTAGTGGTTAATTACCAGTTTACCTCATTGTAAAAGTCAATTTGACTTGGAATCTCTTGTAATCACATACCAAAAGGATTCGTGGAAAAATTAGTTGTTTGATTGAAAGAATATCTCCAAGCATTTAGGAGCTTGATCATAGGGAGCCAAAAGTTTGAATTTGAATTCAAATTTTTAGTCATCTCTTATAAAAATGGATATGAAAAGTCGCGGGCAAGAGAGAGCACTCCCGAGCATAGCATTACTGATTCTTGAGTGTGTGTGAGGTCTACACTCTGGCCGACACCTCTCTACACCATTTGGCAATGATATTCATGCCAATGGAGTTGTATACAAATGTTCATTAATACATATATTTACATTGTTCATTTCTGAATTCTCTCTTAGTCTACTCAAAAGTGTGTCAACTTGTCAAGGGAATATCTCAATCAAATCGTCATCAAATTCAGTGATTCAAAGCTTGTTGGATTCAACATGCAGTAATCTACTTGCTATCAAATTTTGAAGACATTCTATTCAGCCATTTTGGAGAAATCTGCGTCGAGGTAATCTCTGGTCATTTTCTGCTACAGTCCTAAAAAGTCTGGGGTATAGCTTAACTTGCTAAATTGATTTCTCTTAGCATAGTTTATCATTTTACATCATTCCACTTGGAATAGGTAGCTTACTAAGCTAATTAGATACCCCTAAAAGGAAGTTTTCCTATTCCTATTGTGCTGGTCATACTGAGCAAAATACTCGGCAGGTGTCAAGACAAAAATACAAGGTTTTCTTGAGTTTGTGACTTTCAAAGTTATCTGTTTTGATTCAATCATTGCAGACATCATTTTCAAAGGACATAGGACATTTTATGGTGTCATTGGAAAGCTAAGGAGGTCTACTTACCAACTCTGAAGCAAAAGAGGGCTGGTACAAAGCAGGTTTAGCAGTACCTACTCAGTCTCTTGGAGCAACCATGCATCTATCCCAACAGTGGTATCAGAGCAAACTAAGGTAAAACTAGAGATGATTTTCCTTCATTTATTGACAAATTGGATAGGAACAACTATCAAGCATGGTCTCTAAGGATGAAGAACTACCTACAAGGAAGGAGTCTCTATGGATACATATCAGGAGATGAGGAATTGCTCTCATTCAAAACAAGAGGATTACCAACCAAGGAAGAACATGAAAGGCTCAACACATGGTGTGCTAAGGATGCATTGGCAAGGCCTTATTTACTTAACTCTATATCTGATTTTCTTTTGCCACATATTAGAAATTGTAAGACATCCCAAGAGACTTGGGAAACCTTGTCATCATATTTTTCCTCCAACACAAGGGCTAGGAAAAATCAGTTGTGGATTGAATTGACAACATTAAGGAAGAGGATATCAAAGAGGTGGCTACTCACAGTCAAGAGGTAGATTCAACCATCACCAAGGCTACAACAATAACTACAACAACAACTACAACAATAATTACAATGGTAACTACCAAGGAGGATTCAAATCTAGGAAGGATTACAAAACTACACAGAGGAGCAGGATGACTCTCTTCTAATCATGAACATGACTTCAAAATCAGGTACAAATGATGACCACCTATTCTACATTGACTCAGGATGTTCAAATCATGTGGTTGGCAATGTAGCATTACTCTCTGATCTTGAGGAACCAAAAGGTAAGCATCAAGTCCAAACAGGTGATGACACAAAGCATTCTGTAGTAAAAGTTGGAAATGTTAAGACTTGTGATGGAAATCAGAATTTGTTGAGCAGGGTACTCTATGTACCAACCATTACCAAAAATTTGATGAGTGTTGATCAGATTGTGGAGAAAGGTTTGCAAGTCATATTCAATCAATATGGAGCATATATGGAAGATCCAAGACATGGGTTCAAGAGGATTGCTAAAGGAGAAAAATCAGGAAGACTTTTCACTTTTGAGTTGGGAGATACAAAGAATATTGCACTATACAGTTATAAAGATCAAACACTTTCAGAGCTTGAGATTTGGCACAAAAGGTTAGGGCACATAGGAGAAAGAACCTTGAAACAAATGTGCAGGGACCAATGTGTGCTTGGGATACCTAATGTATACAAGCAACATATGATTTATAAGTGTGGAGCTTGTCAATTTGGGAAGTCTCACAGGATACCCTTCTCCAAGAAAGGATATATGCATGAAGACTACCTAGAGCTTGTCCACATAGATGTATGGGGACCAAGCAAAGACCCCTCAGTCTCAGGTTCAAGGTACTATGTATCTTTCATTGATGATTATAGAAAATGGACTGTATTATACTTTATGAAGCACAAGGATGAGGTATTTAATTGCTTTAAAAAATAACTTGCATTAGTTGAAAACTAGACAGGAAGAAATTTGAAGAGGCTAAGGTCAGATGGAGGAGGTGAGTACTTCTCCAATGAATTTGAAGACTTCTTGCAGGACAGAGGCATCAAAAGAGAGATAACCACAAGGTATTCTCCTGAACAAAATGGGGTAGCTGAGAGAAGAAATAGGTTAATTGTTGAGACAGCTAGATCTATGCTTAATGAGAAAAAGTTACCTAACTATCTATGGGCAGAGAGTGTTTCTACTGCCACTTACCTAATAAATAGGTTACCATCTAAGTCTCTTGATGCCATGACACCCTATGAAGCATGGCATGGTAAGAGACCCTCACTTGACAATTGCAAAATATTTGGATGTGTAGCATATGTACACATTCCTTCTCAGATAAGAGGTAAGCTAGACCCAAAGGCTGAAAAATGCATCTTTATTGGGTATGATTTAAATAAAAAAGGTTACAGGTTTTATAATCCCATCAATAAGGGATTGATGGTAAGCAGAGATGTTGTCTTTGATGAAAATGACTCTTGGTATGAGAATGAATGCAGGAAGTTAAAATTACCCTATGATTTGGAAGAGGAATTTCCAAGTCTTACAAAGGAGGAACCTACTCAGAATGAAACCTCAAGTTCAGATAATGAAGATACTATCAATCTTGAAGAATTCAAAGCATGGAAGTCCAAAGGCAAAATGAAGATGAAGAAACTTGAAGACATACCTGAATGTTCAACTCAACTATTTATAAGATCACAAAGAGAAAGCAAGAAACCTATCAGATATGGGTATGATACATCTCTTGTTACTAAACATTCTGTTTATCTTGCCAAAGATTTATCAAATGAAGAACCACGATCATATGAAGAAGTAGTTACCAAATCGGAATGGAAAGAAGCTATGGATGAGGAGATTGAAGCACTCAAAGAAAGTGATACATGGGAGTTAGTACCTTAGAAGGACTCAATGAAGGTAATAGGATCCAGATGGATCTAAGAGCTTAAAAGAAATTCTGATGGCACAATTAATAGGTACAAGGCAGATTAGTAGCCAAGGGTTTTGCACAAACCCAAGGCATTGACTATGAGGAGACATTCTCACCTGTGGCCAAGATGCCAACAATCAGAGTGTTGGTAAGTGTGGCTGCATCAAAAAATTAGAATATGTACCAATTGGATGTCAAGAATGCTTTCTTGAATGGATGGATTTCAGAGGAGGTATATATGTCACAACCTCCTGGCTATGAAGACCCTAAGAAGGTAACGTATGTTTGCAAATTGAAAAAGGCTTTATATGGATTGAAGCAGGCACCTAGGGCATGGAATTACAGGTTAACTACATACCTCCAAGACCAAGGATTTATCATGAGCAAGGCAGATACTTCTCTGTTCATCAAGAGAAGTAATTCAGAGGTAATATACCTTTGTGTTTATGTTGATGATATCTTCATTACAGGTAATGATGTCAATGGGATCAGATATATCAAAAGTCAAATGATGAAGGAGTTCAAGATCAATGATCTTGGTCTATTGAAGTATTTTTTGGGACTTGAATTGGTCTACACTAATTCAGGGATATATATTACTCAGAAAAAGTATATACATGACATATTGAAGAAGTTTCACTTGTAGGATGCCAAAGTAGCAAGCACTCCAATGGAGGTAAACCTAAAACTAAGTGCCCATGAAGGTGATGAAGTCAATGACATTACAGGTTATCAAAGTATGGTGGGTAGTTTGAACTATGCTACCTTAACAAGGATAGATATTGCATATGGAGTTAGTGTGCTAAGTCAATTTATGCACAAGCCAAGGATACCTCATTTAGAGGCTCCCAAGAGAATCATGAAGTATCTCAAGGGTACACAGAACCATGGTTTGTATTTCCCTTACACTTTAGATATTGATATTAAAATTTATTCAGATGCAGATTGGGCAGGATGCAAAGATGATAGGAGGAGCACTTCTGGATATATTTCTTTTGCAGGTGACAAACCAATTTCATGGTCTTCAAAGAAGCAACCCACTGTTGCTTTGTCTTCCACAGAGGCAGAGTATAGAGGACTGGCTAATGCCACACAAGAAGCAATTTGGATTAAGCTTTTGTATATAGAATTGGGATTATATACTAGATCACCAATTATCTTTGGAGATAATACAATTTCTCTTCACCTTGCAACTACTCCTATTTATCATGCTAGGACCAAACACATAGAGGTCCATTACCATTATGTGAGAGAGAAATTGATAAGCAAGGACATTCAACTAACCTATGTATCAACCAACATGCAATGTGCAGATTTCTTGACTAAAGCATTGGATGGAACCAAACTTTGCAGGCTCAAATCCATGATTGGATTGCATGATATATTTGAAGATTGAAGATAAAGACTTAAGCTAAAATGTTTGGCTTGAGAAGGAGCTGTTGGTGTAAATTACAAGCCTACACATTTGGCTCAAAGGATGCATTGAAGTCCATACACACATGAAGAAGCATAGGAACATATGCTAGTGGTTAATTACCACTTTACCTCATTGTAAAAGTCAATTTGACTTGGAATCTCTTGTAATCACCTACCAAAAAGATTCGTGGAAAAATTAGTTGTTTGATTGAAAGAATATCTCCAAGCATTTAGGAGCTTGATCATAGGGAGCCAAAAGTTTGAATTTGAATTCAAATTTTTAGTCATCTCTTATAAAAATGGATATGAAAAGTCGCGGGCAAGAGAGAGCACTCCCGAGCATAGCATTACTGATTCTTGAGTGTGTGTGAGATCTACACTCTAGCCCACACCTCTCTACACAATTTGGCAATGATATTCATGCCAATGGAGTTGTATACAAATGTTCATTAATACATATATTTACATTGTTCATCTCTGAATTCTCTGTTAGTCTACTCAAAAGTGTGTCAACTTGTCAAGGGCATATCTCAGTCAAATCGTCCCCAAATTCAGTGATTCAAAGCTTGTTGGATTCAACTTGCAGTAATCTACTTGCTATCAAATTTTGAAGACATTATATTCAGCAATTTTGGAGAAAGTTGCGTCGAGGTGATCTCTGGTCATTTTCTCGTACAGTCCTAAAAAGTCGGGGGTATAACTTAACTTGCTAAATTGATTTCTCTTAGCATAGTTTATCATTTTACATCATTCCACTTGGAATATGTAGCTTACTAAGCTAATTAGATACCCCTAAAAGGAAGTTTTCCAATTCCTATTGTGCTGGTCATACTGAGCAAAATACTCAGCAGGTGTCAAGACAAAAATAGAAGGTTTTCTTGAGTTTGTGACTTTCAAAGTTATCTGTTTTGATTCAATCATTGCACACATCATTTTCAAAGGATATAGGACATTTTATGGTGTCATTGGAAAGCTAAGGAGGTCTACTTACCAACTTTGAAGTAAAAGAGGGCTGGTACAAAGCAAGTTTAGCAGTACCTACTCAGTCTCTTGGAGCATCCATGCATCTATCCCAACAGTGGTATTAGAGCAAACTAAGGTAAAATGGGAGATGGTTTTCCTTCACTTATTGACAAATTGGATAGGAACAACTATCAAGCATGGTCTCTAAGGATGAAGACCTACCTACAAGGAAGGAGTCTCTATGGATACATATCAGGAGATGAGGAATTGCTCTCATTCAAAACAAGAGGATTACCAACCAAGGAAGAACATGAAATGCTCAACACATGGTGTGCTAAGGATGCATTGGCAAGGTCTTATTTACTTAACTCTATATCTGATTTTCTTTTGCCACATATTAGAAATTGTAAGACATCCGAAGAGACTTGGGAAACCTTGTCATCATATTTTTCCTCCAACACAAGGGCTAGGAAAAATCAGTTGTGGATTGAATTCACAACATTAAGGAAGCAACCTAAGCAAGCTGTTTCAGAATTTGTGACCAAGATTAAAGATGTAGCAGATCAGTTAGCAAGCATAGGAGAAGAGATTGAAGAAGAACAGATTGTAAGGCAAGTGATCAATGGGATCAAGGCTGATGTCAAATGGGAAAGCTTCACCACAGCTATGGATCTTTACATGGACATGCACACTCCAGATCTTACAACTCTCATGGGACAATTATTTACTCATGAAGCAAAGCTCAACAAAAAATGGAGACACATCCAAAGGTAATAACTCTTCTGGCCTATACACTGATAAGAAGTCTAAAGATAAAGGCAAAAGCAAGAAGGTGGAAGATGAAGGCTCTACTTCTCAAGCCAACTATGAAGGGCGAGGTAGATCTTCAAGAGGAAAGGGCAGAGGAAGTAAGTTAGGTAGCGCGAGGTCTTATAACTCCTCACCATGCAATAGTTGTGGTCTATCAAATCATACTACAGATGAGTGTTTCACGAATTACAAGAATCATAGAGGAAGAGGATATCAAAGAGGTGGCTACTCACAGTCAAGAGGTAGATTCAACCATCACCAAGGCTACAACAATAACTACAACAACAACTACAACAATAATTACAATGGTAACTACCAAGGAGGATTCAAATCTAGGAAGGATTACAAAACTACACAGTGGAGCAGGATGACTCTCTTCTAATCATGAACATGACTTCAAAATCAGGTACAAATGATGACCACCTATTCTACATTGACTCAGGATGTTCAAATCATGTGGCTGGCAATGTAGCATTACTCTCTGATCTTGAGGAACCAAAAGGTAAGCATCAAGTCCAAACAGGTGATGACTTAAAGCATTCTATAGTAAAAGTTGGAAATGTTAAGACTTGTGATGGAAATCAAAATTTGTTGAGCAGGGTACTCTATGTACCAACCATTACCAAAAATTTGATGAGTGTTGGTCAGATTGTGGAGAAAGGTTTGCAGGTCATATTCAATCAATATGCAGCATATATGGAAGATCCAAGACATGGGTTCAAGAGGATTGCTAAAGGAGAAAAATCAGGTAGACTTTTCACTTTTGAGTTGGAAGATACAAATAATATTGCACTATACAATTATAAAGATCAAACACTTTCAGAGCTTGAGATTTGGCACAAAAGGTTAGGGCACATGGGAGAAAGAATCTTGAAACAAATGTGCAGGGACCAATGTGTGCTTGGGATACCTAATGTATCCAAGCAACATGTGATTTATAAGTGTGGAGCTTGTCAATTTGGGAAGTCTCACAATATACCCTTCTCCAAGAAAGGATATATGCATGAAGACTACCTAGGGCTTGTCCACACAGATGTATGGGGACCAAGCAAAGACCCCTTAGTCTCAGGTTCAAGGTACTATGTATCGTTCATTGATGATTATAGCAGATGGACTGTATTATACTTTATGAAGCACAAGGATGAGGTATTTAATTGCTTTAAAAAATATCTTGCATTAGTTGAAAACCAGACAGGAAGAAATTTGAAGAGGCTAAGGTCAGATGGAGGAGGTGAGTACTTCTCCAATGAATTTGAAGACTTCTTGCAGGACAGAGGCATCAAAAGAGAGATAACCACAAGGTATTCTCCTGAACAAAATGGGGTAGCTGAGAGAAGAAATAGGTTAATTGTTGAGATAGCTAGATCTATGCTTAATGAGAAAAAGTTACCTAACTATCTATGGGCAAAGAGTGTTTCTACTGCCACTTACCTAATAAACAGGTTACCATCTAAGTCTCTTGATGGCATGACACCCTATGAAGCATGGCATGGTAAGAGACCCTCACTTGACAATTGCAAAATATTTGGATGTGTAGCATATGTACACATTCCTTCTCAGATAAGAGGTAAGCTAGACCCAAAGGCTGAAAAATGCATCTTTATTGGGTATGATTTAAATAAAAAAGGTTACAGGTTTTATAATCTCATCAATAAGGGATTCATGGTAAGCAGAGATGTTGTCTTTGATGAAAATGACTCTTGGTATGAGAATGAATGCAGGAAGGTAAAATTACCCTATGATTTGGAAGAGGAATTTCCAAGTCTTACAAAGGAGGAACCTACTCAGAATGAAACCTCAAGTTCAGATAATGAAGATACTATCAATCTTGAAGAATTCAAAGCATGGAAGTCCAAAGGCAAAATGAAGATGAAGAAACTTGAAGACATACCTGAATGTTCAACTCAACTATTTATAAGATCACAAAGAGAAAGCAAGAAACCTATCAGATATGGGTATGATACATCTCTTGTTACTAAACATTCTGTTTATCTTGCCAAAGATTTGTCAAATGAAGAACCAGGATCATATGAAGAAGCAGTTACCAAATCAGAATGGAAAGAAGCTATGGATGAGGAGATTGAAGCACTCAAAGAAAGTGATACATGGGAGTTAGTACCTAGGAAGGACTCAATGAAGGTAATAGGATCCAGATGGATCTATAAGCTTAAAAGAAATTCTGATGGCACAATCAATAGGTACAAGGCAGATTGGTAGCCAAGGGTTTTGCACAAACCCAAGGCATTGACTATGAGGAGACATTCTCACCTGTGGCCAAGATGCCAACAATCAGAGTGTTGGTAAGTGTGGCTGCATCAAAAAATTGGAATATGTACCAATTGGATGTCAAGAATGCTTTCTTGAATGGATGGATTTCAGAGGAGGTATATATGTCACAACCTCCTGGCTATGAAGACCCTAAGAAGGTAACATATGTTTGCAAATTGAAAAAGGCTTTATATGGATTGAAGCAGGCACCTAGGGCATGGAATTACAGGTTAACTACATACCTCCAAGACCCAGGATTTGTCATGAGCAAGGCAGATACTTCTCTGTTCATCAAGAGAAGTAATTCAGAGGTAATATACCTTTGTGTTTATGTTGATGACATCATCATTACAGGTAATGATGTCAATGGGATTAGATATATCAAAAGTCAAATGATGAAGGAGTTCAAGATCAATGATCTTGGTCTATTGAAGTATTTTTTGGGACTTGAATTGGTCTACACTAATTCAGGGATATATATTACTCAGAAAAAGTATATACAGGACATATTGAAGAAGTTTCACTTGCAAGATGCCAAAGTAGCAAGCACTCCAATGGAGGTAAACCTAAAACTAAGTGACCATGAAGGTGATGAAGTCAATGACATTACAGGTTATCAAAGTATGGTGGGTAGTTTGAACTATGCTACCTTAACAAGGATAGATATTGCATATGGAGTTAGTGTGCTAAGTCAATTTATGCACAAGCCAAGGATACCTCATTTAGAGGCTGCCAAGAGAATCATGAAGTATCTCAAGGGTACACAGAACCATGGTTTGTATTTCCTTTACACTTCAGATATTGATATTAAAATTTATTCAGATGCAGATTGGGCAGGATGCAAGGATGATAGGAGGAGCACTTCTGGATATATTTCTTTTGCAGGTGACAAACCAATTTCATGGTCTTCAAAGAAGCAACCCACTGTTGCTTTGTCTTCCACAGAGGCAGAGTATAGAGGACTGGCTAATGCCACACAAGAAGCAATTTGGATTAAGCTTTTGTATACAGAATTGGGATTATATACTAGGTCACCAATTATCTTTGGAGATAATACAAGTTCTCTTCACCTTGCAGCTAATCCTATTTATAATTCTAGGACCAAAAACATAGAGGTCCATTACCATTATGTGAGAGAAATTGATAAGCAAGTACATTCAACTAACCTATGTATCAACCAACATGCAATGTGCAGATTTGTTGACTAAAGCTTTGGATGGAACCAAACTTTGCAAGTTCAAATCCATGATTGGATTGCAGGATATATTTGAAGATTGAAGATAAAGACTTAAGCCAAAATGTTTGGCTTGAGAAGGAGCTGTTGGTGTAAATTACAAGCCTACACATTTGGCTCAAAGGATGCATTGAAGTCCATACACACATGAAGAAGCATAGGAACATGTGCTAGTGGTTAATTACCACTTTACCTCATTGTAAAAGTCAATTCGACTTGGAATCTCTTGTAATCACCTACCAAAAAGATTCGTGGAAAAATTAGTTGTTTGATTGAAAGAATATCTCCAAGCATTTAGGAGCTTGATCATAGGGAGCCAAAAGTTTGAATTTGAATTCAAATTTTATAGTC